>JANJGK010000001.1:61566012-61578512 GCA_039081455.1 Macrobrachium rosenbergii | reverse complement strand
GATAGATAGATAGATAGATAGATAGATAGATAGATAGATAGATAGATAGATAGATAGATAGATAGATAGATATTCAGTCACAGAAAGCTCCAGTGCTAACTGGAAAGGAATTTCAGCAAAACCAAAACAGGAGGTTAGCACAGGAAATATGGCACCGACAATTTTCGGTTGTTTTTAAAACCTAACTTGAGAAGAGAGAGAGAGAGAGAGAGAGAGAGAGAGAGAGAGAGAGAGAGAGAGAGAGAGAGAGAGAGAGAGAGAGAGAGAAATGTAAATACGAGGAAGTGAGAAAAGCCTCAGAAAGTTAGATGTGATAATTAACATTATATTTATCTCCGTTTCTTAAATAAACGAATTCAAAACAAAATACTGAAGAATCATTTTAAAAAATCTAATCAACAATGTGTTTTCGAACCATTACTAATATGCTCGTGTTGCATTTGCCAGATAAAAGAATGCAGCTGAATTAATAACATAATTACTAGGTGTTACTTGGCGTGATAACTGCTAAGGTCACTAATTCAACGTGTTATTCAATATCATCTGTTATGTTCTCTCTGTGTTCATACGTGAAAGAAAGAGAGACAGACAGTGAGAATAACGCTAAATATAGTCGCTTTCTTCTTTAGTTTAATCTTTAATTAGAACATTATTTCAAACACGATCAAACGTGTAAGTGAGTAAAAGCCATTTCTTTGTTCATAAGCGTGCAGAGAATAAGATTTGTATTCAGTTTAGGGGAATGAAGACTACTTAAATGACGAGTCAAGAAAAAGGCTTGATAAATTGCTATAATGTATTACGGGGAAATATATGAAATACAGTCTCTCTCTCTCTCTCTCCTCTCTCTCTCTCTCTCTCTCTCTCTCTCTCTCCTCTCCTCTCTCTCTCTCAGGTACAACATCAAAAGTACACATCACGTTGGCAAAGTGACTAAAAGTATAACTAACGAAGTCACGATCACAGGATAGAAAATTCCAGCACTGAATGAGGATCACGCTAAATTTCAAGTTTCCAGTTAATAAAAATTCATTTACCCTCCGATCAGATTTACAACAAAGGAAATTGCAACAGGAATTTAGCCCTTACATGAACTAGTAAACTACCATAAACAGAACAAAATTAATTTCCGCGAAACAAAATGGGGTCAAATAAGAGGTGACATGAGCCAGTCATTTATCGAGAGGATAAAGCTAGCTAATTGAGTTCCCCACCCCCAACCCCGGCCTAACAGAACGAAACTCCGTCATGAAGGGCTACTGCTGATGAAGAAGACAGCCGGGAAATGATTAACATACACCACGTACATTCATCAATACTCAGCACATATTATGATTGATTGATTACAGATTTTAGGCATACATGCCAAGTACCGGGGCAACTAAGACCATTCAGCGCTGAAACGGAAATAGACAGTAAAAGTTTGAAAGGTGTAACAGGAGGAAAACCTCGTAGTTGCACTATGTATCAATTGTTAGGAGAGGGTGGACAGTAAGATGGAAGAAAGAAAATATGAACGGAGTTACAGTAAAAGAAATGAAAGCAGTTGCAGCTAGGGACCGACGGGACGCTGCAAAGACCCTTAAAATAATGCCTACATTGCACTGCATGAGGTGCACTGACGGCGCTAACCTCCTTCGGGGGCACACATTATGGCTCCCAACAAGCTTACAATTTTCCTCCTATAATTTTATCTAAATGCCATGTTATCATGGAGGTGGGAGATGGGGTGGGTGGAGTGTGGAGAGTAAGAGACATGTCCGTGTGCATTATAGTTTTGGCGACGATAGAGAGCCGCTGAGTGCCATTACTTCACCATGACTCGGTTTATTGAAGAGACGTATGACAGGCCGAGATGGAATACCGAGCGCCTGGGGCGACGCAGAACTCAGGCCTTTGGACAAATGGGAAAGCAGAGCGATTATCATCATGATAGAAAAGTTTAAAAGAGAGTGAGAGAAAACATACAAGAGAGAGAGAGAGAGAGAGAGAGAGAGAGAGGAGAGAGAGAGAGAGAGAGAGGACTAGGGAAAATAACAGAGAGATATAATAGGAATAAGTGAGGGAGATGAACACTCACCTATTTACTGCTTCTCGCCCATTTCGTATTTCTCTCTCTACAGGTGTATGTACACGAGCACAGTAAACTTCATATAAGTGAAATAACTGAAGACAAATATTTCTGAAGCTTTTTCATGGCAGAAAAGGATTGTGCATTCTTAGGCAAAGATGCGACATTGCAATTAGTCGTCACTACCCAAGAATAAAGGGAGCAAGGACAAACACAGATCCTTCATATGAGATATATCCGTGAGCTTAAAAACACACAAACTGTTGGAGAATAATATCAAGAAACTAATTCTCAAACTGCAAACAAGTTGCTAAATTAATAAAAACATC
Organism: Macrobrachium rosenbergii; assembly: GCA_039081455.1. Classification (NCBI taxonomy): domain Eukaryota; kingdom Metazoa; phylum Arthropoda; class Malacostraca; order Decapoda; family Palaemonidae; genus Macrobrachium; species Macrobrachium rosenbergii. Next base: position 61,576,112 of record JANJGK010000001.1, on the reverse strand, counting down.
ATTTACCCTCTGAACAGATTACAACAATGGAAAATGCAAAATTGAATCCCGTAAGGGAAACTGGTAAACTACCACAAACATGACAAAATGTTAGTATGTGTGTTTGTTTTTCTTTTTGCTCAATACACATACTCTAGCGTTATATATGTACACGTAATGTGTATAGCAAGTACATTACGAAAAACACGAAAGTACAAGTAACTCATTCAGACGTTCCTAATTCTATATTCATAATCGCTTGGCAGTTTCGGCAACAAACGTCCTTCGACCACTCTTCCAAAAGATTTTTCTTTTTCCCTCCTACTTTATCTCCCTCGAACCCCATTTTCTTCATCAGGCTACTTTTTCGTTATGAAAAATAAAACCTTTCCTAATTTTTTCCTCCTCTTTCATGGCATAATCTTTCCTTCCAATTCATTACTTTCATTTCACGTTTCTCGTTTACTTATTTCCATACCAATTTCACTTTCTTATATTTCCTATTACTCCAAAATGCCAAACCATTCATCTTCTTCCACACATACTCATCACTCACCACATTATATAATCCCCCCCTCCCAACCCCCCCTCTCTCTCTCTCTCCATAGACTCATCTCCAGATGCATGCAATCTCTGCACAAATCAGCGTCATTCAGGGTTCACTAGGTGGAAATGACCTCAAGGCGTTGCTAAACTTGAGTTGCAGAGTACCACTTGCTTCTTTGATTCACACTTTGTCAAAACCGTCTAATCCTTACTCGTAAAGGTTACCTGCTTTAATACTACGATCATGGCTACTTTAAGTAAGACAGAAAATTTAATTCATTATTATGCTAAAACAGGAAGCAGAATGAAATGTATACGAGAGAGAGAGAGAGAGAGAGAGAGAGAGAGAGAGAGAGAGAGAGAGAGAGAGAGGCTCGTCAAATTTTGTAACGTAAATTTGAGGCTCTCCTCTTTCTCTGTCTTCGAATACACTGTTATATTTCGTGAAAATGGAAACTTATGAATTCTGAATATGTTCTCTATACGCTGATATCGTAAAACTCGAATAATCCTAAAGGGTAAAAAAAAAAAAAAGGATCAGTAAATGCTATGAAGACCATTTGGTTTTATTCAAGCAAGAACTTTTATGAAAAAACAACAGTGGAAAACTGGATTATGAATTCTGTAATCCTATTAAAAGGAATGAAATAAAATTAAAGTTACTAAACTGTACAGTGAATAGTAAAAATACCGGATTCACCTCTCCTAAACTAAGTCCTCTATTTTTCTACCGTCCCCTCCTACTAATCCTCAGAATAAATAAAAAAAATAATGCAAAGAATATTGGAATATACTGAGCCCTTGTAAACGAAGTAATAAATGCATTCTTGGGATTAAGTCGTCGTTTCACCCCAAATACGGCAAATATCTTCCTGTAAGAGAGAGAGAGAGAGAGAGAGAGGAGAGAGAGAGAGAGAGAGAGAGAGAGGGAGAGAGTCGTCCAAATAAATACACCACGAAGCAGTAAATCATACCGAGAAGTTTTTGGCTTTGAAGAGAGGTCCCCAGAACTTCTCTCAAGTGCTTTGCGATAGCTGAGGACTGCTGGCTGAATAGGTTTATAAGGATACTGAGGAGAGATCTTACATAGGGCACACAGAGCCATAAACAGTATCATGTTTTTACATTCCTCAATTATTAAACAGGAAAAACCTTTATTCTTCACTTCTAAATAATTCTTCACTTCAAATAATTCTTCACTTCTAAATAATTTATTGCAGAAATATAAAGGAAAAGCACAAAAGGACAATTATCAGGAAAAAAACCCGAATCTTTAAAGTATTCTCTCACAGAAACCGGAAGTTTGTAATTTTCGCAAACTATCATGGCGGAGGTGGGTCATTGCGAGGCTAAGTACAATTTCCCCGCTCACGACAGGAAAAAACAGTACAGCAGACTCGGTAATGACTTATACCTCTCTTGATGCGTAGTGGTAACGTCCACTGGAGTCGCTGAATAGGCCCGTGTCAAGGGTTCGTGTCCCGACGAGTAACCATTCATTTATCACTTATATAAATTCCCCTTCGGTGATAATTCTCCATCGGAGATATTCCTGAGGTAGCGTGAATTTGATATTATGCAACATTTGTAGCTTCATGATTGTATATAAATCACGGTGTGATAAAAAATTTCATAATAAGAGCTGCGTGTTCCAAACGTACCAACGAACTATCATGGCGGAGGTGGGTCATTGCCAGGCTAAGTACAATTTCCCCGCTCACGACGGAAAAAACAGTACAGCAGGACTCGGTAATGACTTATACCTCTCTTGATGGCGTACCACTGAAGTCGCTGAATAGGCCCGTGTCAAGGGTTCGTGTCCCGACGAGTACCATTCATTTATCACTAATATAAATTCCTCTTCGGTGATAATTCTCCATCGGAGATATTCCTGAGGTAGCGTGAATTTGATATTAAGCGACATTTGTAGCTTCATGATTGTATATAAATCACGGTGTGATAAAAAATTTCATATATATATATATATATATATATATATATATATATATATATATTATATATAATATATATTATATATATATATATTGTACTCTCTCATCTCTTATCAACGGAATCTAAATTACAAGGACAATTATAAGTCAGGGAGATATTTTGATAAAGTACATGCACACAACCACACAGGCAAAAACGTTGGCTCCTTAGAAATATTTTGACGTAGGTAATAAAATGTAAGAGGAAAGCGCTGCAGCAATGTTTAATGGTCCACTAAATGGCTGGACTGAATAAATGAGGCTGGAAGTGGAAATAAGTTCGTTTCCATGATGTGCGTTGTTCCAAATACGAGCGTCCTGAAAAAAAAAAAGGAGAAACTGGAGCGAGGCAATCGAGTTATCTGATCAAATAAAAGACAACACAAAAACGAGCCAGCAACTCCCCTCATCTGAACTGGCATGAGAATGATTTGTGAATTAAGGTGACACTTCCAGCCGTACCAGCGTCAGACTATTTCCGACAAAATCAAAATGCAAAAGGCAAAGCGATGACTGACATAATCAACAGCAATGAGGAATAAGACTTCAAGACACTTCCGAATTTTTTTGTCTGTCGCTGCACATGTCCCTCCACAACACAACCCTGTTCTTAGAGGTGCCAGGGATATTACAATATAAATAAAGTCTTTAATTTAGTATCGCTAGCAACATAAGTATTTTCTTTTATTCAACGTATTTTCCCTTATTTTCTTTATCATCTTTGAACCGAACAGGCACATCGATTTCATGTCTAATTGTTTTTGCACTGCTTTGCGAAGGTATATTCGGTGGTCATTGATGCAATTATATTTGAAGCTCTCTCTCTCTCTCTCTCTCTCTCTCTCTCTCTCTCTCTGTCTCTCTCTCTGTCTCTCTCTCTCTGTCTCTGTCTCTCTCTCTCTCTCTCTCTCTCTCTGGTAGAATATAAACACTGTGAAGACATAATTACACTACAAAATGATCACAACTAATACTAAATTAATAAACTGCAAAACAAATTATTATCCTTTAATTTTATCCCACACTGAGGCTTGTAACCAGCCATATCGATATAGAATATTAACTAACCGGAATCACGCGGAAAAAGATTAAAGAGGGTCTGTCAGCCTATGTTGCAATCAGCTGAAACTGAATTATTTGCCTTCCCAGGGGAGGGTGGAGAGCGAGCCCGTAATAGGATTGACCGGAGCGATCCACGACGTCACCTCCAATAGATGTTTTCTTATAGGCAATTAAAAACATGGCAAGACTATTTGCGACATGCTGAAGGAAAATAAACTGTTTTATTATTTTATCATTATTATTACTTTTGTTCTTTCCAACCTTCATCTCTGTCCTGCCCTGTTGTAGTTGCTGTTAACATCTAAAATAGGCAATTAAAAAATGGCAAACCAAGACAAGGTAAATAAACTACAACTTTACACTGAAGTAATAAACAATAAAATTATTTTCAAGACAGAAAGTTACGTTCCTGCTAAAGCTGAATACTTCTTTCCCCCCACCCCCCTCATGGTTTCTAATCCGTCCCTCCAGATTGTTTGCGCAGTACAACTGTACACCGGTTTAGACAAAAATCATGCACAGTACTCTGGTATAAAAGCACCAGACCTGGAGCAAAGGTATGCATAATAACTTTTGATATTTAGGAGGCAATATAAATGTGTATTTTAACAGGCCACCCGATTTCACACGAGAGTTGAGCTTAAAATGTGAATAACGCAAAGAAATTCTGTTAATTTGTACCGTACCGTTAAAAGATGCAGCCGGTATTTTCCCTTTCACAAAAATCAACAGGCAAAATATCTTTACCTTCCTTCATGCTCACCAATATTGCTGCAACCACCTGCAAGGAAAACTCGAAAAATAATGCCAAAAATATTAGGAGGGAAAATAAGACTTAAATCCCTTTTTATCTGTTTGCAGAAATCATTAGCGTAAGTTACGGGTAACATTTTTCATCAGTGAAATGAATTGCAACGTAAACATTTAAGGCCTATCGTGCTTACTACATCCCATCCTTCCTCATCACTAATTTTCCCATCTTAAAAGTTTAGTTATGTGGCTCTGTTGCATGAGAGAGAGAGAGAGAGAGAGAGAGAGAGAGAGAGAGAGAGAGAGAGAGAGAGAGAGAGAGAGAGAGATTATTAGTATCCTAAACTGGAAAAGTTTTGGAATTGCATTCAATAAAGGCAACGAAGAAACCCCGTAAGCGGAATAGATATGCATCTTCCGCATAATCCCTTTTTAAGACCTTTTTTAAGAAATGAACAACAAGTAAAACGTTGCTTTCGCTGAATAAATAGAACGTATGACTATGACAGTTTGAAATAACAAGAGACCACTGTTCGGTGGCTCTATACCAATGGCTTCTATCACTACACGGTATTTGTGAGTCTCTAAGCCTGTCTTCAAGTTCCTACAAAAACCCGTTAGAGAGTGATCAAACCAATACCATTTCCGCCAAAGGAAGTAAATGTCCGCAGCAGTAATTCCAGTTTTAGTTTCCTGTAAAAGAAAACTACTGTGTCGTCTTTGTCTGTCCGTCCGCACTTTTTCTGTCCGCACTTTTTACTGTCCGTACTTTTTCTGTACGCCCTCAGATCTTAAAAACTGCTGAGGCTAGAGAGCTGCAAATTGGTATATTGATCATCCACCCTCCAATCATCAAACATACCAAATTGCAGCCCTACAGCCTCTGTAGTTTTGATTTTATTTAAGGTTAAATTTAGCCATGATCGTGATTCTGGCAACGATATAGTGGTTAAAGTTTCATGGGCTGCGGTTCATACAGCATTATACCAACACCACCGAAAGATAGATCTGTTTTCGGTGGCCTTGATTCAGGACCCACTTGATAATACACTGTACAGAAAACTTGATTGCGCCGAAGAAACTTAGGCGCATTTCTTACTTGTTCTTTTTCGGGACTGAAAATTTAGCTTGCAGTAAAGTCCTCTCTCTCTCTCTCTCTCTCTCTCTCTCTCTCTCTCTCTCTCTCTCTCTCTCTCTCTCTCTCTCATTAGTGAAGTAACTTTATTCTGTATCAGGTCTGCCCATATTCCGCAAGAAAAATTTTGAACAAAAATGCTGTTATAAATATAGGTCAAAACCTGGCAACAGTCACAATGCAATTCTCCTTCAGGTTTCTGGCGAGAAGCTAGTAAGTATATGAGTAGGTAAGGCTTTGTTTCCCTTGTCTGCTTATTATCCCCAAATACGCTTTCTTTCCAACAAACCAAAATATACTGTGAATAAAATTTCTTTACAAGATGTTCAAACGTGAACGGTACAACAGGAAGTGATCTAAATTCTATTCACTACAATACATCACCGAACCGCTCACGCCAAACTTGACCAACAACTCACCTCTTTATGGCCAACTGCCAGGCGCTCAGTATGCAATACTAAATGCATAACTGAAAGATTGTTGGTCACATATACAGTTTACATAAATATGCATACATATACTGTAAACGAGAATAACATTCAAGTGTTCCTCCACTCATGCATATTTGCAACAGAGATTTCTTCGTCCACTTTTGATAATGGTGGTTAAGATTAAACTGGCCATATGCCAGCACAAGCTCTTGCACTTGTGCAGCCCGTAGATCAGTCGTATTTCGAAAATTCGCTGTGTACTCAGCTCTCAAAAAGTTACCCTATGCGACCTCATCACAGTTCAGTGTCACCCCAATTCATTCAAATTTGCAAAGGACGGCTTGATTTTACGAGATAAAAATAAGCGTTGTCATATTAATCTAATAGACACAGCCTATTCAACTAGTCAGAATACACTCGTGTCAAAAGGGGAGGACCATTCTCACGTAAGGAATTGAAATTCTTTATTTTGATGTTCGAATTTATTTCAGTGCAATTACACGTGAACACTAGTTTTTTAGATCACCGTTAAAGAAAACACTATAACCTTATATATATATATATATATATATATATATATATATATATATATATATATATATATATATATATATATATATATATATTTATATATATATATATATATAATATATATATATATATATATATATATATGTATATATACACATACACACACACATATATATATGTGTGTGTATGTGTGTACATGTATGCATATATACATATATATGTATGTAAGTATACATGTGATACAGGGTATCACAATCACACCAAGAAAAAGACCAGCAGCAAAATCCGCGTCACGGAGTTTCCACGCCTGAGCAACCAGGAACAATCACTCAACAATCGCCAATTTTTACACGTTCGAGGGGAATCGTTTTATCGACAGCGGCGTATTGGGGTACCACTTCTACAGTGGTCACTCTTCTCCCATTCGAAAGAATCGATGAGTTATACATATGGAGGTGGAAGTATTTTTTTTTTTTGGGGGGGGGCCTCTTGTTATCCCGTGTCTCCCGAATGCAGATGAGCAAAAGTTATAGGCCTGTTAGGGAAAATGACGTCAATCCTCGTTGGATTGAAACACCAAAATTCAATTTCGTCAGAAAATTAAATAGAATTTCAACTAACCTCTTGTCCGGAGCCTTGTCCTTTATTTCATTGATATACAGCTGAACATGATATCAAACGATTGCGACTTATAATAATAAAAACTGTTTACGGTCATAAATTCTCTGCAGCCATTAATGCGCCTTGAATTCCTTGATGCTCAAGAATTCTCGGAATTAACTGATCGATCCTATAGTTTCTGAAATATAGTAATATATGCTAAGCCTTTATTTAGCGATATATCATTCATCCATAATGATTATTATACATAATACAGACAAGTAAAAAATGAGCCTAAGTTTCTTCAGCGCAGTCGAGTTTTCTGTGCAGCTTATAATCAAGGCCACCAAAAATACATCTATCTTTCGGTGGTCTCGGTATAGTGTTGTATGAGTCGAGGCCATGAATCTTTAACCACGGCCCGGTGGTGGCCTGTCCTATATCGTTGCTAGATGCACGATTATGGCTAACTTTAACCTTAAATAAAATAAAAACCACTGAGGCTACAGGGCTGCAATTTGGTATGTTTGATGATTGGAGGGTAGATGATTAACATACCAATTTGCAGCCCTCTAGCCTCAGTAGTCTTAAGATCTAAGGGTGGACGGACAGACAAAGCCGGCACAATATATAGAAAACTAAGAGGAATGGATAACTCAGTACCGTTTGTTGTTAACAAAACAATACGTTATTTTCTCTCATGTATTTTTAAAGTAGGTGTTTACTGCTTTTCTCGGATGAAATGACGAGCAAAAACTTAAAATCACAGAGACATAAATACTGTATGCCATCTACACCCAATGTAGACCATTCTAACCCAACATAATATGCATACTAAGCAATGTCTCTTAAAATCTCTAATATCCCAGCAGTAATAAGTATATCACTTGACAATGCGTCTGTCTCAGAGTGAAAACAGACTAAAAATTTCCAAATTCGGGGATCTTCAATCATATCTATCACATGTGTCTTCTTACAAATATATATGCGATAATATATCACCAGGGTCCCACAACAGAATCTATGAAAACAGAGAAACGACCATACTGCTACGAGATAGTGAGATACACTTAAATAGAATGAATTCATTAATGACGTGGAAAAACGCAGGGTTTAAATCGAAAATGAATCTTTCATTTTCCAATCTTGTTATGATATGACAATTTCAATGAAATCTGCGAAGAACTTGCAAAATCTAGTTTACCTACCAATAAAATAACTACACTGGTTCAGAATCTCCGGTACACAGAAAAAATCGAAGCAATTGCCAAACCCTTAGAAATGAGGCCAGGAAGTATCTTTCACGATGTACCATGCTTAATGACCTTGAACTTTAGAGCTTCCAGACAGTATGCTGTAAATTTTACCGTCTCATTTATTGGTTAGCTTTTGTGAAGGGTTGATCGTATAGTTTCGAAAACAAATGCAACACTTCATAAATAAGAGCTCTGCATCTGGGAGAGGAAAGATACCGGAATTTTTAATATTATCGTCTCTAATTCTTATAGAGTAACACCTGTAATAAATGAAATTAATTTATTTATCACCTTCCTCATTCCTTTTCCTTAACGGAATATAAAGATTTCAATAACCTTTTTAATAAGGCATTTTTTGCATGTCTCGAAAGTATTTAATATGATTCATTATCCACTGATACATTTGCCGAACAATGATCGGAATAAAGTAGATTGTTTAGAAGAACTGGATAAGCAATGGGCATGTGCTAAAAAAATGGAAAAAAAAAATCCTTTTCCATAACTTCAAAAACTTACCTTTAATAATAGCAAGACAGAAAACACGCTCTGTTCAACAAACACAGAATATAAGAAAAGTGTGAAACAAACACAATCCACAAAACAAAGAAAACACACAAATTGAACAAGAAAGCGTAGAAACAACATGAAAAGAACGGACCTCCAAAAATAAAGAAGCCCTTTTCCTGCGGAAAGAGCAAACAAATATCGTCATTCAGGGAAAAAGACGTAGGAAGACTTCCTTCAGGGCACAAGACAAACACATCGCGGCAATCGAGGACAGTGTAGTAGTCCTAGAACAAAAGGACACATACACAGAAACTTGATAGAGAATGAATGCTGGGAACCAACACAAAAAAAAAAAAGGAAAAATTTAGAACACAAACAAAGTAGTATTTGCTGAGCGACGCCCTTGCCTACGAGAAGAGAAAAATCAACACTCAAGTTTCTTCTCCAGGAAACAACCCAGGGCCTGGTGACTTTGCGCAGACGGTTATTTTGTTTTTATCGGTACCACATATGAACGTTTTAATTTTCCGTACAATAAATATGCTGCATTTTTTATACCATTTGATTACGTTATTCAATGAACTGCAGCAAAATAAACTTTGCTCAAATATTTCAAATCAGTTTAAGCGTTTATCAATATATTTACTTAAATTTAATACAAGAATACCAATATGCATACGAAGAAGACTGGTTAATTTTTGTATTCTGTTAATAAATAAAATTAACACTGACCTTCAATAAAAAGTTTTTAAAGGAACAGGGGAACTTCACAGGAAAAAAGCTATGAGAAATCGAGGAATTAAGAATACAAAACCATTAATATATATCAAAATATTTATGAACGAAGAAGAATAAGCTAAAAAAAAAATATTTCAAATTATTTATCAGCTCGCATCTCTCTTATCCTTAGTACAATAATTTCTCCTTTCTCTTTCCTCCAGTTAGAAGCAAGGCATCAGTCACTGCACGATGTCCATTCTAAACTTAACGTGAAAACTTGAATTTAGCACCTATGTAAACAATTATCTCGAGTAAGAAACTAACCAGTTAAGTAGTACACCGATGTATGCCATATTCCAGAAAATATTTGTGACCTTAAATTATTGTACAAGACAAGAAGTAAAAAAATGGGCCGAAGTTTCTTCGGCCCAACCGAGTTTTCTGTTCAGCGTATAATGCTGTATGAAACTCTCGATGTGCTGCAGTATGAAACTCTCAGCGCTCAGTTGCTCCCGAGATGCGGTCAAGTGAAGATGCGTCGGCGGCGCACGATCCATGGCTAACTTTATCCTTGAATAAAATAAAAAATACC
>JANJGK010000001.1:61558512-61561012 GCA_039081455.1 Macrobrachium rosenbergii | reverse complement strand
TAATATATATATATATATATATATATATATATATATATATATATATATATATATATATACATATATATAATTTCTGAATTATATACATTAACCTATCTTTCTTACACACACTCTTTTTAGATACTCAGTCGCACTATTATCACCAATTATATCTACAAGAATTTGTAGTACAAAAAAAAAAAAAAATCCAGTCAAGCAATCGCTTTTGGTAAATGTAAACGAAGACGTGGTTACACTATACACTATAAGAAAATTGCTGTTTGCAAACCCTAGAAAAGACCGTTAATATGTGGCCAGGTGGAATAGGTGAATTTAGATAATCAAACTGCAACAGAGTAGATTCAACATTTTAAACATAAATATGTTTTTCATTCCTTTTTTTATTTTTTCTCATTGTTTGTTTACGACACTTTTGAATGGAGAGTTATACACTTGGAAAAATTCAGGACCTGGCAGCCGTATCATTCACGAGCAGAGTAAATCATCAAAAGCCGCATTTATTCCCCATTTTTCATAAATTACAAGGAGAGGTGAATAAGCACAAATTCACATATACTTGCTACACATGGCTACACACATAAACAAAGTCAACTTATCCGAATGATTACAAGAGATTATGACATAAACTCGATATCATTAATGGCGAACAGAATATGTCCTGACACAATTTACAGGGAAACAGGGTCATCACTGTCACGCAAACATGCAAAACAGGTACAAGATGCATGCCGGCATACAAGCACATTTACCTCTCTCTCTCAAACGTACTGAAGTAACGCTGAATCTATGTCTGAACCAATTCAAGAGATTCTTCTGTTCTCTCTCTCTCTCTCTCTCTCTCTCTCTCTCTCTCTCTCTCTCTCTCAAACGTACTGAAGTAACGCTGAATCTATATCTGAACCAGTTCAAGAGATTCTTCTGCTCTCTCTCTCTCTCTCTCTCTCTCTCTCTCTCTCTCTCTCTCTCTCTCTCTCTCTCTCTCTCTCTCTTCAATTGTTGACATTAATCTATGGAATCTATCGAAACGAACTCGTGAGGGAGTATTGAAGAGTGAAAAGGCTTTTATAAAATCTTAAACATTTTCCAATGAGCAGAAATTGTTGTGTACTGATCAAATGAAATGATACTAAACGAACTTGACTCACTGAACTATGATTGAACCTCATTAAAAAAAATTTTTGGTCTATAATGGTTTATCTGAACGGGTAGTAGGTCCATTAAGTAACTAGCGAACAGAAATGGCAACAAGAGCAGTAGTCTCTTATGAAATGCAGATGAACTTTCAGATTGAATAATAATTAGTACAGACCTTATTTTTTACGATTCTCTCGTTAAGAAGTACGACTGTCACGCATTCTAACCGCATAAAATCTGGATATGATCTTTAACTTTCAACTTTGCTCGTACACCTAATTATCAGAGACTGCTGTTATGTAGCCATCTACGAAGCATATAAAGCTTACAAAAATCTGTGGTTTTGTCCTTTAATCTCACCTATTTTACCATTTTCCCATACCAAAGGATACCAAGAAGGTGACAGAATGAGCGTCCCCAACCTGTTTCATCGCAATACTTTTATTGGTTTTCACGTAATCTTCCTTACAGACAGACAGACAAACAGACAGACAGAAAGACGCAAAAACGAACAGATAAACAGGCAACCAAGAAGACTAACCGATCCAAAAAGACAAGCTTCTTGATGGAAGTTATAGCTTTAGATCATGTAAACGAAAACTCACTTCAAGCTATATTTGTGGGCAGATTCAAAACACAAAGGAGATCCCACTTACAGTACAAGACTGTCACATAACTCAGCTAGCGAATGTATAAAGAAAAAAAAATAGCCATAATCATTAGTAGGAAGCGGATAGAAAAATATTCCCGTTGTTAGTCAGACATATTAAGCAATAATCACATTCACCTATTTATGTTCTCTGCCGAAAGAATGCTAGACTTCCCAAATACTGATAAAGTCCAAATAAAACGTGCTGTAACACCGCTGTCACTTAGCTGAACGCTACATCCGACACTTGTTCTAGAAAGGCAGAATTCCAGTAAGAAATCATTTTCATACCTCTTTCTAGTTATACAGATAAGTTTCATCTCATTGTATATAAAGAAGTTTGTCAGTGAAAAGGCGATGAAAGTTACCGTAGCTTTCGACCTTATATAAGGTCCTCTTCAGTTGTCCTTATTAATCGTGTAGGATGTAAATTGTCTCATTCCTAAATGTTTGTTAAATTTAAAAGTTCTGGCAGTGCTCTGGAATATGTGTGCTTTATAAAGTATACAGAGTCAATAACGGTTTCTTGACATTCTGTTTATCATTTTTTAAAATGTATTTCCACAGTCGATGGCCTACAAAAAACTATCGCCTACGTGATCTCAGCAGTGACTTTTCAGTTATCAAAAGGAGGACTAGATCTCTTTTCTTTATCCTCTCTCTTTCGCGACAAAATGGAAAAACAGCAATACAGTTTAATGAAATGATAACTGTAGA
>JANJGK010000001.1:61517038-61558412 GCA_039081455.1 Macrobrachium rosenbergii | reverse complement strand
GGGGTCGTTGACGTCTATGACAACAACTTCAATTAATGTCTGAGACAGGGGGCTTCAACCGGTGGCTGACAACGACTTCAGACCATTGCCTACCCTTAAGGGACAATTTCACACTTCAAGGCAGTTGAATAAAATTATGAAGCTAACACATTTTAAGATTATGCAAAATAACGGTGTATTACTGACCTCATGTATAAGCGTGCATAGCTTCAAGACCTTCATGGACTTCTGGATTGATATAACAAAAACAATGGAATGAGACAAAATAACCACAAAAGGAAGGACAGAAACACGATGGGATGCAAGGAAATGGAAAAATCTTGCCAAAAAATGCAGAAGTAATGAATGACCCTCTACACCATGAAATCTTTGATGAAGAAAATTCAGCATGAAATCACAGGGAGAAATGTGCAATTTCCTGACAAGTTATGAGAGAGAGAGAGAGAGAGAGAGAGAGAGAGAGCAATTTCGTACGTCACGTTAAGCGATCGAACCAAATCTATTGAGCTATAAATTATGTATTCCAGAAAGCTAGAATTTCCGATCCCAAAAATTCATAACCGGAAATGATGTATATTAGTACTGATGACCCAACATTTATCAAAAGGAAATTTTATAAATAAGAAAAATGGCCAAACCTCTAAAATGCTTTCCGATCAGTCATTCAAATTATTATATGTGTGTGTGTGTGTGTGTGTGTGTGCATGTATGTATGTATACTCGTATATAACGTGTGTGTGTGTACAGTATATATGTTTATGTGTTTCCATTCGACTACCGATGTTTGAAGGGGATATTCTTTTCAATTGGCACCAGGGGAAATCAGCTAGTACATATGTTTAATAATACGCTGCTGGGTTCTATTTTAATCTCATTCATTCCTTGCGAAAGTTCTTAAGAAAAAGCAGATGCGCTCTGGTTTCAACTTTTACAACGTAATCGCATGAGACAAGAGTAAACTAACACCTTAAAACAAGATGCCAAGTCTTGCTTTCAACTGCAGGGGAGCTCTCAAGTATAACTTGGACATAAATGTGATAGAAATGCCTTGAAATAATGTATCTTACCTCGGAGACGTAAATCCAGAGGCGATTTTTATAAACTATAACTGAGACGCAGTGTTACTGAAGGCAATATAAGGGGGAATATATACGTTAATGTTATTATTAATAACATTAATAATAACATTAAAAACCCATTAATCTAGGCATGTCAGCAATATGTAACTGATAACGAAAGACAAATAACCGAAAAATAAGACAAATAAAAAGTAACTTTCTGTAAAAATAGTAATAAAAAGAATCCCAAATCATAGCAAACGCTGCACTCCAATACAAAAATTGGGAAGGATCCGCTGCCAACACTCACAGACACCTGGGGGAAAACATATCATGATTTAAAGAAAATCCGAGAGGCGAGAATTGCATCAATTACGCTGCTTCAGTGCCTCCACTCAGCGGGAGGATTGTAGATCCGGGAGAGGCGACAAACGAGAAATAAAAGCCAAATTTAGTAGATGAGGTGAAATTACGATGAAAATTTAACGTACATACGCCCATGAAATACTATATTTGCGATAGTATCATGACCATAACATATCTCAGGAGTAGGAAAGCATATTTAGGGAGAGGATTTATAGCGAGAGAGAGAGAGAGAGAGAGAGAGAGAGAGAGAGAGAGAGAGAGAGAGAGAGAGAGAGAGAGAGAGAGAGAGAATTTAACAAGGTATTAAAACAAAACCATAATTCGTGGAGACTTGCTAGAGGAAAGTGGTGGTAAACCCAGAACAAGCCTCAACATACCCACAGCTTCAAAGCAGCAAATAAAGAAGTGTCAAACAAAAACTGAGTAAAATAAAACGATTGTTCAAATCTATTTTACTGTAATAAAAAAGAACGAACCATCAAATCGCAAAATAAACTGTCCAGTGTCAGGCAGAGACTGGGTTCTTTCATCATTTTTCAATCAAGCAGCGTCAACTCAATGTGCGAATTCATGGGCGTGCCATGGTATTTATATGAAGTTTTCATAGTTGCATTGCCAGTTTAGCTTGCATATAATACCAGTTTTAAACATGCCCATCAGTGTAATGACTCAAGTTGTATCAATATAAGGGTATTTGATGTAACTTTCGATACATACTGTAGCTTGTATGAACCAAGTCAATACGATGGACTTTCAGCCGATTTATCTCTTGATATCGATGTTGAAGCTGGTGTACATTACTGGTATCGAAAAACGTATCCGGAGAGAGATAAGCATAATTTTTCAATGTGCGAAGGTCAAAAGGACGGACAAAGTAAACCATTTATCTGGAGACGTAAAGGGGACAAAGGAAGGCGAAATAAAAATCAATGAGGAATGAATTCTGTGGAGGAACCACATCCACCCTCCGACTGTCGAATACCTTGTTGCCGATACACTTGAACAACCTCTGCAAATTAAGCTTATTCAGGGAAGGGACACTTCATACTGAGACTCTTCGGGTTCGTCGTAAAACCACCCTCCAATAAAACTGCCTTGAGATAAGCTGCTTATACGCGTCACCGCTTTTCCTTACAGGATGAGAGATGAACCACCTACTGGATATAAAGAGACTGAATAATAACCTGAGATCCAGAAAGGACATAAAAGAGGGGTCTGTAATCATTCAAGCTGTTTTTCTATCAGCAGTGAGAGAGAAAGAATGTATCTATTTACGCAGTAAGCCATAATACTCCGACCCCATGACAATTCAGGACACTTACCAAATCGATGTGACAAATAACGAGTACTTCGGTATATGAATTAAAGTCCATAAAACACGTACATCCGTGTGTGCCAAGTCCAACAAACGGGTGATCTTTGCACAGGCTCTCCTTATATATTAATTATGATGATCATTCACGTCTAATTCTATAATGACATACCGTAAAAAACCGTAAGGGAGAAATGTCACCAAAATACAAATTTTCGTTCGCTGTAATTTACATTTTTATCCATATTCACATCAATCACTCACATTAGCAAAGATCTATTAGTCAATTAAAAAAATACTGAACACTAATTTTTTTATCGAATTTCCATCTGACACTTGACAAGTGCATAAATAGTTCTTTCTTTCTCTCTCGTGAATGAATGGTGGTTGGGCCATTTCTGAAATGGACCTCGTAAAAACGAGCGAAACGGTCCTTTGAACCGAATGTACACATTGCTAGAAACTGACAGGTGACCAAGAAATTGGTTTCTGTCGATGTAATAGGCAAGACATTCTTGAACCAAAACTCCTTTCGACAGGCTGTTAACAAAACATGTATTATAATCATTACCGTTATCGTTATTATCCTACTGTTATTTCTTCTACTTTTGCTTGTACACCCAGCAAGCAAGTAAAATCATATAATTAACCTATACGAGAAACAAGAAGAAATTTGTTTATTCTTATAGAATGATTGCATCAAATATCATCTCCCCTATGTGGCGTTACAAGCAAACAGAAACACTCAGGTGTGGAGCGAAATAAAATATCCAATTGATGAGGTGAACTCCTCACTTCTTACTGACTGACGAATGAATAAAAACATATATTACCTTAGATACAAAGGAAGACTATTTCCTTTCTCTCTTCGAAGTAACCGATGTTCTATCTTCACTTCACGTACCTCGCATGCAGAAGTTTACAAAAATTGTCTGTGGCTGATTTGTGGAGAAATCCAGGACGGAATAACTTCATCCGAGGAATAAAGGCACGAGAAATATGATCTATAACTCACACAGCTGCATGCAGGCACGCACAAGCAAACTAGTTGTGAAAAATCTAATCAACATTCGAGATTTTTCAATTCATAATAATTCCTTATTTTTGTTTTTGTGAATAGTGCTGGACGAATCACGTAAAGGTGGTACAAAAATTAAAAAGATAAAAGCTATTATCCAAGTTTAGAGTTTTATGAAAAAAAATATTACACAAAAATCAACAAATGACATTCTGTAAAATGCACCAGTTTATCATAAACATTAAGCATGAGCTTAAGAATAAACTTCAACAAAAACATTTCAAAGGCGAAAGAGAGTATTTCAATTTGACATTAGGGGGATAAAGCCACAATCCCTTAAAATACCCGCAGCTCAAAACCTGTATCTGTCCAACTAACACAAAACATTACACCAGATCGGCTGAGTGGGACCCCCTACCCCCCAAAACAAAAAACTGATCTATGCCAGTTCTAATAAAAAGTAATATAAAACTAACAAACAAATATTTTCCAGTTAACACCATTAAACTCAAAGAAATGCTATTGGCTATGAAAGGAGAAATGCCCACGACACAATCTTTCAATTCCATCAGAGGGAAAGAACAATGAAAATTTCTTGGTAGTATTATTAAATTTCATGTTAAAATCATCAAATAGACTAAATTCATTTGAAAAATACCCATAAACAAACATACATTGTCACTATTACACTATTTTTGACGCAGATAAAACCGTACTAAAGGTACGACTTACAAAACAATCGTTCATGGCACTAGATCCAGATTTGGACCCACAATTAAACTTAATCAGTTGTTCATGCAAACAGACAGACAGGCAAACAAACAAGAACAACTGAAATTAAAACCATGGATAATGAAAAGTTCAATTTCTTTTTAACAGGTCACAGCGGGGGAGAGACGGCCGTGGGTGATAGGCCTAGGCTGTGGGACAACATTGTGAAGGAGAGAGGGGTAGTCTTGCTTAGTAAAGGTTCTTCATATGAAGAGAGTACCAATGAACAGTTTACTGCTTCTGGTGTTTATATTACCTTATCCGCCGCTCTACGTGGTGTTAGTTCCTCAAACCTACTTTGGGGATGTGATTAGCAACCTTATGACTTGTACAACTAAGGAGAAAACACAAACAGCGAATGAAATCTCAAGTCTTAGGTTAAACAGGCGTGCAAAGTGAAATGTCACAACCTTGCATGAGACGCACCTTACGAATGAAAATATCTTTTAATAACACTAACTAATACAAAAAAAAAAAAATTTTACATCGTCGAAAGATAGCCAGAATCATAGTATTTTCAAAAATCTTCTTTATAAAAGTAAAAAAGAATTACCAGTGAATATATTTTTTTTTTACAGCAAGTCAGTGATATCATCAACATCATCGATTTTTTCTTCGCTCAGTTTCCTCTGAGAGGAAAATACATCTGACTTTTCCATTTATCGCATTACTTTCCACTTCGTTACAGCATTCATTTAACCTTTATATTTTCAATATCGTTAGTGATTATCAAAACAATTATTAAAACTTTTGCGTAAACTTTAACGTACCATTTCCCTGGTCTAAATCCCCCTAAATCGCATCTCCTAAATATTCACAAAATCCAAATGGCATCACTGCTAAAACCGAAGTTATAATTGACAATTCTGGACGTTTCCGGACGAGTGGAAATAAAATTCGAAAACCAGGTCAGGGGCTGGACAGAGATTTTCATAATTCCGATAACACATTTATTTAAAATTTCTTCGAGGATGAAAATGCCTAAGTTTGCGATGGCTGCAATGATCGAAGAGTCGTACACGTTCGTCCACATCGCCTCCACTCTTTTGTAATTAGGGTCGGTTTAAGCATTCCACCTTTCACCTTCTTCACGACCATCTTTTACAAGTCTTCCTCGACTTTCCTAAGTAACTCCGCTTCTGATTCTTTGGTATTTCATTTGTCTTCATTTGTACTCTTACATGGGATTCACTTATGTCCAAATTTTTTCATCAAATTTCAGAACTATTTTATGGGCGTCTGTCCACGGCTGCGCCTTTCCTTATTTGTTATAGAATCTATTGTTTGTTGATCTGTTTGCCTCACATCTTGCTTTCTTCGTCAACTGAATCTTTACACTAGGTCCAATGTGCTTGAACTTCTACCTCTCAAAATATCTTTCGTAACTCAGTAATTAGTAAGGAGGATAAATAAATAACTCTAAGGAAGAATCCGGTCATAGTACAAACTGTTCTGAAAGAATTTGAAGAAAGAATTTTAACTCGGCCGTAAGAGCTTGGTAAGTTTAAAGGGTACGTCTTTCAAACGTGGGAAGGAAGGTTTCTGAAAATACCAGATCACGAACGTAATTAGTCAGCTTTGAAGTGAATTCAAGAATATTTTGGACGGATGAATAATATAAGCATAATCTGATGCATATATGTACAGTACTTACACACACACACCCACACACACACGCGCGCACACACACACACACACACACATATATATATATATATATATATATATATATATATATATATATATATATATATTAACATATATATAATACACGTACACACACACACGCATATATATATATATATATATATATATATATATATATATATATATATACCGTATATATATATATATATATATATATATATATATATATATATATATGTGTGTGTGTGTGTGTGTGTGTGTGTGTGTGTGTGTGTGTGTGTGTGTGTGTGTGTGAAATCTTACGGCAAATGTTATTTAGCATATCCGAGAAGGTGCATGGTATGGGTTATGATTGAGAGAGCGTGGGTCGAGTGTTTCCTGTGGAAAAGTTCATTAATAATTTTGATGGCAAAGGAAACAATGCATGTGGCCGTCTAGACCTAGAACCACAATGAAATAACTGACATAGGATTCAGTGTAGAGAACGTATGGTACAGCCAAGGTCCACATATATTAATCTTTGGTTTAACATGAAATTCGTCGCGATCTTTGAAGTTTCAATAATGAAGCTTAAGTATGTGTTAGGGTATGCAGACACGTGAGCGATTAGTAAGGACGGCGAAACCGGATAAGTCTGGCAAAGTACGGCTTCAGGCTGAAAGAGTGGGATAAATGATGTGGTCGAGAATGGTGTGGCTGATGTGTGCAGTGTTAAAGAAGAGACTCTTTAGAGACTGCTGGAAAAAACAAAGCCTTAGCAAGATGACTGACTACTACCTGTAAACTGGTATTATGGTAGCTATAAGACACAGGAAATATGATATTGATAGTTTTAACAAGAATAAAATAGGTCAAATCATGCTGAAACTTTTTCGCAAGATAATGATAAAATCACTTATAGTTAACAATCTGTTTAAAAAAAAAAAACTAACTCCACAATCAACTAAAAAATATCATGAAATGGTGGAAGTGAATGCAATTAAGGTATGATTAAAGGTAAATGGAAACCATTAAAGTGAACGGAGCAAGGAACCCTACCACCGCTATTGTTATTATTTGTGAACGTCATATAACGAAAGTTCATAATCACCTTCATATATATGTGACCAGATATTTTCGATTCTTTAAAATCTTCATCAGCAAGAGTAAAATCACCATTCATACTTATTAAAAAAATACATTTACGAATAAGCCAGAAAAAAAAAACTCTGAATAAAAATCAAACCTCAGACAGACTAGAAGTTGCTACTTTTAACTGCCACCTACGGTCTCAAAACTTTTAACAATATTATCACGTATAACAACGCGCCCATAGTACAAGTCTGAAGTATTTCAGACATACTATTTCATATAATTACACGCTGATCATTCTTTATTTGTCACATTGAATTTCTCACACTGTCACTCTCACCACGGGTGAACTTGACAATTGCACCAGCAACCAGACCAGGAAGCACAAGGCAGCATCTGCTTAAATGCTTTGCTGAGGTAATTAATAGACTGACAGAAGTTTCCTTAGATGTAAATGCCATACGATTGCAGCTAGCTGCTCCTACATTCAAAAGGAGGAGAGAAAAGCGATGGTCAAGTTGTTTACCCATCACTGCTTCAATCTTCTCCCAAATCTCAGAGAGAGAGAGAGAGAGAGAGAGAGAGAGAGAGAGAGAGAGAGAGAGAGAGAGAGAGAGAGAGAGAAATTAAGTATACCTTAGTTTAACCAGACCACTGAGCTGATTAACAGCTCTCCTAGGGCTGGCCCGAAGGATCAGACTTATTTTACGTGGCTAAGAACCAACTGGTTACCTAGCAACGGGACCTACAGCTTATTATGGGTTCCGAACCATATTATACCGAGAAATGAATTTCTATCACCAGAAACAAATTCCTCTAATTCTTCATTGGCCGGGCTTAGCAGAGTGCTATCCGAGAACTCTACCGACTCGTCCAACGAGGAACTTGAGAGAGAGAGAGAGAGAGAGAGAGCGAGAGAGAGAGAGAGAGAGAGAATAATGTAGACTCGAACTCCGCAACCCTGGGTAAAACAACTAGACCTGAAAACCCCACTCTGCATGTGTTAAAACCTTTTGAATCCGTGCATCAAGAAGTGCAACGAAACATAAGCGATACAGAATAAACAACAAACCGATAGACAAAACCCAATTCCTGCATTGTGGAAAAAGGTCCATCCAATCACGTGATGTGCTGTCAATAACAAGGGCTTCCTCCCTCATTTTTCAGTCCATCGGCTCCAGTGGCGTCATGTGAAAGAGCAAAATCCTGGATGGGTCAAGGTATTTGTGACAACTATTTTTAACTTCAATAACCATTTCTCTTATATAACAGTCACTTTCGTACAGGTTCATTTTTCGAGGGATTTAAAAGAAACACCTGTATACCAGCCTCTAGTACCGTTTCAGCAATTTGTATATTCTTCCAATCCTATCGCAAAGCTAATACTTAACTGCTTCTGCCTTCCGAGTTAGCATATTTCATTTTCGATTCCAAATGAACAACTTTCAGTCGCTGATCTTCTCATAAATTTTGAGCTAAACGTCCAGAGAACACAGACGCCATGAAAACAATACCAAACTATTACGAATAACGACCGTAAATAACAAAAGATAACTTTTTGTTTGAGTAGTAGTATTAAAGTAGTTTAACCAGACCATTGAGCTGACTTTCAGCTCTTATAGGGCTGGCCCGAAGTATTAGGATAAAATACTACATAGGCTCACGTTCTCATGCTGTAACACATACACACAATAAATACATTTACTCATGCTTCCACACTAAAAAGGTAAATTAAAATTCATAATAAGTTAAGTAATATTTTTAAAAAATGTAAATTTAAATTCGACAAATGCTGTTTTCGGGCTTTTAAAATTTTATTTATTTTTATATGTTATCTATCAAACCACAGTTCCTTATGAACAACAAAATCGGAACGACTGAAAATGTAAAAGATTGTGATAAAATTTCATTTATTGATTTATTCCCAAAAGTTGACAGTCGCTGTTGGTCATACTTTGGACACTTGCATAACATGTCTGATCGTTATTATCACCCTGCACTCTGAGCACTCGGGAGCCGGGCCACGTGGGCTGCTCATTAAGTGCCCATGTGTCAGACGAGTATGGCCTATTCTGAGACGTGTTAGAATTACTTGTGCGTGTCTCTCTCTCTGTTATAATGAACTCCATTTTTTAACATAAGGTTTTATTTGTTTCAATTTATTACTTTCAGCTTCTTCATCCCACATATATTGCCATTTATTTATGATACCCATTTTTATGTGTGTTACATAATCAGTAACAGGGATATCCACATTTGATCTTGTCATGTGGGCTGCTTCTTTGGCTGCTTTGTCTGCATCTTCATTTCCTTTGGTCTCTACATGGACAGGGATCCAACATATTTCTAAATTTTTTACATTATTATATAAGTTATGGAGATATAATTTAATTTGTTGTACTATATTATTTTTTTTATTTGTAATTCTGAATAGCTTCTATAGCACTTCTCGAGTCACTAAAAATCACAAAATTATTGAATGATGTTTCTTTAATTATTATTTTTATAGATGATGCAATTCCATACAATTCTGCTGTAAATACCGAAGCATTATTAGGAAGAGAAAACTGATAAGTTTAGTCTAGGGGCACTGCAGCATATCCCACTCCGTGTTCTGATTTAGATCCATCTGCATATATTCCATAATGTGGACCTTTTCGGCTTATGTGCTCTATTGTATGTTGTCTATGGTGTTATGGTATATATGACTTACTTTTTGATAAATACTTGAGGTGTGTGGAAATTCTCATTTTATTCATTGTCCAGGGAGGAGGTGATTTTACTATTAAAGGGACTTGTATATTTATATTCAGCGACTCAAACAATCTTCTAGCTCTAATTGGGAAAGGTGGTGGATGGTTATTTATAAATACATCTCTTAATTTAGATAAATTTTTTGTTGGAGAACCACTTGCCAGAATTCTTAGAGCACTTTTCATTGTTACTAGCTCTCTATGGAGAGGTAGAGGTAGCTCACCACATTCAACTTGTAAAGATGATTTTGGTGATGATCTAAAGACTCCTGAGCATATTCTAAGGCAGGGGTTCCCAAACTGGGGGCCATGGAGGGTCTAACAACTGTATGCACTACATTCAGCTTGCTGGAACAGGGTTAAACTTTTCAGTCTCGGGGCTGGGTCGAGTGCATGCCAGACCGGTAGTGCATTGTAGGTACACAGCTACCAGATTTATCTTTATTATGCCAATTTATTTGTTTTATTTTTTTGTCTGTTTGGCATCAGAAATTTCGACTAATATGACAAGCCGTATCTGGCATAATTTTGGTATATTTCAATATTATCTTATAATACGATTTTAGAAGGCTTATAAATGTGGGGGTCATGACAGGTTTGGTACTGCTGTAAGGGGTCATGTGCTAAAAAAGTTTGGGAAACACTGTTCTAAGGCCTTCATTGTGAACAGGGTCTAACATTTTCAGCGCTGCGTCCGATGCTGAGCCATATACTTCGCTTCCATAATCAATGATGGACAGAACCGTTGCTTTATGCAGTACAGTAAAGGTGTGTCTATCGGCTCCCCAAGTAGTGTTCGATAGTTTTCTAATTAGATTTAATGCTCTTTTACATTTTGGTTTTACATGTTATGTGGGCTTTCCAGTTTAAGTGAGTATCGAATACTAATCCCAAAAATTTTGCTGTTTGGCCAACTGGTATACTGTGGTTTCTGATTTTTAAGTCTATTGCTTCCCCTTTTTTTCCACTTTATTTTTATAAAAAACATGATTGATTGAGTTTTATCTATCGAAAATTTAAAGCCTACAGATGAGGTCCATTCATCTATTTTTACTATGCTTTTATTAATGATTGGTTCTGCATGTTTTATTTGAGATGCTGAATAATATATGGCAAAATCATCCATATACAGGTTACTTTTAATATGAATAGGTATTACTGATATCATTAATTGCTAAAGTAAACAGTGTGCCACTAAGGACGCTTCCCTGTGGAACACCATTTTCAAGAGGAAACTTTCTAGACAGAACATCATCAATTCTCACCTGAAAACTGCGATTTGTCAAAAATTTTTGTATAAACCTAGGTAAATGTCCACGGATGTTGTTGTTTTGTAAAGTTTTTAATGTAACATGCCTCCATGTAGTATCGTATGCTTTTTCAATGTCAAAAAAGACAGCTACAGTAATTTGTTTTCATTCAAAACCTCTACGTATATGGTCTTCTAAGTTACAGAATCTAATGTAGATCTGCTACGCTGTGACCCAAACTGAGAGGGAGTCAAAATTTTATTTTCTCGAATGTGTCATGTTAGTCGAGCATTTATCATTTTCTCAAACAGTTTGAATAGGCAGCTTGTTAAAGAAATTGGTCTGTAATTATTTACATTACTGGGATCCTTTCCAGGTTTGGGGATAGGAATGATTATAGCTTTATGCCATTCATCTGGAAATAAATTTCGAAGCCATAAATGATTATAAAACTCTAATAAGTATGACTTTGCCAAAGGTGCTAAGTGGCAGATCATCTCAAAACAAATATTGTCACCTCCAGGAGCAGATTTATTGCTGTTCGAGAGAGCATATTCCAAATCTGACATATTAAATTTTCCATTATTATATATATTTTCTATTGTTTCAAAATTTATTGCTATTAATTCTATCTTATTTTTCTTTGTGTAGAAGTGATCATCTAAATTTTTATCACTACTTACATTTGCTAAATTTTCTCCCATTATATTACCTATTTCTTTTGGATCAAGTGTTCTTTTCACATCTTTTAATATGGCATGTCTAGGTGGTTTAACATGGGCACCATCTATTTTCCCGAATTTTTCCCATATTTTTGGTATGGGAGTATTATTAGAGAGATCTGATACGTATTTCCTCCACGAAATGATTCTTCCTTGAATGACTTCTTTTTTAAATTTTGCAGATATTTTGTTGTATAGAGGTTTTAGTGTATCAATTCTAGTAATAATATAGTCATTTTCTGTAAAGTTCCTTCTCATATCGGTATGTTTTATTTATTTTGCTGAACTTTTTACTCAAATTATCTAATCGCCTCCCAATTTGAGTGTTTTATATTCATTAATTCTGTTAACTTATCGGACCACCATGGAACTTTCTGTTTTGTTGGATGGGGTTTTGACTTTGGTATAGCTTTATCAGCAGCATTTTTAATGAAATCAACAAGAAATTTATTAGTTACATTATGGTCTTTTAAATATTCAAATGGTGGGATATTTCTGGTGTGCATTTCATATCACTACCAATCTGCTTTATAAATGTTATTGTGAGGAACGTTTTGCAGGATTATTTTGTAATAAGGAAATTAATATTGGGAAATGATCACTGGTGTGCAAGTCATCAACTGTATTCCAACCTAATCTGTCAACTATACTTGTTGTACATAAAGTTAAGCCTACTGAGGAAAATGTTCCATGTGCTTTTGAAAAATTTGATAATTTCGTCATCATTTATGCAGCACATGTCGTTTGAATCCATGAACTCTTCTATTTTCCTACCTCTTCTGTTTGAGTTTGTACAATTACAGTCCCATATTGAGTTGTGAACATTAAAATCACCTACTATTAATGTAGGTTCCTTGGTATTGCTAAGTAAATCTTTAAGTTTATGAATGTAGTAATTTTTATTAGGTTGGTTGTATAAATTATAAATTATGTAATTATCCTTTTTTATTCGTATTTAATACTTGATATTTGCAAGTCAGTAAAATCTACTGGTACTCTGTCATAACATACTTTGTTATGTACATATATAGCAGTACCTAAATTTCCTTCTTCTTCTCTAGATGTAGATACTAATGTATATTTACCTATGGTTGATACTGTTTTGTTGACATGTTGTAAACGTAGTATCATTGGTTCATATTCCCTTATTAATCGTTGTATTTCTCCCAAATGTAATCTGGTCTGAAGACCATTTACGTTCCATTGGACTTCATAAGAAGTCTGTGTCGCGGGTTCAAATCCGCAGCCGGCTGGTCAGAGGGCGGACACTTTGCTATCCGTGTAGACATCCCGGGATTATGTATGTAATCAACGGATAGGTTTGCTGAAAGCAAATGGGTGTTACAGACTAATACACACACAAACAAAGCCACTCCAACATCTTCTAAAAACATAACAGACGCCTTACACGTCTCGAACTGTCGGCCTAAACTGCTCACGTCTCCTCGCTGCTACGGAAAAGGGAGCTGGGGATTTGGCATGATACATATACACATGTGCTACCGGGGTCTAAGCGATGTCAGGCAGGGCAGCCGATCGAGGCTATGGCCTACCCCAACGCCAAATCAAAGTCCTTCAAAAGAAGGCATCGTGCTTACGCCATATGAAAAATGGGAAAAAAGCACATTAAACGAAGAAGTAAGTATAATATAATTATTGAAAGTATAATGTTAGTGTGTTCAAGTGTTATTTTCTTTTTGTGGATCATCAATTTGCATTTTTTCTAAATACTATTTACAATATTTATTTGTTTTTCTTTATAAGACATTATGTGCCCAATGCACATACAGCCCTTTTCATGAGTGTCTAAACTAGTAGTTTCTTTATTTCTGTATCTTGTAAAATTTCGTCTAGTGTTTGATAAACTGTCCTTTGTTATGCTTTTGTTTTTGTTGCACAGCACAGTTCAAGAAACATTCATTACATCCACATGTGTTTTCATGTGTCGTTTCTTCGTTTACTCTTGCTGCACCTATTATTGGTGATGGAGCAATCTCTTCTCCCATCACATAATCATTCTTGTCAATGGTTTGTTCCTCTACCTTTGGTGTTCTGGGTATCTGTTTCCATTGGTTTTATTATTACTTTAGGAGACAAAGGAATATTCTTATCATTTTTTTGGTTTAGGTTCTTTTTTCAGGCCTCCTGCCTTTATTTTGATGGATATATCTCTAATAATACTTGGTTTTTTGTTGTTCTTGGGTGGAGTTCTCTCTAAAAGCCTCTTTTCTTTATCTTCTAATTCATCATAACTATCTTCTAATATGTCTGCGGTGCTTGTATTATCGTCTAGTATTTCTGTTTCTCTTAATATCTCAAATGAATTTGAACAAGTATTTGTATATTTTTCTTGGCTCTTTGCTATATTAGTTTCTTCTTGCAAAGTGGTTATTTTTCTTTGAGACTGATCCATCAGGGTTTTGTTACTCTTATCTATTTCCATTTTTGTTTCATTGCTTGATCTAGTTACAGTAGAAAACATTCGTTTCCTAGCAGGATCATGCACTCCTCTAACTTTTAATTCTAATTTGGCCTCTTTTATAGCATTACTGTCCTTTCCTGACGTAATTTTACTTCTGTATTGTATATGTAATACATACACTCTTTAGATCTTGCATGGTGATTTTGTCTACAGTTAACGCATTTCGGTTCACCACACCTCCACTGTGTGGTATGTTTGGCAGATCCACAATATGCACATATAGATTTATTACGGCAATTTTTCTTTGTATGTCCATAAATAATACAATTTTGGAACTGTAGTGGTTTTGGAAAATACAGTCTCAGTTCTCTGCTCTGGCCCATGGTTTTAATTTTCAAGGGTAATTCATGGCCTTCGAATTTTATCTTTGCTATTCTCAGTGTTTTTCCATTACTCCGTCTACTAGCTATGTTGTATATTTCGCAGTCTTGTACTTTGTTGTACCTTTTTTTAAGGGATTCCAGCAATATATTTTTTTCTATTGGTTCTTCATCATTATCAGGGAATACTATGGTACCCTGTACACTGTTCATATTGTCATGTTTTTTTTTTACATGTACCTTTATATTGTCAATATTTTTTATAGTTAAGCAGTTTTCTGATTGATTTTTTGTTGTGGTTTCTATCAACCACATCTGATCTTTTATTTGTCTGAATGACATTTCAGTAGCTGAATGTCGATTCAACAGGAAGTTTTCTAATTTCAATGCGATATTTTCTTCTCTGTTCCTAAGGTCAGGAATCGTGACCAACTCCCACTTCCACAGAGGGAGTCGAAATGAGTCAAGGTTGGGTCAAGATATTTTTTTTTTTTTTTTTTTTTTTTTTTTTGCTTTTTATTGGAGCATAGGACTCCAGTGTAATTACATCAGTATTTTTTTCTGATTTTTCCAGGGAGAGGTTGTCAGAGGAGGTTCCAGCGGTTGTCAACTGTGCCGAGTCGCTACCATTAAAGGGCCCACGGGTACTTAAATCTTTAACAGCACTTAGCATAAAGATTGAGGTAAAGAAAAATAAATTAAATAAACCTGAAAACCTTAAAAAGATACCATCAGCCTTTCATGAGGTTTATTCTTCCACCAATGGCACAAGTGTGAACTGACTCCCAGATGTCCACTCCCTACCCTACCATACAGGGGATTGCACAACACGACCAGAGTGGCCCAAGTGTAAGCCAAACTCATTTGCTAGGACTGACAATATTACTGGAATACAATCATCCCCTCCCTAATCATGTTATGGGTAAGCCGGATAGAATGCCGAGTCCTATCCCCAGAACCAGACCCCCCTGGAATCCGTGGTCCAGCCCTAAAGAATAGTTCCGCCTGATATCTCTCAGGTCTGAACATTATCGGCCAGTTGATGGTCCTACCAAAGTTTCCACTATTTAGCTTCAGATATAAACCCAATGCCAGTTATGATATCTTTTCCTATTGATCAGGAGCAATAAATTTTAGCAAAAGCGGAAAATTCCGCCAAAAATTAATTCAAAAGAATACAGAATGGTACATGGGACTCTTGGGCTCAAACCCGGGAACAGATTCCTGAGGTTCAAGAGCCCCCTCACCACGTCAAGGTGCTCCCAAATCGAGGGGGAATAGCATACCTCCAGTGAGGCGTGCAACTTTGTGTTCTATTTAGCCGAGGCAAAAGAAAGCATTAAAGGAACGAGAGAGAGAGAGAGAGAGAGAGAGAGAGAGAGAGAGAGAGAGAGAGAGAGAGAGAGAGAGAGAGAGAGAGAGAGAGCGAGCGATGGTACTAGATGTCCTGTACACTATTCAACGTCACAGCCTACAACAGTAAACCGAAAATTTATATCGGAAGCAGTATTATTAGTATTATTTTCGTTATTATACAAAATGAGCTAAAGTTCTTTTGCAGTAGACCGGAATACCATCAACTTTCAAAGCGAGCTTATACTGAATAGAACGCTCATGTATGAAAAAAGAGGGCATGTATTATATAACTTCAGCCATTATTTAATTCCCACTCAATATATACAATCAATGCCTCTTTTTCCGCAATATGTTGTCTTCTCAGAAAATCTATTTATATTATTCTTACTGCTGACGTGCCTACTGGATTTTTTCTAGTGCTCCTTACTTTTAGAACAATACAAAATCATCCCATCCAAAAGGTAAATGGCTGATTAAAATGCATTTAGTTCGCAATCATATAACAACTGCTTCGCTTCCTTCTTCTTACTGCCGACATTCACAGCATACTTATACAACGGTCACCACCACATTTATGCTTTGACTGGTGAATTGTGGACGGACCCCTTTTTCCGCTTCACACCAAATACCATTCCCTTGTCTTGCACTCTCGCTTTCTGGATATCAAGGATCTCTGAGATGCTATCTACTCGGTAGGCCTTCGTCTGCATCTCCTCCGTCCTGAGAATGTCGATTTTATTTGCTCTTTTCATCAACCTGCCATCCTTCCTTTCCAGAATGACCAAACTACCTCAGAACTATCTGGTCCATCCTTTTGCCTGAGCTTACCTGTTCACCTTTTCATCTAAATATCTCCACATTTCTCAGCCACCCTTTCAGTTCCTTTAAAACCACACACAGCATGTATCAATTATATACATTCACATACAACATTAACATCTCACTTCCATAAATAATAACTGCTTAACGATCCCTTTATACATCACCAACACCTTGGCTTCCACAGACACTCCAATTCTCTTCCTAATCTTTCTCTGCTTCAGCTATTATGTGACTTATCTTTCCCGCCATTCTACCATCATCTGTCATATTGAAATCCCTTATCTGACCTTTCGCATCTTTCAGCTCATAAGAGAAATAGACAGCCATACGAACACGCCCCACCCCCTCACACCCACTCTCATATAAAATCAGTCACTCTCCTCCACAAATTCTCACATAATGCTCTTCGGCTGTTCCCCCTTCTGTTATTTCTTACCTCGTCCAGCAAAATCCATTCATAGACATTCCAAGGTATATTAGGTAGTATTAACTCCCTATAATTCTTACGGTTTTCTATCCCTTTATGTCTACGCAATGAAACATCCCCCTCACACATTACTTCGGAACCTTTTCCCCATCAAATTCCTAAATTTTTTGTTTATCTTTTATTTAACAATGTTCAATGTACAATATACTAGTCTCCAACTGCAATGTTACATGAAATTTCCTGTAACAATGTTCCTCAGTACATCACTTTATAGTGACGATTTTCACTACTTCTACTACCTACTGGATGCTTCCACCTTCAATCACTTGTTGCCAGTCTTTGAAAGTATTCCCATATTCACGATTACTGTCGAAGGAGCTTGAAAAAAAAATTAATCATTTCTCTGATTTGGCATAATCTAGCGATCTGTTGAAATTATCAAAACCCAAAGGGGGTTGCTGCTGTTTCACATACTCTTGATTATGAAGTGTTCAACAGATTCTGTTGGTTTATAGGAGATAGCCAGATCATTATAGAGCGCAGCTTTCAAGAGAAAAGACTGCAGGGAATGTCGCAATATCCATGGAGAGAAAAAGATACCCATGAAACACCTGAGCATCAGTAATTAAGGTTTTCCTCTTTTCCTTTTAGCTTTTCCTTCATCACTTAGTTCCAAGCTTGGAAAATTCAGCAGCGTTTCCAAAGCAATCATATCTCTCAGAACACTGTAATGACTTCCTCATAAGTCAAAGAGAGATGTGTTTCTCAATAACTAGCACAGTAGCATCACATATTAACCACCTTAGTCTTAGGAAAGTATTGACATTTTTCCTTATTAAGTTCAAAGGGGAAGTTAGACAATTAGTTTCGAATTTGCAATTTTTCAATCCTCCAAGAGAGATACTCCCTTTTCATACGCCAGTGTTGTACAGAAGTGTTATAATGTAATCCTCTTATTCATTAATGAACGCAACATTTAGAACACTCGTAAAAAAACACCACAATGATCTAACGAGCACATTCGGTTACTCACCTATAAATAAAAAGTTAAATTCTTCAACATATGAACCAGCCTATGTAAATTACAGTTAATTAAGACATTAATTATTACTGCGTACCATTTCATCGGAATAATCCAGAACGACATTTTCCTAAAGGAATTGAAAGAAATCCGGAAGACTAAATAAATTAATACGCAAACACAGAATAATTGGCGTAAATATTTCTACAACAATTAGAAACACACCCTCGAAATACTCTACGAGAAAAATGATTATCAAGTGAATACATGAATAACCTTTGGCCCAGTTATACATCAAAATATACGAATAAAAAGGATTCCATTAACAATAAGGAGACGCCAATTACATGTATTACAGGAAACGCATTTAAATTGTAATCTGACTGAGCCTGAATAGCTTGGAGAGAAAGCCTTCAGTTAAGGAATCTAACCAAAACAAATGGAAAAATCGAGCGCGTATTGTTAACAGACGTGCCTATTGTTCTCTAATTGCAGACTCTGCATATCCCTATTCATTCTGTCGCATGCTAGAAGTACCATACCCCTTCTTGTATTTCAGTACTTTATTTTACATACTTATTTTTTCCTTAATTTTCCATGCACGTTCTGGGAAGAGATGTGAGGATGGAAATGCAAAAGAGGAAAAAAGGAGGACATAGAAGCAAAGGTCAATGGAGTGAGGAAGAAAACCTGAAAATGAGAGGTGCAACAGAGGCACGAGGAGGAGGAAAATGGTCAAATATATCGACTCCACCAAAGAGCTGAGAATCCAAAGAGAAACACGATAACGCGACTACACACCTTGAACTCGGGAGAGGCACAAAGACAAAGAAAAGCCTCTTATCGGAAATTTATAATTCGAAAAGCGGAGATTACGGGGAAATTAGCGGCCACCAGAATCACACTTGTATGTAGGATGGTGAGAGAGAGAGAGAGAGAGAGAGAGAGATGAGAGAGAGAGAGAGAGAGAGAGAGAGAGAGAGAGAGATAAGAAGCAAATACAGGTAGTTGGGCATTTCCAATTGAAAGTCGCTCGGGCTAATTGGTTCCTGTTTCGTAAAAGCCATCCCAAAACAAAACACTCAATTTCACAAAGGAAAGCAAATTACTGACTAAAGCTTTTGGCGTCGACGGAGATCAACAATACCGAATGAAAGTAGAATATGTCTCCCATCGAGACTTTCTCATTCGACCTTTTCATTTGTTTACTAAATTATCTCTTTTCTTTACGCGTCAAACTTACACTGCATCAGAACTTACACAA
Organism: Macrobrachium rosenbergii; assembly: GCA_039081455.1. NCBI lineage: Eukaryota > Metazoa > Arthropoda > Malacostraca > Decapoda > Palaemonidae > Macrobrachium > Macrobrachium rosenbergii. The sequence goes on along the minus strand of JANJGK010000001.1, from coordinate 61,538,752 downwards.
GTTCAACATATAAAAACTATGATCTAATAGGCTGATGAGGTTTTTTACTCTTCCAAAAGTCAAGTTCAGCCTACAAAATCACTATAACCCAGTCAATAGGAGATATCATCTATACTCCGTCCTCGAAATGCACTAGACAACAACAACAACAACAAAAAAGGTACAAGAAAAACATTAAGTTGAACAGCTCCATTTTTTATAGACTGGAACTCTAATGCACAAGAAATTGCATAGATCAAAGGAGGTCTTATGCAGTCTTTATAATCTACGTAACTTTGCATGTGTTTACCCAAGGTGGAAGAAGAACAGGTGGAGTCACGCAGAGCTCGAGACGAGTCAGTGACGACAAACGGAACCCAGAACTACTCACGGTCAAATAGTACTGCAATGCATTTCTAGCCATAGGGCACTATTGCATTGCTTTATAGTTCAACTAGTTCATTATTAGGTAGTTATAATATGATAAAATGATATTTCCCTTTACAGAAGAAAATATATTATCCTACAGCCTACTGTAAATGACATACGACCAAGATAAAGTAATACATTACTTGAGTAAGAATAAGAAGAGAGAGAGAGAGAGAATTCTGTCGTGAGTTTTACTTAACCTAATAAAGACCTAGGCCTATATCGATATATAATTTTATATATGCCTACTGAAAATTCACTTTAGCTAGATATATCTGCCTGAAGGGCACCCCTAAAAGGGCTCCTATTATTGTCTACAAAAAAAAAAAAAAAGCTTTCTTTAGCAGCCAAGTTCATGGAGGCCTTTTAAGCGAGCTATTCAGGAGGAGGAATCTAGCTTAAGTAATGTACTATTAGCCCACGAATTGACAAAAATACACAGAGAGAGAGAGAGAGAGAGAGAGAGAGAGAGAGAGAGAGAGAGAGAGCCTTGTCCATTAAAAAAATCTAGGTTAGACCTATGCGCCTATATGCTGAAAGCCTAGGTATTTTAGTTTATAGCAATGGGCCTAATAGCAACAAAGAGTTAACAAACAATATGAGAGACTTTGATAATAGGCTTAAGCAAAATCTCTTTCATGAATATTATATCAATAATCAAGCAAAAGTGTTGCATATATATAGGCTTATAAAATGAAATAATTATACAAAAAGAAGGCATACAAAGATCTGAATTGTAAGCTTTATAAACATGCCTTATAAATAGATTAATCAAAATTTTTGTATTCAAAATCAGCTGGTAATACACCAAACCACTTTCATTTGAGAAACATTGAATTGGGTCTCTCTCTCTCTCTCTCTCTCTCTCTCTCTCTCTCTCTCTCTCTCTCTCTCTCTCTCTCTCCTCTCTCATCTCTCTGTCTTACATAATTTCAATTTCAAAATAGCATAAGCCAGCTAAAATACTCTTCTGCTGATATAGCAAATAAACAATATTCACCTGGAGTTACATCCTTAGTATACATGTGTTGAGTAGGCACAGCAGTATCTTTCAATTTGCGTGCATTTTTAGGATGATAATCTAAAAGTATATGTCTAAGGCTTTCTCCAAAATCACCGGGGCCAAAATGAATGGAGCATATTCTTGCATTTTTCACGTTGAAATCATCTTTCCTTTTGCACAGATTAACCCAAGTTTTGCAAAGAGATGGATCCTTTGGAAATCTGTAAAATGAAATGCCTTTTTCTTGGCGATAGCGATCATGATTATTGCAACCAAACACAGCACATAACACCATCTTTGTTGTCTTATCAACTGACTGAAATGCTAAAGACTGGCGAATTCCCTCCAAAACAGTACGAGTTAATGAACCTCTTGCCACTTACTCAGCTGGGTTCCAAGTGGACGTCACTGCGCCGGAAAACGCAAAACTCGTTCTCTCACGAAATCACCTTACTCTTCTTCCACCTTGTGTTTACCATTTATAACAGTTCAACGAATATATTATACGTATTCAAATCAAAATTAATTTCATTCACACCGGCAGCAGCATAATACAGCTTTTAGCTCTTAAACATCTCACAGCCTTACACCCAATCAGAAATTATCATTCTAAAATACTAATAATTTTTTTACGCACAAATCAACTAGAATATTTCAGTTTATCTTTATACTTTTGTATGACTCAATATTCATCTTCATCTCTCTTTATTAGTCGACCAACCATAGATTCATTTTTTTTTACCTAATTTTCATCAACTTCCCAATTGGCACACTTTTATGACAATCAGAATCTAATTTAATCTAATATTTATTTAAAGTGTCATTGCATCTTTGATATTTCTATGGATATTATTATCAAACCTTCCATAAGTTACACTTCACTGTTAATCATCATGGCTTTTTTATAGGAAACTAGCTAACCAACCTGGTGCTGCTCGGGAAAACTCTGAATTACAACCAATAAACTCTTTCTCTCTCTCTCTCTCTCTCTCTCTCTCTCTCTCTCTCTCTCTTCTCTCTCTCTCTCTCTCCTCCTCCAATAACCCACTCTACCCTCTCTCACTTCCTCTCCCTCTCACTTTCTCCTCTCTCTCTCTCTCTTTCTCACTTTCTCTCTTTCCTGTTAAGATAGTTGCTTCAATTACATTGCCCCAGCATTTTTGACATTTTATATTTCACCCCTCCTCACCCCAACTTCCTACTGGGGCTGAACTTGGACTTAAAGGGCACTGGAAGTGTCACTATTCCATCTCAGCGAGCTCGAAAACTATGGACTAGATACTAATATCTGTCGTTTTCGGTTATTTTTTGCGTCACTCCCTTCCCCACCCTTCTCATGCTCCCTTCCTATCGGGGGCTGAACTTGGACTTAAAGGGCATTGGGAGTGCCACTGTTCATCTCAGCGAGCTCGAAAACTATGGGTTAGACACTAATAGCTGTCGTTTTCAGTTATTTTTACATGTCACCCCACTTCTCACACCCAGGCGGTGTTCTTTTCGAGGGTAGTAAATCATATGTATACCAAGTTTGGTTGAAATGGCTCAATGTGTTTCAGAGTGTATGTGAAACATACAACACACACACACACACATACATACATACATCCATTTTTATGCATATAGATAATAATGCCACTGGGGTTCTCTAATATTCCAAGCTTTATGCTTTTAAATTAAAGAAAATAATAAAATAACACTAAATTACTTTTGTGATATTCTAAAGCAAAATTAAATTGGTTGTCCGAAACAAACAACTCTCAAAAAGAATCGCAAACGCACAAAAAGAAAAACATAACTGGCAACGGCTATGGAAGCAAGTTACTTCCATGCATACTAAATCTACATGCGACTATCGACTGACAATGGCATACTCGGTTGCAGTCGGCAGTTAAAATAATTCGTTAAAATGCAAATCAAGGGAACATAATCGAATTTTTCTACCGAAGGCAGAAGGAAAATGTTCCAGTTTTGCCGTTAATGAAATCCTAAGGTGTATCCAACAAAATGTCGAATATCCTCAGTAGACGGTACAGCATCTCATTACTCAGTCAGTAAAAACTCAATTTTCGACCTATTCCCTTCGTCTGATAGACTTGAAATTTTGCCTGGTTACTCAATCCCGGTGACAATACAACCTTACATGATCAATAGGTCAGCAGTGACCTCTAGTGACCCTACAGTAACCTCTCCCAGTATCTCAGGATTTTTAAGAAACTCTTCGGATCTTTCATATCTTCTTTGACTCGGATTTTTCAAACCTTCTTGGCTCGAGAGGAGATTATAGAATATCACGTTCGGTTTCGTTAGCAACACTCATAAATCGGTTGCAATTTCTGTCAAGACTAAAAAGTATAAAACAAAAAAATATTTTCCTAAAACACGCTTTTATCAAAATGCACACTAAAAAGTAAAACTTTTTTTGTTGACACACCAGGTTTTTCATACAATTAATCATGCCTACAAAAAAAAAATGTGGGCGCCAAACATGGAAGGAAATGCTACAAGAAGAAGAACATTTCTTTGGCATTTCCTTCCATGTTTGGCGCCCACGCTTTTATTTTTGTAGGCATGATTAATTGTCAGAAAATTCTGGTGTTTCTCCCAAAAATTACTTTTTATTTTTAGTGGATTTTAATAAAAGCGTGTTTTAAGATTTTTTTTTTTTTTTTACATAGAATGGAGACTGTTCATTGACAGAACACGAACAAACGTGGAGCAACCAATCAAATAATATCCGAAAGAAAGTGACCGAAATCTGTCTTCACAAACAAAATGTTCAACAATGCAGTCAAAAGACGTTTACGAAAGGCCAGGAGCAAACAACAGAATCCATGACACCAACAACGCAGGGAGAATAACTATCATTCTAGAGAGAGAGAGAGAGAGAGAGAGAGAGAGAGAGAGAGAGAGAGAGAGGAGAGAGAGAGAGAGATGAGAGAGAGAGAGAGAGAGAGAGAGAAAAGAAGTATCCACCACCATCCACCTTCTGTAAAAGAGGTGGATTGTGATGGGAACAAAATCTCCGGATTCAGGTGAAGGAATTGAGATTTACGCTCTATGAAGGTCTGGCTGAGGGAAATGAGAGCGAAGTCATTTCTAGAAAATGAAACGAAAATTATTTTTTTTTCATTCATCCTCATGACTTCTCGTGTAAGTTCCGTAGAAATGAGTATACACTGCAAATAAGGTGAAGTCGAAATGGATATTTGCAAGTGTTTAAATATTTATTTTGTTTTCTTATTAAGTTGGTAATATACATTCTAAAATGTTCAGGTTCATCCCTCGAAAGTATAAGCGATTTCCTGAGAAAATGTGATGTTTAATTTTTTATATCACTATTAGTACATTGTTCTGGAAGTCATCAAACTAATAAGAAAATGAAATGATTCCACATAAAAGGAATGTAAATTTGCCTAAAAAAATTATGAAATCTAGAAAAGAACACAAAATAGCGTTAAAAATACTGACAAATTACGGTTACTCAAGAACAAATTTTGAAAGTAACACGGACCACTAGCAGTTGCGGTTTCTCCAAAACTCTAGCCCTCCAATAATTCCCATACACCACAAAAAAAGCAAAACGAAATAAACAAAATGAATGAAATGCTAAAAGCCATCGTATCATTAGAGGAAAACGAAAAAAATAGCAAAGGAGATGATGATCTGCCCTTGGAAGAGGTTTTTCGAAGTAAATCTGTTGGCTAATGAAACACTTCTTGGAATTTCGATCACCGGCAATAAAAGAGTAACAAAATGGAATGAGTTTGGAGTTCTGTTTGGGAAATCCTTTGGTCTTGAAGTAAAGAAAGTTCGGAGGGCGATACGAACGATAGACCAACTGATTTTATGGCTGAAAAATATATTCAGCTATTCAGAATCATACACAATCAAACGCATATAAATAAAAAATCTGCAGATTACAAACACAAAAGGGAGAATTTTATTATGGTATTATGGTAAAGGTTGAGTAAAATCCCCTCAAGTTTAGAAACGACCGATTAAAATATAATTAAAATGTAATGGTTGAAAGTTTAAATCTTCATTGCGTGTCACTACACAGTTGTTAAAGTTTGTCAACCAGGATACTACTTATAAAAACTTAACAGGCCAATCGTTAAAGTCATATAATAAACTGACGCTCACAGTTGCAATATCTGTACATAATTCACGAAAAAAAGAACAACGACCGCGGGTCACGAGTCCAGTTTATTAATATCCCGCACTCTGATTCCAGGCTAATGCCCGATTCACACATTGGCGATTCAAAACTACACACGTCGTAATGGCTGGTTTTGGCGATCATCGCCATCAGTCGCGGTCCTTGTGCCGCAGAAAAAAAAAAAAAAAGCAATTGTTAGCTGATTACAACACCATGGCGTCAAACGCAATTAACCATAGCGACAGCACTGCGCACGTCGAGATGAGATCAAATTCGTATGTAGTCGTACCCGCAAGTCGCCAATGATTTAGGCCACGCCCACATTTGGCGGTTGCGACAGGATGGCGCAGTGCATAAAGGCATGGCGGTGCATGGTGATTCAATTGTGTTGTAGTTACGTCACATGGCGACTTGTGCAATGGCATCGTAACTGTGTTGTGAACTGGATGCCACCATATATAAAGTGCCAGGTGGACTTGTCAATAATCATCGTCGTTGCAGCAGCAGACAAAGCAAGAACATGGAGGAGAAGGATTTGCTACACCTCATACCTGAGAACCAACATGACCCTGAACTAGTAAAATGCATTTTGGATTTTCATGATGCCATGTTGCAGTTAAGAATCCTAAGATGCCTGAAGGAAAGAAAATGCAAGAAGCATAGAAAACCTAGATGTTGCTGGGTCTGGCCCTACTTACAATGCAGACAGGGGAAAGGATACTATGACAACTTGATGCAAGAATTGGCAACTGAAAATCCAGGACTGTACAGGAATTTTGACCAGGATAACGGAGGAGCTTTTCGATGAAACTGTGGAACATGTCACACCATACATGAAGAAGACCCTCACATTCTGGAAGAGACCCATTTAGCCAGACCTGCGTGTTGCAGTTACCTTATGTCACCATGCAACTGGAGAATCCTACAAGAGCCTGTCTTACCAATTCCGTGTAGCTTCCAACACGAACTGCAGTATTGTGCCTGTGAATTGTAGGGCCATTGTGGCTGCCGATGACAGACAAAAAGGCAACGATAATTAATTTGCTTTTTATGAGACAAAATAAAGCTTAAAATAGTACGTGCATGTAGTGAATAAATTATATGTTAAATGTTCATCATCCTGATATGTTACTCGCATATGATTTGGCTATACCACAGTGGGTTATAGGTTCGTTTCCGGGAGGGTTAATAATGGATGGACAACTCTCCAATAATTATCTTAATTATGCTCCAATTAAGAAAGACACAGTCATAATTTATTGAGGGAGATACGCGGTAAACAGCTCAAACTTAAGAGCTTGAAGGATGCAGCCACTAAATTAGAGCATCTTTAGTGATGTGGATTTCGTGCGAAGATGGACATCCAAATAGCGGTAAACTTTTGAGTGATGGTGACGCTTTCTGAAATAACGATTCATTAAAGAAAAATCCAAGAGGTAACTCTATCAGTCTCATCATCTTGCAGTATCTACGAACACGTTAATCTTTTCTTTTTTAATAATAATGGATGAACTAAGGTCCATTAAAACTCCACATTAATTCTAGTGCAACATTTTGTGTTTTGTAAGGAAAATATAAGAGCTGAAATAATGAGCAATTTTTTTTTTACTGACGACAATTTAATCACAGCAGTGTAACTCATTCAGCATTGGTAAATGTTATGACAACACGTCATCATTAGGGCAGTTCATTCAAAGCTAATTACTAGTTTAAATGGATGATTTTCATGGCTTGATTAATTTAGATCTAGATTTTTCGACTACTTGCAGTTATTATCATTTTTGTTTACTGTTCCTTAGGTAGATCGTTTACCTTGATTTAAGAGACTGTTTAGAATATCTCCGAAGCCAGGCCTATCGAGAACAGATTTTCTATAAATAGAATGTTATTGAAAATTTGTATTGTAACATCAAACTAAATCGTTATATTCCACATATATTAACAAATGAGCTTGTTGGTGGACGCATACTGCTGTCTCCCCTACCCTCCTGATCCCCTCCCTACCCTGCTCCCACCCGGGGTGGACTATCAGCTTTGCAGGAGGAGGGTGGATGTCTCCCCTACCCTCCCATTCCCCTACCTACCCCGCCCCTACCCGGGCCGGACAAACCGGTTTGCAGGGAGTGGGTGACTGTGTCATGTCTCCCCTACTGTCACCCGGGGGAGGACAAACAAGATCCACTAGGATTTTATTATTATAGATGCTGGACCTTTATAAATGAAGCTGAACATTTAAGAACTTGCATAAAGGCAAATACAACTCAGTCAGCGAGAGATTTCTCTTTTTAGTAACTGACTGCGAGACGACGACGGCGATAATGGCTCTGACAATTCCTGGGACGAGTTCCGGAAAAGAATGACGCCAAACTATGGAAGTCTCGAGATTGTTTGCAATCGGAGTGAATTAACGTCATCAAGTTGCAAAAATCAGCTTGATTGCTTTACCCTTACCCTTCCACACACAGAATGCAACTGCATATCTTGAAACTGCTGACTGTAGAGCCCGGGTCTTTAATACTAAAGGCTATTTGAAAAATGAATATGCTACGTTATTCAAAATAAATTAGTCTTTATGTTGGACATGGAGTTTTCCCTATTGAAACAGTTAAAAAGCACTTAGTAAAGCATAAACAACGCTCATGAGGGTGAAAAGCTATCACAGAGTAAATGCTTCGTCTCCAAGACCATAGCTTTTAAACTCCACTGATCTAAGAACAGGTCTTGTAAAACGATTAATTACCGGTGAATCTTTCGACTGATTAGACTGCTCTAAAACAATAACATAATCCGCTGATCTCAACGAAAGTTACCGATTGATGACTTCGCAGAGTAGTTCTTCACTCAAGCATTGCCTGCATTATCATAAAAAGTCATTGCTACTTTCTCAATGCAGTGATAATTTTAAATGAACGCCCTTGCACAAAAAATATCAAACCTTACAGATGTTTTCGAGGAAATATTGCTATACAAAGACTTTATTTCCGCAGAGATAGTATGTATCAATGGGTAATGATATGAGAAAGAAATGATAACATCGGTAATTGATTTAAACATGCTTACAAGCCTTCGATACCAAATACAAATCCATATTTTTCAGTAACAATCTCACTGAGATCATTAGAGTTACTAGTAAAGGAAAATGCATAATTTACACACACACACACACACACACACACACACACACACACACACACACACACACACACACACATATATATATATATATATATATATATATATATATATATATATATATATATATATATATATATATGTATGTATATAGAACATTGCTCATTTAGTCTACAGTCTAGATAAAACAATTTCCGTGAGCATCACTGAGTGGCCCCCTACATACCCAAAGATTAGGGGTATCTCGTTAACTATTCCCGGGTAAAGGTAAGTATGGAATGTCACTCTGAATGTCATCGTTATTGCACTGAATTATCCGTTTAACCTTTTACTCGATGAGAGAATTCAAATCGTACTTTTCGAAGAATGAACAGACTGATACTCACAGACAGAAGTTATTATTTTTATTCACATGAAATGGCTAGAAAAGACCCAGATATTGAACATTCCTCCAAAAGCGATTATTCAGCATGGGCCTGAAACTCGATCAATGAAGGTAATTAACAAAACCAACTGCTGTAAAACTATAAAACGCGTGCTGGAAATTCCACATATTCAGAGCTCTGTGGCTCCTGGCTGAAATAATGAATGGCTATACTATAAGGAAATTGCTCTGCCAGAGAGAGAGAGAGAGAGAGAGAGAGAGAGAGAGAGAGAGAGAGAGAGAGAGAGAGAGAGAGAGAGAGAGAGAGGAAAAGGCAGTATTTTAGGAAATGCATGAACTAGTCCTAATCATAGACGAAAATGTTCTCAGCTTACTCCGTGATTATTATTATTATTATTATTATTATTATTATTATTATTATTATTATTATTATTATTATTATTATTACATCAACTACATTTCTAAGTCAAATACAGGTGACAAAAGTGTAGCAGGTTTTCATCAGGAAACAACAGCAAAACTGATGAAGACTTCCCTTAAGGAAACGAATACGCGCGAAACCCAGTCGTTATTTTCTTAATTCAAACTTTTCTGTTAAACTTCATGAAGACAGTCGTCTGGTGTTGCTGTGTCAAACGTCGCTTGCAATTTCTCGCAGCAACTTGTATTGCATTCGTTTAACAAATGGGAGGAGGAGGAGGAGGAGGAGGAGGGGGGGGAGGAGGAGGAGGAGGAGGAGGCACGGCTTTTGTTCATTCTAATTTCAGTCTAAAACTGGAATTACAGTAATTTCTGGCTTCATGTTTATTCTCTTTAGTCCTATTGGTCTCTCGAGTGATTAACAAAAAAAAATCCGAAAAAAATTATTATCACACATAGTAAAGTACATATATTAACATGGAATATATTAGTAGTAATCCTAACAAACAAGTGAATAATGATTAATGATGAAGATGACGATGGTTAACGCATGATAATAATCATTAATGGATGATGAGGAATGAAAAAAGTTGGCAAAAGATAATTTTACTCACCATAATTTGAGTTCTTGCCTTGTTTATTATTTTTGTAGAGTAGTCAGTTGCACTAATCCACAGATAGGAAGGGGCCATAAACGAGGAGTGGAGGGAGGCCGGCAATGTGGAAAAGACTACGCCGCAATTTGCATTTACAGTACGCCGGGGTAACAGAAAAAATTACGACATGCCATGTTCTGCTGCAAGTCCATGGCGTCACATGTAAGGTGGCCATCACAGGCTTTGGCAGTCTTTGTGCTTTTTTGTTCTTGTTCAACAAGACCTATCGTGAGCCCCTCACAGGTATTGCGCATCATCCTTTACAGGGCGAAATCTGATATTATATTGGTGACTGAAAATCTTGTGGGTACATTGCCCTGGTGATGAGTGAGAATCAAAGCAATGTTCGAATACGTTTATGAGTGTAGTGATTAGGACAAGCTGGCAGAAGTTGTATGCGTTCATGAACACTCTAAAACATGTCCTGATATTTGACTGGCGTTGGATTTCGTACCCCTCCAGCCCTTAATTGTTGTTCCTCCCTAAGACATCATTTCCATAGCAAGCTGGGTCCTCACAGAGGTTACTGAATGAATGGAGACGAAGGAAGCCTTGCAAATTCTTATATCCTTGCTCTTGAAGGTAACAAAGGAGCTCAGTGTACACCTCTTCCTGTTTTCTTCAGCCTTAGTTCGCTTCCTCTTGATAGGCTCTCAGTGAATATTTCTTTGGAGGTTGGCTGTCCCAATTCTGCGCTCGCCGTTGACCGGTATGTCTTTAATGTCACATTTATCTCCTCATCCCCACTTTGGAAAAACATTCTTCCTGTAGTTGCAAGGGGGACCGTCCTTCTTGGATGGAACAGGAATCTTAGTACCAGACTTCCATACAAAGTTTTAGTAGGGCAGGACACGGTTCTCTCTCTCTCTCTCTCTCTCTCTCTCTCTCTCTCTCTCTCTCTCTCTCTCTCTCTCTCTCTCTCTCTCACAGCAACATTAGCCGCCCATGTTTCTGGTCTACTAAACCCCTTTCATTCTTTTTTCTGCTGTAACGGCTATTCAGCCTCATACCAGAAGGTTCCACAGGTCGGGAAGCACTGTTGGCGGTGGCACTTGGCTTCAAAACTGATAGGGGTGAAACATTTGCTCACACGTACTGGGCTGCTGGTGACACATGGGGATGGATCATCAAATTCCACATCACTACCACTGTGATATGATTGCACATAGTCGTCATCTGAGGTGTTGTTTCGCTATAATCGTTATAATAATAATAAGACCTATTTCTCTTTCTTTTCACATTGCTTGCCTTCCTTTACTTTTAACCTTTCATTTCTCATTATTATCACTGCTTCCCTCTTCACTGCCTTGCTCAATAACGACACTATCACCAAGGTCTATTATCGGAGACTCATAACCATCAGAATCACTATCATCTGAACACGAAACATAGCCAGAATAGCTTTACCTTTACCACAGAGGCCACCGAGTCGGCACCGACAGATATTAACCGTGCTGGCACATCCGGGGACGGCCATGCTAAAACGCACACTTCCATGGAACCCACATTGTCTAACCTTATTATCGCGGGAATATTGTCACTCTATGACTAATAATAACATCACTAATACTGATAAAGTGATTTTTAACGCAGCACTCCGAGTCAGCACTCGCGAAACAAAAACAAAAGCACTGATTGGTTGGCCCGCCGACAAACAGGATCCAAAATAATTAAAAATCTCTATAACGGCCCTCCAGAAAAATTGGTGCATAGACTACTTGGCCTGCCACAAGAAGTATAGCATTGTTCTCGATGATAGAAATTTATCATAACGTCTCTCCCGTAACATGATGAGCTTTTAGGCGAAAACCACTGCATTAAAAGCGATTTTATACCATAATGTCGGCGGTGCTTAGCATTATTCTTATTGCCACATTTCACTCGAATTTTAGATGATATTAAAGGCAAGAGGCTATATCAGCAAAATAAACAAAGCACATCAACTTTCATAAACTGATAAAGACAGTTTTAATCACTGTAAATAAGAATATAAATGAAACAAGAATGTGTGTTAGGTCTACTTTGGGCGTTGCTATATTTGGATTTAACCTCGACTTTTTGCGCGCTGCACCAGTCAAATGAAAGTAGAGTATAAAACCGGAGTTACTTTTTCAACACGTATATTTTTTCACATTACGAATTCTATATTTAATTTTCTAAATCTGTGGTCGACAAATTTTCTTTAGTTCTCCGTAGCACAAGAGAAAACGTCTGGCATCTCCCATAATGCCCTGCGACGCAGCCGCTCAGCCGTATAGGCGTCAACGTTTTACCTAACAGTGTGTGTGTGTGGTGTATGTTTACTCCGTTCGGTTACTCCAGTTTTGGTACTAGTATGTAGTTGCGTTGGTGAGTTTGTATATCGATTACAGTAAGGTCAAAGACTAAGCAGAGGGGAATTAGGTAGGGGTAATGGACAAAATATGGTGAGAAAGTCATAAAGTACTCAAAGTTTCAGCCCCAGCTTAGGCTTATGTAGCCTTTAGTTTCCACTGAAGTGTATAAGGCTAAATATTTAACTTGATTTAATGCCTGTTGATTTCGATGTTGTATTTTTCTCCGTCTTGAATATTACTTGGACATTGCATGCATATGAATTGTCGTGAAAAGAATTGGATCAGCTTTTTCTCGACAGTCCTTCACGACGTTCAGGAGAAGCGAGTAGTGGTAAGCAGGCGGCAGTGTTTTTGGTTCTCATTTTTCTGTAAATATGTTCGAGTGGTATTTGTGTCCGGCGAATTGACTGTATTATCTGTACATGAATGTCGGAGGGACTCTCTTTTAAATGATTCGAATACATTCTTTGATAAAATAACCTACGTAGAAATTTTGAAAGGGAACAGAGGTGACGACCGGATATGTGGAGGGGCCAAATTAAAGTAAACCCGGGCGATATGCATCTGTCTCTAAGGCATATCATTGAGGTAAGCTGAGCATTGTCCATGTTGTCATTTCCCCAGCCAAGTTGTTCATTTTGTAGTCAAGAACAGATTCATTTAGTTTGCTAAGTTAATCCCTTTACATTTTTGCCATCCGAGGCTTGATATAGTTGATATTCGTTTAAGTATAGCCTGATTATTCAGAAATGAGTTTTGTATAAAATTGTAACTTTCAGAAGCCTATATTTTTGAGGTTTATGGATTTTGTATAGCTTTCAGAGTTGTGTCTTGTACTCGACCGCGTGGCCCTTAAGGATGTGCGTTAAGTTTCATGTATGTTAAATTTAAGTAGTCTATTTTTTTTTAAATGAAATTTTAAAACCCTACCAGATCTTGATGGACCTTCGCTTCGATGTTTGCCCTTCAGGCCTGGTCATCCTAGTCCCATACCATCCGGGACTTAGAACCCTCCCAGTCATGGGGAAAAATTCGCGAATGAATCATTATAAATGTGCATTATCAGTTGTAGAATATAGTGGACAAAGTTATGGATATCCGTAGAATACTTGTAAGTTCGAGTTATAAGTAGACTTATTGCTGTGTGTGCATAAATTTTAATTACATTTTAGGAACATTAAGGTGAAAATATTGAAATGCCCCCTCGCTGGATTATTATTTTCAATTTCAAATTGTTGGGCAGAAAGATCTCATTTTATGATATAAGCATAGGCATATGCTTTTATACCCGTTAGGTTAGCCTATGTGTGCAGGCAGATGTTCTGGAACTGGGCGTACTATTCCGCCATTCGTGTCTCGAAGTCGTTTGTGCAACTTGATTGACACCTTAGAATTTTTGTGTTACGCCTTACTTTCATCATTTTCGTTTCCCGTATTTTAAGCTTGTTTGTGGATCCTCCATTTTGAATTAGTTTTTGATTTAATTCTCTTCAGGAAAGTAAGGTTGAATTTATTTCGGCGTAGACCGATAAACGTGATATCTGTTTTTATGTTTCAGGATCCCATTTAATATGTTATAATATCCCCAATTTCCGTACCGAAGGAACCCATAGATATCTTACGCAACGCATGTAAAACTGTTCTTTAAATTTTCGTTCCTGTAGCTATTTACCAATGAGAAATAATAGTTTAAGAATATTGGTCAGGGCATCGCCAGCGTTGCAGGAACATCTTGTAAATTAAGCCAGACCTTAAGCAGGCACGCCCACTTACCCAGTATATGGTAGGACATTGTAGGGAATAAGTCACTATTACAGTCACGAAGAGTCTTGTTGCACGAATCACGGAATGCACATGCCGGCCGCTAAAAATTTGAGGGGTTGGTGTGCTGCACTTAATTGTAAAGTTGGATATGAACTTATTTGGTCTACTGTTTCTTGGATACGTAAATACTGACGGATTTATACTCTCATAGATTTTTTTTTTTTTTTTTGCGCAAATTGACAGCAAGCAAAATAATAAGTGAAATTAACCTAGATTGTCAGGATATTGTGCTCCTGGTTTCGATAGATCTAGTTAGGTTTCGGGTCTCATGCCTGCACTATCTTAATCTGTTGATCTCAGAATCTGAGCAGCATTGGTTCTGGTCTCTGCTTGCACAGATGACCACCATTCGAAAAACCAAGTCAGTGAGACATGGTGAACCCATGACACGCAATGGCAGTTATAGCCTGGGGCGATGCTTTCATCCACCTTTTCTTACCGTCTCTTGTCTCCCCACCCTCTACCCAACCACGTTAGCACAAACACTGCCCTGCCAGTTGTACGATATAGGGCTCTGCGTTGGTGAAAAAATAGTAATGATGCTGAAAAGTGTATTCTGTTGGAAACGCGTATTGTTTTGTCATTCCCAGGTCCCTTCCCGTTTTGGCTTTCCAGATCCCTTACCAGTGTAATTGTTGTTACCCTCCCATTCTTTTCGTAAATTTTTTTTTCCCCGGTGGCTGTTCCATTCGTCGAAGTTTCCTTTCTTCCTCCTTTGCTTTGTATGACCAACGCCTTAGTTTATTAAGGATTCGTTAGGTCTGAAATTAATGCGAGATTTTTGGGTTACCCTCACATTTACCTATCAGATTTATGTAGATACATATCAGATTTATGTAGTTGACTGCAGACATTTTGGTTACAGTTAAGTTTTGCAAATGAATATCACTGCCGAGAGTAAATAACACTGGTTTGAAATCACACTACATGGGGAATGGGAATGCAATCAGGTGTGGCTTTGTTAACCAAAAGAAATTTTTGGTGACAAAGGTAGGCGAAGTAAGCTTGTCACACACGGGTCGGTAGGGATGTTGCTTTATCTTCAATATATGAACAACAATATTTTTCATGGCCTTTATTTTTCCTTTTTTTCAGTATTACGTGCACACACACACACACACACACACACACACACACACACACACACACACAAACAGCTCATTTCCACTGCAAAGAACGAATTATGCTCTGCTACGATGCTGCTGGAGTGAAAGGGACAATGTTTCGAATACAAAAACACACACTTTTGGAAGACGTTTTGTTTCCAATAGTACCTGGACAGTAATTAAATGTACGTTTTAGGAAGTAAGAAAAATAATGTAAAGCATCGTAGGATGTAAAAAAATAAAAAGATAAATAAAAAGCGTAGGATAGTATAAATTTATGACAGAAAAAGAATGTTTTCTGTTGGCCTGTCAGGTGTTAGCATCCGACCCAGGAGCAGTTTGGAAGCCTCCGGGATAACAAAAAGAAAAGGAGGCTTTGGGAAAAGAGGAAGATCAAGAGATGCGAGGGAAGTGAAAAGTTTTTCAAGGGCCTTTGTAAGGAAGGTAGTTTTTAGGTTAGGAGAGGCAATTTTTCAAAAGTTTTAATTTTTTACGATTTCCCCCCGTCTGCAAAATTGTTTCATCGTCTTAATCTA
The DNA here is from genome assembly GCA_039081455.1 of Macrobrachium rosenbergii. Taxonomy (NCBI): domain Eukaryota; kingdom Metazoa; phylum Arthropoda; class Malacostraca; order Decapoda; family Palaemonidae; genus Macrobrachium; species Macrobrachium rosenbergii. The sequence goes on along the minus strand of JANJGK010000001.1, from coordinate 61,522,787 downwards.
ACTGATTGTTATTACATTACTTGGCATTTGTCATGAAGTGTTCCAAGTACCTGGTTATTACACTACAAATCACGGAATTAAAAAATTTACTTCACTTCAACCAGATACCTGAACTCTCATAACAATAAAATTGTTACTGAGTGCTATATAGGCAACAGTGATTCCTTAAAAAAACTTACTAATCAATGTGAGAAATCAGACTAAGTTTATCAAAACTAGCTTAAAGTATCAACATTTGAACAAGAACTGTACTGAAGTAAAATTAATTCTTGAATTATATCATTAAACAAAATTAAATCACAAAAACTTTAATTTATCAAGAAATTAAATTAGTCAAAATTTAAACTATTAAGAAATGTTTAAGATTCTAAAAGAAAATCTTAGTAAATTAACATTAAATCAAGTATGCAATGTTAAACTATTAAGAATACTGAAGATGCTAAGTAAATAAATGTTAAAATCATTACTATATAAAGTGTGAAAAACTAAGAGATTGCAAATATATGAAATATGATAAAGTGTTAAATTCACAAAGAACTAAAATAATTAAAAAAGAATCAAACAATTCAAGTGGTATTAAGTACATTCTATTACACAAGACATAAAATGAAAATTCAAAATGTAAGCTCACTTGAAACGTATAAATGTAAATTCCCTAATCTCTTTAAGCCATGACTTAAACTTGTAAAAATATTACAGTACCTGTAAAATGTAGTTATGGCCGTTACCAAAAATTACCTCAACTGTTGTGGCGCCACGAAACACTCAGAATTTCACACTTCTTACACGAACGCAGTTTCTAGATTTCACAAGAAAACTTTAACAAACACTAAAGAGTGACCAATACAAAATCTGTACTTTGACGTTACGAGTTTAAAACCACGTGATACATAGAGGGAGGGAGATATTACAATTAATGTAACAAGCACCGTATCCGGTCTTGTAAAGAATTGAATCCTATAATTGAATCCTATCTCCAGTTAAAGAGCAAAACTTTCATGGAGCATTCTAGAAAAGAAATATGACGCCACTTCCTGTCACAGGAGACCCAGTCAGAACAATGCAGTCTTAAACATGACACAATTGTCATGTGCCATGGTGCAATAAACTCGTTCGTATTTCTCAAAAACTCGTACGTAACTTTTAACAGTAAATCGTATGGGACAAAGCTTTTAACAAAATCTCGACATGATCGATACAATAGGCCTACACACGTGGCAGTGATGATTGGCATGTTCATAAAAAGTCGAAGACCCAAAGTTGGCTTTCAGAACTGCGCAGCCTACTGTTATCTTGACCTGTTAACACGTTATCTTTTGCGATGACACTTGAAGCAAAACAAAGCATTCGCTATCACAAGTACAGAACACATGTTTCTGGGAGACCAAATGCATGATTATATACTACGTTATTATCAAAAGTATATTATTAATTCTTGTGAAATCTTACACACACTACCTACGATATTTCAACAATTATTATTATTATTATTACGCAGAATACATGACATATAAAGAAAAATGATAATTTATATAGATTTTACAAGGCAATATCATGAAACATTTCACTATTTGCATTCGGGTTTTCAAGATTATTTTTTTATAGTAGAACAAACCCAATACATGAAATATAAAATTCAAGCTCCTTTTTTGTGATCCTTGTGTAAAACGTTTTTCGGTTATGTAGGCCATGTGAGAGAAAAGAATCTGTATATCTGTTAATGAAACCCATGAGACATGTCCCAGGAGCCGTGGGACGTTGAAATACAGGTTAAATTTACCACTCACTTTTTATAGGCTTGTGAAAAAGTGTCGGTAATCTCCTCGCTATTTTTTTAAACCCAGACATAGGTACAATCTCTATACCAAATCCCAAGGCCAACCTCCCACCTGGGGTAACTACGTAGCGATGACGTATCTTAGAGGTACCTGCTCATTACGGCAATTCATCTGCTGATGCAATAAGGAGGTAGACAAAGCTCCTCCTACATGGGGGATTTGGTTGGAAGTGAGCAGACCTTCACTTTCTCTTGGCCTTGCCATACCCTATTGCCATCGGTCATTATTAATCCAGCCAGAGCACAAAAACATGTTGCAAATTCTATTAATTGGATGATATTACCTTCATTTGGACAGAATTTCAATATATCTTTTTTTATGACCTGCTCATTTCAGTGATGGATGTTTATTTTATGGACGAGAACAGTATTTTAAAGTATTCGTTATCGTAAGTTCAGATCAGCAATGACGTAACAAAAACCCACCTTTACATAGTTACCCTACGTATATTCTAAGAGAAGAATTGCATTCTCCATTAAAGGTCTTGAAACATTTACTCAGCACGAGTCAACTTCCTGTTGTCATTCGAGATCACAAACTGATCTTGATTTGTTGCCGCTGGGTGACTCAGTTCCTTTTAGAAACTTCTTTCTCTCTTTGATGGATTTCTTTCCTGGGAAATGGAATAAACTTTGTCTCCTTCGCAGCTGCCATAGACGTCAGGTTTCCTAACTAAGTAACTTGCTGCCTTTTATTTTTCGGTCAGCAGTCTCAGACATGAATGCCAGGGAAACGGCAAAACCAAGTTCTTTAAGGAAGCCGGGAAGTAAGTTTAATAGTTGACGTTTTGATATTCTTATTCTCCGATTTTATTTCCGGTTTGATTTTAGATTATTATTATTATTATTATTATTATTATTATTATTATTATTATTATTATTATTATTATTATTATTATTATTATAGAAGATGAAACCTATTCATATGGAACAAGCCCACAGGGGCCACTGACTTGAAATTCAAGATTCCAAATACAGTAATATGGTGTTCATCAGGAAGAAATAACAGGAGGTAAAGGGTAGTACATAAAGGAGGGATCCCACTTATTGAAAACAAAAAATAAATTGATGAATTAATAAACAGATAAAAATGTATTGAAATGCAAGGAGAATAGTATTAGGATAGTAATGCGTTGCATCGGTCCAACGGTGTGAGGAATAAAAAACCTCTGGAAATGAAAAGTTCGACAGCGAGGCACATTTACTGTATATTGGTCCTGCTGATCAGCGAATCAGGTTGCTCACGGCAGGTAAAGGTGATCAGGGATCAATTGTGAATGTGAAAGATCTCTGTTGAAATACAACCTTTGAAAAGCCATAATTGCTAATAACTCGTACCGTCCTCAGTTTATTATCAGTTTACATGCAGTTATAGTCTAATAGTTTACAGCAATTAGACCTTGAATTAGATTAGCTGTAAAAGAAATTATGTTCGTCAGATAGTTGCAAAAATTAATTTGTACGAACATAAAGTTCATGCTTTTAATCCTATTCATACCTCCAAGTCATGATGATACCGTTGCTGACGCATGTTTGAGACCTAGCATTCCACCTGTGTTAATGTTTTGGTTAAGCGCCTTGAAATTGTCATATGATATCAGTTCATATATATTACGGGTTAAGCTGACTAATTGCTGGCCTTTGAAAACGTGTGTCCGGTGCAGGTGGCCTTTAAGTTGACGTTGGTATTTTCCGCGGTTAGAGACGGCGGGTATCCAATGCCGCTCAGTTATGGCTTCTGGTCATGAGCAAGATGCATGGGGAAAACGTGACAGATTGATGGAAGCTTTGTGATATCTGTGGGTGCAGAAGTCGGGGTCCTTCGAACATTGAACCGGACGGTGACGTCACGCATCAAGGGCGGGGTTATTAAGTGAATGTGTGCATATGTGCACTCTCTAATGTGTATATTATAGAGGAACCATAGAATGGGTATTCACTTCGATTTGCGGCTGGTGTGATCGCTCTTTTGAGCTGTGTTTGTGAATAAGACAGCCACTGTGAGGGTCGGCTTCCCGATGGCCATAGAATGTGAGTAAGATGACTCTTTAACACTTGTACCTTTTTCAGACATTATGTGGAATGCGCATTTTACGTTGCAGTGAAACCCCTCTGTTCTTTATTATGCATTTTTTCGTTTCAAGTGTTTATGTTTTATACACCATTTCACGTATTATTTTCTTTTTACAGGAATTCTGGTTGAGTCCTGTGAGGACGTATATATTGGAAGTGGTGCTCTTTTTAACATACTATTTGGTCTAGGGTAATCATGACCTTTTTTTTGGTTTGGTGACCAGGGTGTTAGTCACTAGTATTGGTTGGTTTAGAATCACTAATTCGATTTATTTGAATAGTTACCGCTTTAATTGTGAGTCTGGGTTTTCTCTAGTTATGACTTCCATGCTTGTGGGGTGTGAGACTCCATTTCATGACCGTAGCTTTTGCTGAAATGCTTTCGTTAATTTTAAAAATAAAGTCTAGTTTTGTATCTCGGTGTTTTGATCCAGTGAGCTTTTGTTTGATAAATAGAGTGAGTGAGGAGTTGACGAGAGACAGACTGTGCTGACCCAATGCCGGCCATTGCTACCGTAGAATCTTAGAGATATAAGATGATATGACCTTCTCTCTGGCCTTGTTTTAGGGCATAATATATATATATATATATATATATATATATATATATATATATATATATATATATATATATATATATATATATATATATATATGACTATTTATCACATCACCGTGATTCATATACAATCAGAAAGCTACCAACGTCCTTTAATATCCAATTCACTCTACCTCGGAAATATATATATATATATATATATATATATATATATATATATATATATATATATATATATATATATATATATATATATATGTATATATATATATGACGATAATTATTGTTACATTACTGGTTTTTACAGACGTAGTACGTGCAAGAGCTCACTGTTAATTTAAAAAATTTACATAGAGTATTAAAACGTCAGGAAGGTATAAATAAATGTGACGTAAACAAACTAAAAATAAGTTCATATTAGTTGCTAACATTTTATGTGGGCTATGTTATTTTGACATCAAGTAATTCAGATCTCGCATTTTCCACCATCTTGACTCTTTTGCAACACGAAAACTAGTATGCAGTTTGCTTACGGGACTCAGGTGGGAATGTAACCTTGACTGTAACTGTTAAACTATACTAAACCTATGTGCGCAGTGAAGTCGAGACTATACTTACAGGAATTCTTATTCCTACAGGCTTCGGTGCTGTATTTCTGAAACCTTTTTTTTATTTATTTGTACCTTTTACAATGCGTTCAAGGATCCTTATGTACCTTATGAAGAAAGTATTTGTTAAGCAAACCGTAAAAGAGTTTAACAATCACGATGGTATTCGTCCTGTTTCATTTTGCACATGGTACCAGTAGGTGTGCGAATTTAGTGTGTGGTACCCACCTTCGAAGTCCTTCGACTGTTGGGTTGATGTGGAAGCTGTTGCCATAAAGGGCATTCTCTTTAACGACTTTCTGGGCCTTGAGGGTGTCGTAACGTCTATATACTTTGATAGTGTACGAAAGAAAATAAAAGGGAATTGCAAACTGTTGGAACTGAGTAATCATTAGTAGAATCGAATATTTCCGAATGAAGTCACTGATATTCTCATTTTAGCAAATAGATAAAATTGTCCAATGCCATTGGCCTTTCCAGTTTAAAGTAACTTTAAGATTTAAATTTTCCCCGGCTGGGATAATCAGTCATTTGCCAGATTTCCTTCTTAGAACATTTTTGCTTTTAGGCAAGACATGGAAAGTAAATCTTCTTATATATATTTTTCTCACCTAGGGTGCTAATCCTGGAAGTGTTAATTGGAAAACTTCTGAAGACTTTCCTGGATTTTTT
>JANJGK010000001.1:61497038-61512038 GCA_039081455.1 Macrobrachium rosenbergii | reverse complement strand
AAAGCTGTCCATTCTGACATTTGTTATAAATAGAAAAGCTGAATACCTTATCGGACCTGGTGCCCTGTTAGCGGCAAGGAACCTAAACGGCCGTATGTGAAACGCAGGAAAACGGCGAAAGTCATACTTGAGAAAGTTAAGAACTTAAAAGGTTTGTAATTAAATGTTCCTATGCTTTGTGATATGTGTTTACAGTTATTTTCCCTGACTCACAACATCTAATGCCTATTCCCCATAGGGGGCTAGGGCCATCAGTTCACCTCATGAGGTGCAATGTAAGCATTGCTTAAGGTTCTTCGCAGCGTCCCTTCCATGGCCCTTAGTTGCAAGCCCTTTCGTTCCTTTTACAGTACCTCCTTTTATAATCTCTTTCTTCCATCTTACTTTCTACCATCTTCTAACAATTGATTCATAGTGCAGCTGCGAACTTTTCCTCCCGTTACCCTTTTCAAACCTTTTAGTGTTAATTTCCGTTTCAGCGCTGAATGATCTCATAGGTCCCAGTGCTTGGCCTTTGGCCTAAATTCTATATTCAGTTAAATTCTAATGCTTATTTTAGAGTTAGCTGCCATCTTGTAAATACCTGGGCTATTTCATATTTGATATTGCCGTTACGTTAAATTATCCTGAGTCACCTAAGATACGATGAAACTTAGGCATGAAATTAGAGCGAACAATTTCCTAAATCCCTTGTCTGGTGGACAGTCTCAGCTTGTTCTCTTCGTTGCGGAAGTAAAACATTTGTTATTGTGCTTCTCCCTGTGGTCCTTGCTTCGCAAAGAAGCGCGTGGTTATTGGGAAGTTTATATCCCAACTCGAAATTCCAGTTTTTGTACATACAAAGGTCAAGCCATCTATTTCCCATAAGGATTACGTGATTGTAGATATAGTTTTTTGGGGGAAATTATTTGCATATATACCTGTCTTGTGTCTCGCCTTATCTGCAGGTGTTATGATGTTGTATAGTTTTCCTGAGAAAACGTATTTATTTATCACTTAAAAACTCAGATGACGCCACCGCAGATGCCAGTTCTACTCATTCCGTTTCTTTGTTACCCATCCCATTCATCCTCATACAAGCCAAAGGCAGAGCTCAAGAATGCCCATGTTTTGTGGCCTTCATCCTGCCGAGACCGACCAGATTTGCTGAACAGCAGCACCAGTATGCAGTAAATGTGCCTCTCTGTAGAACTTCTTAGTTCCAGAAGTCCTTTATTCCTCACACCGTTGTACTGTGGAACAATCTCCCTGAGGATGTCGTGCAATCGGAACTTCAAAAGGCCAAGCGGAGATGTAATTTATTACTACCCTAATACTATTCTCCTTGCATGTTAATGCATTTTTATCTGTTGATTAATTCATTAATTTATTTTTTCTTTTTTCAATAAATGAGATCTCTTCTTCCTGAATTTCCCTTTACTTCTTCTTCCTGATGAACACCATATTCTTTGGAAGCTTGAATTTCAAGCCAATGGCCCTTGTGGGCTTGTTCTATATAAATAGGGTTCATCTTCTGATTAATAATTAATAATTAATTGCGCCATTCTTTTAACCTTTAATCTCTCTCTCTCTCTCTCTCTCTCTCTCTCTCTCTCTCTCTCTCTCTCTCTCTCTCTCTCTCTCTCGGAGCTAGAATGCATTCCCTGTACGAAATATATGCTGAATCTTGCAATTCCAACATTTTGGAATCCGTTTTGTTTCTGTTTTGATAAACTGATCAGGGATCTGTCATTTTTGCCCAATTAGATGAGCTGTTCAAATGAACTATCGACATTCACGAGACTTAACTGGGACATTAAATGCAGAGCGGTCGTTCCGGATTCATTAGCGTCCCCGTTTTTGCTTAACGAGTGATGCCCTTCATTATCCTTATTAATAATCAAATACTCTTAATCTCCTAAGTCATCATATGGAAAATTCTTGCGGGTTCTTCTGTAGAGCTGATTCTGTTAAATTACGTATGATTTGTTGTGCTTTGATGATGATGATGTTGGTATGATGATGATGGTGGAACAGGAGTATTACGTTTGATGGTAGTGGTGATGGTGTTTTCTTAATATTCTGGGGCTGTAACATCTCTGTAAGTAATTATTGAATTATTTAAGTTTTGTGTCTTCATGCGTAATTGTGAGGCTTATGTAAAAAGCTGATGAAACGAAGGTGTAAGAAAATTTCCTTGTGAACATTTTCCAATTCTGTTTTCTGGCATCTTTTAGGCTAAAAAAAATCTTTATAAAAAACTGGGTGTTTTATTTAATCCAGTTAGTTAAAAATTTTGTATACCTTAATTTTCTTCTATAAGTGCTGATTGATTATGCTTATTTTTAGCTTCAGTTCAGTACCCATTTTCTTGATTTTCTTTCCAGTAGGTATAACTCCCACTGGGTGGCACCTAGAGCCAATAACACTGTGAGTACCATTAAACAAATTCAATTTGTCTGTGCAATAGACGTTGTCTGCCTCTGCAGTATTATTTTGTATTTGAACATTTCATTTAATTAACGTACTCCAAGAATAATTTAGCAAGTGACTACCAATACATCTTACATAACAGTGGAAAATGCTCTTTCCGGGGCAACTAGATTAATGGGAACATGTTTTTTTTTATTTCATTTTTGAATGATGTTTGCTCAAGTTTTATATCACAAAATGCTGCCTGCAAGAACTTTCACAACGTTCGTCAAACCATCGCTCATAATTCACCGCAGTTCATTGATATTTCTCTGCGCTTTCCTCTAGTTGTTTTTAGTACACTGTTGCCAAGTGAGAAACATCAGCACATTCATAATGAAATACCTTATGGAGGAGAATTATTAACATAATCTGTGGAGAATACAAAGGAGACGCCTAAGTGTGGAATGGAGTAGGGAGCCTGGTGTGAACCTCGGGACTCAGGCAGCTAACAAGGACGTGCAGAATTAATTACCCCGAGTTTTTATTTTTTGTGTTTTTTTCTCTCTGAAATCTGAGAACAACTGACATCGATAGGCAATGGTATTATTTAAAGATGCTTTTCTTATTCCTTCCTGCCACATGACACGCGAATTCTGAGCTCTTATAAACAGATTCTTTAGAGTCTCATTTACTTTTGGAGAGTGAGTGTTGAATAAAGTTATGCAGGCACTGGCAAATTTGACGTTGTGTTGAAAATTTGACACAATAAAAAAAAGTCGGTAATAGTTTGCGTGTATTAACTAACGCTCATTGTGAGTACTATTCCAATTTGAAGTTACCCCTTCATGCCCCTCTGAAATAGGCGGGGTGACATTTCCGCTGGATTTCCAACAAATTCGCATGATTCAACAAAACCTGTCTTTCCAGTTTCTGGCCTTTTTAATCAGTATTCCGAATATTCCAAGAAGGTGGTTTGAAGGTCACTTATTTTTGTGCTGTCATCATCATCATCATCCCCCATCTTTATCCTTTAGCCGCCATCCCATCCCCATGCCACTTTATTTCACCCCCGTGGTTTTGTTGTGTTGGGTTGGGCAAGGGTTAAAATAAGAAATAAAAGGATAGACTACTTTAACATACATATATGTATATATATATATATATATATATATATATATATATATATATATATATATATATATATATATATATATATATATATATATATTGTCATGATGCGTACCAAGCTTGGTTATTACACAACTAATCTCAAAATTCAAAAATTTACCTCACTTCAGCCAGATACCTGAACTTTCATGACAATAGGAATTACGACTGAGTACTCTAAAGGTAACAGTGATCCCTTAAAAAACTTATTAATCACTTGAAAAATCAAATTAAGTTTATCAGAATATGTGTGAGGTATCAACAATTAAATAAGAAATATTCTAGAGTAAAAGGGCATCACTCCACCAAACAACTTTAACTGTTTCTATGGTCTTATTTCACTTTAGCAAAACTAAAAGAACAAAACATGTTTATCACTTTGCCTTATGCACACACAATTAATCCTATTCACTGGTGGTCAGTAAATGAAACACTGCTTTTCTAAAAATATTAAAAAAAAATTTATTTTTAAATTCAAAATTTAGAATTAGAATTCACAATCTGAAAAATTTACTATTACTTGAAAATAACACAGAACTTAATTAATTCTTGAATTAAATTATGAAACAAAATTAATTCACAAAAACTTGTAATTTATCAGGAATTTAAATTAATCAAGAAAAATTTAAACTATCCAGAATTACTCAAGATTCGAAAAGAAAATCTTAATAAGTGAAAAATTAAATCAAGTATGCAATGTTAAATTACCAAGAAATATCTAAAATGCTACGTAAATAAATGTTACATCACAAACAAAAAATTGTGAAAATATGAAGAGATTGCAGACACAAAAAAACACAAAAATACACATAAGACTTATCAATAATAATTTTACTAAGGCAAAATATCCCTAACTTATTATACCATGGGTGTTAATAAGTAAAATTCACGTTACCTTACACAAACTTGTGAAAATCTTTGTAAAATCACTTGCTGCGGCTGCTTTTCCACAAAACACGCTTTCAATAAGGTGCCGTTACACTTTTCCTACCCCCTTCCTACCCCCAGATCTCAATAAAGCTAAGACTAACACCAGTGACCACAATATTCTACGTTCATTAACAACTTCTCTCTTTTGAAGAAAGAGAGAGTGAACCAGACAGGTCGGTCTCAAGAATAAGAATGAAACAGATTTCAGAATTCCAGTAGCACATGAAACAATTATATGACGTCATTAAGGCATTTTGGTTACAAGATACCTAAAGAGAAATTTCTAGAAGGAAGGTGACGTCACTCCCAGCAAACGTTTTGAATGCAGTCGGGACATGTTACTCTTTCTCTCAAAGCAGCACACGTGATCAGTGCCATGTATGTAACTTTGTGAAATCACTCGTATTCTCTTCGTATGGGACAAGGCTTTTACAGAAATCTTTACACAATCGAAACATACTGCAATCGGCTAATTATGATTGACGTGTTTTATAAACAAGACGAAAAACTGAGTTGATTTCCTGAACGAATCGGCAATTGTTATTCCAAACTGTCCTCACGTTAACCCAAAACGAAGCGCGCTCGATTGTCTCAACTGATGACAATTGAAGTGAAACAAGTCTTCGATGAACACATACACACGTGTTGCTCATACTACGTTACTATTAAAATTGTATTATCAATTCTAAGTTACGCTATTAAGTTATTTAAATCATTAATTCCTTTGAGATCTGTTATGATATTTCATTAATTATTATTGTTACATATAACAAATGATAAAAGAGTAAATATATCAAAATATCACATGATACACATAATACAAGTAAGTGTACCTTAGTTTTACCAGACCACTGAGCTGATTAACAGCTCTCCTAGGGCTGGCCCGAAGGATTAGACTTATTTTACGTGGCTAAGAACCAGTTGGTTACTTAGCAACGGGATGCAATATCATGAATATATATATATATATATATATATATATATATATATATATATATATATATATATATATATATATATACATACATACTGTGTATATATTATATATATATTATATATATATATATATATATATATATATATATATATATATATATACATACATACTGTGTATATATTATATATATATATTATATATATATATATATATATATATATATATATATATATATATATACTCTATATGTATTTATTCTGATTTTTTTCACTTAACACCTCGCGCGTGCTATCAACTTGACTCTAAGTAGGTAATTGCTAAAGTTAGCCACCCGGGTCAAAATATATTTTCTTAAAAAAAAAACTTCCCTAGTGCACCATGCCTCGAGATGTTGTTGATCACGGACTTTTAATCTTTTCTAATCCACAATCTATAACCGAGGTAGAGTATTTTATTTCCCCTTGACTTTTTATTTTTTTTTAAGGCTTATTGGTTTTTCTTTCATTGTAGTTGAGAGATTGACTCTTATTTCATTTTTAGTTTTCTGTAAGAGAAAACTATTGAGGTGGCTATTTGTCTGTCCGTCCGCACTTTTTCTGTCCGCCCTCAGACCTTAAAAACTACTGAGGCTAGAGGGCTGCAAATTGGTATGTTAATCATTCACCCTCCAATCACCAAACATACCAAAGTGTAGCCCTCTGGCCTCAGTAGTTTTTATTAGTGTTCTGTAAATGAAAACTGTGGTGCCGGGTTTGTCTGTCCGTCCACACTTTTTTAGCCCTCTAGCCTCAGCAGTTTTTTAATATTATATAAGGTTAAATTGAGCCATAATCGTGCTTCTGGCAACGATATAGGTAGGCCACCACTTTGCCGTGGTTAAAGTTTCATGAGCCGCGGCTCATACAGCATTATACCGAGACCACCGAAAGGTAGATCCATTCTCGGTGCCCTTGATTCTACGCTGTAACGGATGCACAAAAAAGTTAGCCATAATTGTATTTCTGGCACCGCTAGTGGTACCAACAACACAGGCCACCACCGGACCGTGGCTGAAAGTTTCATACGCTGTACAGAAAACTCGATTACGCCGAGGAAACTTCGGCGCATTTTTTACTTTTTTTTCTTTTTTTTTTTTCTTTAAATTCGATGGTGCAGGATGGGGTTTTTTTGGGAAACATTTTTCATACTTGTCGCGGATTTCGTATTGATCAGCACTGTATCTGGCTTCATATTTTGACTGGATAGTTTTGTTGGGGTTTGCGAAGGGCCGAAGTTTCTGTATTTATATTTTTTTTTTCTCGGGAAATGCGTTCTTGAATTAGGTCTGTGTCTTTGGATGGATGCTTGAAACGAAAACAGTATTTCGTAAAAGATGTTGATCGTTTCGTGGCATTTGTATATTGTGATTTTGAAGAACGAAATTGTAACTTCAAAATATGTGTTGAACAGCTGAAATACTTTTTACGTCAGTCGCGTTTCCCATGTTCTGTATGTAAGCGAAGGGCTTAGTCCGTGGAATAATTAATTTCAATCGATACAAGCATATGTTGACACAATATTCATTTGGACTTTGTCTTTGGTCTTTTATTGCTAGTCCAGAATGATTCGTTAGTTCATTCCCAGGTGAGAGAGAGAGAGAGAGAGAGAGAGAGAGAGAGAGAGAGAGAGAGAGAGAGAGAGAGAATGATAAATAGCGAATCATTAACACTGGTGCGACGTATTCCGAAATGAATGCATTCGCAGGGTGGTCAGTGCGTGAGACTGATAGCCTGTTTGTGTCCCAGTAAATGGGGCCCCTTTAACAGGTAATCCGGTTGGTACTGACTTTTATCCTGCCTCTCTTTCTCTCCCTTGATACTCTAGAGTCTTAGACGGTGTGCTTCGTCAGTGTGTTTTTGGTTTGCTGGTTTTAAGGGGAACGCAGGAAATGAAGCACAATCTCTTCGTAAGTTGTCTATATTGCTGTTATCATTTTCTCCGCCGGCGAAGCTGAAAAGTCATTATGTTTTCACCCATCCATGTGTGTGTGTGTGGGGGGAGCATTAACAAGGTTTCTCAGGAATGCATTCAATTGAGGACCATTTTCGAGATGCATTGCCACCGTAACCTTCACAACAACTCGGGGCTGCTTTTTCCCAGGAGTGTGCCTATCAACTATCATGACTAAAAAGATGATCTCCCGAGATGCACTGGTGACACACGTGAAAGTAAACATCTCTGATGTTACAAATGCTTATTTTCATATATTTTCGAATTTTATTCATTTCAGCATCAAGTTTCAAATGTAAAGTCTCTGTAAAGCGTGCAATGCCATGTTATGAAGCTTTGTATTGTACGCAGATGATTACTTGACCAAATACCTGATATAATTGATCGTTAAACTCGCGCTTGCTATCTTGATTCTTGATAGTAATGGAAGCGAAATGTGTTTATCTACAAGTATTAGACGGAAGAATGACGTTGAGCTATAAGAATTGGAATAAATGACGATGGCGATGATGACTTCGAATGATGACCATATAATACTGGTCCTTAATAAGGTTGTGGTGACGGCACCTGTGACGTGGAATGTGAATAGCGCTGATTCGTGGAAGCATGACGTGATCTCTAATTAATTACTTCAAGGCTGAGAGTTTCGCGAGTCTGTATGACGATTTGACGTCATTATCTCCCGCCTATTTAATTTGCCTTTGTTCACTTAGCCTTCTCAGCTATTAGTTGCGTAATCCTTCTGATGTAATCCATTATGTAAAGAAGAAAATGCTCTCTCTCTCTCTCTCTCTCTCTCTCTCTCTCTCTCTCTCTCTCTCTCTCTCTCTCTAACCTAACCTAACCTAACCTAACCTCTCTCTCTCTCTCTCTCTCTCTCTCTCTCTCTCTCTCTCTCTCTCTCTCATATTTGCCCGACTTCTTGTCTGGAGCGCTATTCAAGTGACGTGAAGCTTAGAACAGTTAATTTTTTTTTTAGTAAATCTAAATCCATTGATAATTACATGGGTTCTTCAGTAGTAAATGAAACTTAGAAATGGCTGAATATTTTTAATGTTTGTAAGCTGCAAAGTACGGATATTTGTTCTCACATTTGTCAGTTACAGCAAGCATGTACATACATACACACACACGGGCGCGCGCGCGCGCGTATTATATATATGAACAAAGTTACAGCCACAAAGGAAAAGTGAAACATTTGTTTTGATATAACTTGTATGTTGAGTAATTACAAGTTTATCTAATAATACAAATTTTACACTTTTGAACACTGAATTACATTTCTGATACATCATGGTGTATAATTGTTTGTAAAAGTTTTCATATCTTTTTTTTCGGTAGAATAAAAAATCCTGTATTTATACTGTAACGATGTAGATGAAATATAATAAATGTATTGTGAAGTCGCTGGAATACCGAAAAAAATCAAGAGGGTGGAGACTGTATAAAATTGAACTTCTTTGAAGTTTTCCGAATTTTCTTGTAATCAACAAATAGAGCCGAGTCTCTGACTGTCAGGAGGGACGAAAGCTGGGCGTTGGGTTCGAAATTTGATAAGGCAGGTTGGAAATTGGAACGCTAATATTGCTACTGGTGTTTGAGAGCAATTCTGATCATCCGATAGCATGATTTAGTTTAAACATTTGTATTCGGTAATCTATGCTAGGTGCCAGTTTGTCTTTATATTTACCCTACTAAAATGTATTTTTCTATTAGCCTTATGCTTTCGTCTGGCGGACGCTATGCTGATGATATATTTAATATCCCTCTTTATGGTCCAAATGCTTTATAGCACAAGTTAATATATTGGTAGGTAAAATCACTCAACAATTCGGCCCTCCAGATTTCATTTATATATCTATTTATGCATATTTTTGTAACGAAGCAGCTCATTCGGATGCAGGTATGCGATTCCATCATCACCGGATCTCGTCGTGTGAGTATGAAATTTCATCAGAAACTGAATCCTTTAAAAGTGCGACGTTAAAATATTTTCTAATGGGACGTGGGGCGGTGCATTTTATTCAGAATTTTCCTGAAACTAGATATCTCTCCATTTTGATTCCTCCCAAATACGCTGTTCACCATCTTTATATCCCCGCGGGAGGTAGTGCCGCCAGTACACCTCATGCGGTGCAATTTAGGCATTACCTAAGGGTCTTTGCAGCGTCCCTTCGGTCCCTAGCTGCAACTGCTTTCATTCCTTTTACTGTACCTCCGTTCATATTCGCTTTCTTCCAACTTACTGTCCACCCTCTCCTGACAGCTGATTCATAGTGCAACTGCGAGATTTTCCTCCTGTTA
The DNA here is from genome assembly GCA_039081455.1 of Macrobrachium rosenbergii. Lineage (NCBI taxonomy): Eukaryota > Metazoa > Arthropoda > Malacostraca > Decapoda > Palaemonidae > Macrobrachium > Macrobrachium rosenbergii. Next base: position 61,502,317 of record JANJGK010000001.1, on the reverse strand, counting down.
CACCTTTCAAACTTTTACTGTCAATTTCCGTTTTATCGCTGAATGGCCTTAGTTGCCCCAGTGCTTGGCATGTATGCCTAAAACCTTATTATAAATCAATCAGTCAACCATCTTTTTATGATGATTCTTATAACTTCAGCAGAATTATTTGTTTTTTTGATTGAGGGATACGTTGTATAGAAATGAATGCACGAATCTTAACCGTCAAAATATGCATTTCTCATTCAGCGTTGTGATCCACTGTCGATGGTATATGAAAAAAAGATATTGTATACTCCTTACATTTTGCCTCTCACCCACACACACACACACACATGCGCGCGCGCGCGTCTCCTTGCTTAGTCCCTGCTCTCGTCTGGCTCAGCCACCTAAGCATTGGTAAATCCTTTTGGTTGCAACTGTTTGAAATGGGAGGAAATGCAACGCCTTCGTGGATTCGGCGATCCTTCTCACACATCCGCGCATTTCAGCGAAAATGTATAACAAGAGAACTTACATCTAGGTGGTCATGTGTGATCCTCAGCGTGGTGGGGATTGTATTTCCGATGTTTGTCGTATTTTCTTGCCTTTGGTATTGATGTATCGAGCGATATTCTCTTCTCTTCATTCTTCCTTTTTGTATGTATTAGAAGTGGCAGTTGCTTAGCGTGATTCTTTCTCCAAAACTATCAAGTGCTTGCTGAAAAGGTTGTAAAGTTGTGTTTTGTGTAGTACGAAAAGTGTAGATTTCATGCTATTATGTCACATATCGAAATTTGTGTTGCAGTATTTTCTAAAAAAAACTATTTTCATTTAAGAAATTTCGCATTTCTGTGTTTTTTTCGTGTGTTATCTTTTCAAAACTAGTTTCATTTAGAACTTTTCAGAGAATGTATCTATATATCTACCGGTTTGTGTGAGTAACGTAGGGTGTGTTATAAAGATCAAACAGTTCGTAAGTAAGTAATTATGTAAACTCTTCTTTTGTAGCTGTACATGTATATAATGCTCGGTAGCTGCTCTTCTAATCATTGTCATAAAACTCCATCTGGCAATGCATTGTTCTTCTGCAAAACTTTCCTTCTGCTGTTTTCATTCTGAATTTTTGTTATGGAATCGTTTTTTATTTTTCTTTAACTCCCATAACCCATTTTTCGATGAATTCATTAATCCATGTAAATGATCTTCCAAGGAATAATACAATGCTTCGATGAATTCATTAATTTATGTAAATGATCTTCCAAGGAATAATACAATGATTACTATGGGTGATACGGGAAAAGCTTTCTGATCCGATTTAAAAATAGAACTCTCTCTCTCTCTCTCTCTCTCTCTCTCTCTCTCTCTCTCTCTCTCTCTCTCTCTCTCTCTCTCTCTGTATTCCGATAATGACTAAGTCAAAGCATGATTTCATGAATAAGAGAAATTGTTGGAGAATTTAGTATCAGTGAGAGTAATCTAGATTCTAAAAACAAGGGAGAAAATGGAACCAAATGAAATCGTCTTTGCTCTGGAAATTCGTTTTCGTGTTTTTTTTTTCTTTTATATTTTCGTTCATGTGGATCCGTTCTGCATCGGGAAAGTGGTTCTGAAAGTCCACGAACTTGAAAGGTCATCAGTCCATCAGGCCTTTTTGCGCAAAGAGTTTTTTCATCTTGGTATTCCGTAGGGTCTCGTATTTTCATGACTAAATTTTCGGTGATCTTTTATGCGCTTATTTATTTTCAATTTATGGACCAGAAGAAACGAGAACACAGGCACTTAGGCAAAGTTAGGAAAAGGCTGGTCTCGGAAATTGCTTCGTTGTCGAAGGCAACTTTTATTTTGCCTTGTTCCTCATTTATGGATATTGCAATTGTTTCTCAGTTTCGTGTGATGGGATTATTCCCTTTCCGTTTTTATGCTAAGAATTCTCGTTTGTGTCAAGTTTTTCTCAACTTTCTTACATTCTATTTGATACTGCTAGAGTAAGAAAAATAAATCAAGCCTAACTAAGACTTTTCTTGGAAACTTTACCATTACTAAAAGACTTTTTTTAGTTTTCTGTAAAAGAAAACTATTGAGATGGCTATTTGTCTGTCCGCCCTCAGATCTTAAAAACTACTGAGGCTAGAAAGCTGCAAACTGGTATGTTGATCACCCACCCTCCAACTATGAAGCATACCAAATTGCAGCCCTCTAGCCTCAGTGGTCTACATACTATTGAAGGTTAAAAATAATCATGATCGTACATCTGGCATCGCTATATGTTCCAAGGACACATGCCACCACTGGGCCGTGGCTGAAAGTTTCATGGGCCGCGGCTGAGAGTTTCATATAGCATTATACACTGTACAGAAAACTTGATTGCGCCGAAGAAATTTTTGCGCTCTTTTTACTTGTAAGTGTTGCCAGTGGATGTTCCTCATTGGACGGGTTAGTATCGTTTTCGACTAGCACTCTGCTGGCCCGCGTTCGATTCTCCGACCGACCCATGAAGAATTAGAGAAATTTATTTCTGGTGATTGGAATTCATTTCTCGTTATAATGTGGTTCGGACTCCACAATAAGCTGTAGGTCCCGTTGCTAGGTAACCAGTTGGTTCTTAGCCACGTAAAACATATCTAATCCTTCGGGCCATCCCTAGGAGAGCTGTTAAACTAAGGTATACTTGACTTGACTTTGTCCTCCGACTCTTCTAGATAGAATCGAACTGAAGGCTTGCATTATAACGAATATCTCGGGAACATAAAGAGATGCTTCTCCTTACTGGGTACATGGCTTCGAAATGATCGTTGCCTCGTCCTTGGCCACATTTTCACTTAATCCTGCCAGTATTTTAGGCTCTGTTATTATTGGACTGCTTTCATGATATTACATTTTATTTGCTAGTTTTTGTTCCCTCTATCACTCTCAGAGGTCTCTATTCCAGTCTCCAGTTTCTCCTCATCCCATTATTCCGCGCCCCACTACATCTCTAATCATGTACCCATGCCCTTAATTACTTCCCATACACGTCAATCCTTCATCATCCTGTTGGCAAGAGAGACATCGTTTGGACGCCTATTTCCCGCTCTAGTTTGACCCCTGGGACGCAATTAATTGCTTTCTGCAACATTTTGGAAGGATTTCAAGCAACTTTCCCTCCGACCATTTTGTCATTATCCCTTCCCTTCTTCGCCACCTTTCTACGGTACCTCCCGAATGTATACCTGACCCTTTATATTCCAAGCATCTCATGTAACTATATTGCAAAAGAGCTGTAAAGCACAGAGGCTAAATTAATGAACAGTTAAATTCCAGTAGATATCCCGCAATTCCATTTATGTATGACGATACATCTTTGCCAGCGGTCCAAGTCAAACATCGTTCGCTAGTGTGACTAATGGCATCCACGAAATTCGTCAGCATTACAAACTGTTGTAATGATCTAATTTTTTATCGCATTCCTTTTGTTTGCCTATACGCTGAGGCACAGTTAGTAAGACACTTCTGCTTTGTGGTAAATGAGTGATAAATTGTAGTCAGTCAACTTCTGTTTCTTGCTGGTAGTTAAAGTAACAAATAACCACAAACCGGAAACACTACATGACCTATGCCCGTAGGCTGGTAATGCCGTCAGTGCACCTCATGCGGTGCTCTGTAGGTATTACTTAAGGTTCTCTGCAGCGTCCCTTCGGCCCCAAGCTGCAACCTCTTTCATTCCTTTCACTGCACCTCCGTTCATATGCTCTTTCTTCCATCTGACTTTCCATACTCACTAACAGTTGCTTCATAGTGGAAGTGGGAGGCTTTCCTCCTACCTTCTTACTGCCAATTTCCCTTTCAGCGCTACAAGACCTCATAGGTCCCAGCGCTTGGCCTTTGGCCTGACTTCTATATTCTGTATGAACTATAGATATCCAGTTCTTTTGATGATAACTGGAATCCCTATCAGTCTGGTGTCGCCCCTTAAAATTGGGGAAAAGAAGTATGGTGCAGAAAAAAATTCAATGCAAGCCCATAATCCAACCAGTGAAAACTACAAAATTCCGTAAATACAGTCTCTGATAAACAAGTGTCTGTCCATAACTTTTTAGATCTGTTATATGTTTTACAGTTTCTGTTGTTTCTTCCAAAATGTAGACTTTATTGTTTCTTTAAAGTATTAGAAAGTGTGAATTTCTCTTACATATTTCATATATCAAAATGTTCTTCAACCTTCTTAACAAATATGTGGCTGGTCAATATTTTTAGCCTCTTTGTCAGATTGCCTTTGGAGATTTTACAGTGCATTTCGTGAAGTATTTCATTTTTTTATACGTATAATCATAGTTAAATGGACGTGTATTTATTAACGTATTATAAATAAACGTATTTCTGCTTCTCTTTCGGTGCCCGCGTTCGGTACTGCTCTCCTAGCATTGTATCGTTTGCCTCCCATTTCAGTGCATTAGCCATTCCGGAAGAGGTAAACCATCATACAACATTTATGTGCTATTGCCTTCAATACGTGCTTCTTTTCGACACTTACCTTTTCTTCGTTGTTGTATACGTTATTGATAATTAGTTTATCCTGTATAGCACACTTACATCTACATACGTACACACACACTATAGCTACTGTATATATATATATATATATATATATATATATATATATATATATATATATATATATATATATATATATATATATATATATATATATATATATATATATATATATATATATATATATATATATATATATATATATATATATATATATATATATATATATATATATATATATAAATGGATGGATGTATGTATGTAAGTGTGTGTATGTTCCAGCATAACTCTGAAAAGCATTGGGAAATTTCAACCAAAATTGGTATATGTATGACTTACTATCTCGAAAAGGGGGGTGTGTGGGAAAGGGTGACATGTAAAAATAACCGAAAACAACAGATAGTAGAGTCTAATTCATAGTTTTCAAGGTCGCTGAGATGAATATTGACACTCCCGATGCCCCTGAAGTCCAAGTTCAACCCAAGGTTGGGGGGCGGGAAGGGGGTGACGTACAAATAACCGAAAAAGACAGATATTAGTGTCTAATCTATAGTTTTCGAGATCGCTGAGATGAATAGCGACACTCCTGATGCCATTTAAGTCCAAATTCAGTCCCGATAGAAAGGTGGGGTGAGAAGGGGTGGGAAGGGTGTGAATGTAAAAATAACCGAAAACGACAGCTATTAGTGTCTAATCCATAGCTTTCGAGGTTGGTGAGATGAATACTGACACTCCTGATGCCCTTTAAGTCCAAGTTAAGCCCCAGTAGGAAGGGGGGCGGGGTTAGA
>JANJGK010000001.1:61469538-61494538 GCA_039081455.1 Macrobrachium rosenbergii | reverse complement strand
CATATAATATATATACACATATATATATATCTATATATATATATATATATATATATATATATATATGTGTGTGTGTGTGTGTGTGTGTGTGTGCGTGTGTATGTGCATTCCTTGTTATATTTCGCTTACGTCAGGGAGTTCTTTTCCCAGTCTCAGATTCACTGATTAAGTAGCTTCGATTCTAACCTCTCTCTCTCTCTCTCTCTCTCTCTCTCTCTCTCTCTCTCTCTCTCTCTCTCTCTCTCTCTCTTCAGTAAAATTCGACACAATCTCCCTTCCAATTTCCACTAACAACAAAGACAGGTCAAACCTCAAAGCCAATATTTAGTTAGAGGACAGGACTATTCTCCGCCTCCTCCCTCTCCTACCCCTCCTCCTCCTCCCTTTCCTTCTTATCTGTAGTTATAAATGTGTCTGTCCGAATAACAGAATCAAAAGAGGAATAACATAACGTATGTTCTTACCTCTGCCTTTGGTTGATGAAGTTAATCCTTTTATTAGTATAACAGATATGACAAATTTATGAGAAGGGGCTTTAGTACGCTTCAAATGGGCAATAAATGGGAAAGGGACCACTTCCCTGCGAAATTTACTATATTCTAATTTTACTTTGTATGATTTGTTTGAAATTATGATTCTAATTAAAGACAGTTACCTGCGTTGATGGAATGGAGAGAATTACAACCACCTTTTCCATTTGCATTCACTTTCTTTTACTCTTTCATCTTCTCCTTTAAGGGACCAGGAGTACTCCAACTGAATTTATGCTGACACCTACAGAGAAAACCTCTGCGATATCACGCTGGTTAACGTTGTTCGTAGTTTGATACTTAATCCTGGCTTTCATCGGTATACCGTAGATTGACACTGGTTATGTTCTTATGTATAATTAGTGTGCTTCATTTGGTGAAGGTTATTTTTTTTTTACGGTGCTAATTATCCGTCCATTATTTTTGAGGTGTCAGATCTCTAATCATATAACGAACTCTGCCGTTTTAAACACTTCTGTATCGACATTTGTCATTTCTCGCGTTCCCCTGACACTTACCGATGAGTTTTTTATCCAGTGAATATTTCCTATCGATTTCTGATATCTTGCATGCCAGTGTCTTTTATTTATGTATTTATTTATTAATTTGGTGTCACAATAGAATCGACATGTCTTATATTACGTTTTTAACTTTATGCGTGGCTTGAAGACAGCGATGATTTTCCCGAGAGGAAAAAAGTAACAAATCACGAAGGACAGCAACATATAAAACTGGTGATGATTGCAATTTTTAGACATAGCAACCCATGATTATTTTCATGGTCATAAATGCATGGTTGAACATGCATTGCATTTAAATGAAGGAACTTTCACGCAAAACATCAAGCCTCGTCGAAAATTTTCAATAAAGGACGAACAAATTTGTGATAAACGCTGCGTAATATAAATAAAGGAAAGAGTACATACTGCCAGTGAATTTGCCATCGGTACATGGAGTGGAATTTATATTCAAACGGGTAAGTAAATAATACAAAATTATTTATTGCTCTCTCTTTCAGTATAATATATATATATATATATATATATATATATATATATATATATTATTTTATATATATATCTATTTATTTATATATGTATATATATGTATGTATTATGTATATATATATATATATATATATATATATATATATATATATATACACACAGGTATACACACTATATGTGTCATGCAAGTAGTAATTAATATGGTAATAATATGATATGTAGTGTAGAAATGGCAAAATGGAAGAACGATTATGAATATACCCGCAGTCCTGTCGTTATGATAGCTCTTTAAAACTGAAAAATCCCACTCTCTATTTTATTTGACTTATTATTTCGTATAGTAGCTATATATAAAGAAAATTACTTGTAGATGTATTAGTTGTTAATATTTCATGTCTTCGCAGCTAATCAGCCTTCGAAATCCAATTGTAAAAAGCTTCTCATGGGAACATAATTACCGAAGCTGCTCCCATGAGTGGCTAATTGGCATAAAATGTGACATACTATGGGCTTTATCTGGTCTTTCCAGACCGTGGGTGGCGAAGATGGTGTTTTTGGTTGATTCCATTTCTTTCTGTTTACTTTACATTTCTCACGAGACAAGTAAATAACAGATAGACGTCATGCGAAAAAGGCGCCTGTTGACTTATAACGTTTATGATACATCTTCAACATTTTTAATACCCCTTGTGAAGTGCTAGTGACTTAATTTATTACAAATTTTACGTTCGCAGTTTTTATCGTGATTATCAAGAACGTCAAGTGTCATAAACTATGAATACATTTAATAAGTCATTTGATATCTTCGTTACCTTGTTTCATTCTTTGTCTCTAATTACATCTTCACTCTTCCTTGCAAGTGTTCTTCTCCATTATGACATGACGTTTCTGAGCCGATACCTCATTCGGCTCTCCGACCATTACCATTATCATTTTTACTGCACCTCTGTCCACTGTCTTTATCATAACTAGCAGTAGCATTACCGTCATTAACCCCTCTGACTGTGTGTGTGCCAGTGCTCCTTTCACTGCAGCCAAGGGAGGTAATTATTGCAAACAAAGAACACAACGTTCCCAATTGAAATTTTGTAATTTGAACTCAACTCGAGCATTTACAGTGATGTTCAAGCACCAAGGGGGTGGAAGGGGGACGGAGATGAAAGGGAACATCATTCTTCTTTACTTCTATTCCAAACAAACCAACACAGAAAAAACTAACTGGGCTGTAAACTTCGAGTTTATTTTATGAGTGCCTGCAAAGTGAACCTCAGTTAAATAAACCCAAGAATTACGAAGAAGCTGCCTTAAAAGAGAAATTGTCTGTTCTTTATAATGATAAGGAAAAGTGTGATATTTCTTAGGTGCAAGAATATGACATGTAAAAAGGACTCCAGCTGATTTACGTAAAATCATTTTACGAAAACTGCGACAGGTAAATGGCACCATTTTAGAAAACAGGAGCCGCTTGTGACGGTTTTTGACTTAATGCATGAATCAAATTTCGGATGTTAGTGAATAATCGTAACAATAATAATTTTAAGTGAGGGAAATCTAAAGAAATGTTGCATTTAATAAAAGAATCACTTGCAAGAATTTGTCTTTTCAAACGCAAGCGGATGTGAAATTTAATAAAAAGATATTAATGCATGTTACCACATCAGAGTCTAATGAAAATCCAAATCATGAGCACATCGGAAGAAAGTTGCTACAGTTCCTGATTAAAAATAAATGACAAATAAGCAATACTGAGATGCAGATTGTGTTGATTCTTTATGAGATTCTGTGTGGCTGAAATCTCCAAGATAAATTTCCTGTCTTATCCTTGCGCTTGTCTGCGGGAAATCGTGGAAATCCTCTCCAAAAAATTCATGGATCAAATAAGAATGGTGGGCTAGTCTTTATTTCATAACAATTGGCTCTTATGTGTATGCACACCTTGAAATACACAATCAACATTTCTCTGGAAGCAGTCACAATATATATATATATATATATATATATATATATATATATATATATATATATATATATATATATATATATATATATATATATATATATATATATATATACTGATGAATTTCAGAACGAAGAACATACAAAGCATATTTTTAACATTTCATTTTTGACGTTTCGGTACAAATCTGGTACCATTTTCGAAAAATCAGCTGAAATGAGCAAAAGACATGGATATAGTAAGAGCATATACAATATTACAATTACACGCCTTCTACTTTTTCCATGGCTTCTCCCATTTCCGGAATAGAGTTAAAGTTCACTGTCCATACCGTCGAGATGAAGTCGTCGTGACTGGGGTAGACTTGGGGAATCTCAGTATACTGATGAATTCCAGAACAAAGAATATCCAAATATCCAAAGCATATTTTTAACTATATATATATATATATATATATATATATATATATATATATATATATATACATACAGTATATATATTATAAATATAAATATATATATATATATATATATATATATATACATATATATATATACATATATATGCATGTGTGTGTAAATACTTATGTAGGCTAAGGTAGCTGACCGGGGAGGTGTTTGGCTTCTATAGTTCAGGAACAAGTTGTTGCAGATAGATATTCTTCAGTTCTTGATGCAAACAACGTCTTAGGATTTTCCATTATTACCCCCTTTAAAGTATAAATGTTCCTCCTGGGTTTAATTGCTGCTTCTTTGGGAAGTCGACTTGACTCGAGACTGAAATATGCTGAGTCCAGACTTGGGCTTAAGTTCGAGAGAGCTTTTAAAAAGCCTAAGTTCAGTTACCGCAGCATGGGCAACACCCTCACACTCCTCGCCCACAGTCTGCTTATTCTGACTCAGTCTCTAACTGCAACTGCCCTCCTCCTCCTGTCCCTGTTACGGTGTTTGTTTCTGGTGTCAACCTTGACGTCATGGTTCGAGGTGCGTCGGCTAAATTCTTGTTCACCCCCTCACCTGCTGCACAGTCACTGTCCAGTTCACCATTTTTTTTACTCATCATTTTCTTTTCTCACCATTTCACACCTCCTGAGCAGCGACGGAAATGTTTTTGTAACTTATCACCTTTATCGCCTTTCCTTTATGCTCTAAAACCGTTGGGAAAGCCATTAAACTTTTGTTTTGTCTTTAGCCTCCATCAACACTAACACTACCTCTCTCTCCTACTCACCTTTTACAGGTTCACGTGTCTTTATGCTTTTTTCATGCACAGTTTTTACGCATGTTCTTATGAATACTCTCTCTGAAGTGTATACATACATATGTATACATATACAGTATTATATATATATATATATATATATATATATATATATATATATATATATATATATAGATAGATAGATAGATAGATAGATAAATAAATAGATAGATAGATAGGTAGATAGATAGATAGATAGATAAATAGATAGATAGAGAGATAGATAGATAGATAGATATTTGATGGCTTCGTTACATTATCAGTTGCTGAAGACACTTTCATCTTCGCGACTATTTTTTTTCTTTATTACCTTGTGTGAGCAGTTCATCTAGAGCCTAGAGAAATGTCTTTTCATCATTATTGGACAAGTATTCATGCACCATACGTTGCGCAGGCAACATCTTTCCCTGAAGTTTTCACCTTTGCAATTTCTTGTTTTTAAGACGGTCCTCGTTTGATGTTGGTATCATGTTTCTGTTTATTCAAATTTCTACGTCGTGCTTGTTGCAGCTTGCTCTCCAGTCACTCCCATTAAGGTTTTTAATATTTCATCCATTCCGATTCCAGTAGAACCATCGCTTTATGTTATTCAAAGGCGTTATTGACACTAAGTGCATGACTCAGTTTCCATCCATAAGCTTCGCAGATTATCAAAAGAACTTTCTAACGATAAATACCATCACGTTTAGAACTCTGAAAATATAAAGGCAAGGTGACAAATAAACATTTTCACGGAAACCTGCAAAAGTGGTGTTTACAATTTGTATAAATTCCTTAAATGCCACCACTATTAATTAATTGATAGAATATAACTTCTGTGTAAGAGAAGCTTCGCTGATTAAGGATAGTTAAAATGTTAAAAAAACATATAGAGATTTTTATGAAAAATTAAGTCATAGTGAAAAGTTTTGTCGTTGCTTTGTTAACAGCTCTTTCCTCTGAATAACTCGTTTCTCTGTTTCGAATTACTGTCTTCTTGTGACAGAAGAGCCAGAAAGAGATGTGCTCCGCACTGAATACAAGACATTGAAAGCTGGAGGAAAACATTTTAAAATTCAAGGGCTTCAGCCACCACTCAAGTTCAGTAACTGAGCTTTCAACGAATTGTTTGAAATGGCATGGGCATTTAGAAAACCTTCAGGCTTATCCATTGACTTTATACGAGACTTTTCAGAGGCAAATAATAATAATCATCATTATTATCATTATCATTAGTATTGTGAAGTTTGGCGTAGCTTTATTAGGGGTGTTTGTAAAAGTATAAATGAGAGTAATAGGAATTTACACTGATATAGCCTTACCTGAGTGTTGATGCAAAGTAAAAATGGCGTTAAAAAATATCAAGTGTTTTTATTGGATTGCTTAATTGGCTTTAATACTCTACTATATACAATATATATATCTGGGTGTGTGTATTGTTCATATAATCTACTGTACATTAATACATTCATTTATACCGGTGTCACGTCTAATATGCACTCCCCTGAATTATCACTACCCAGTCTTTTTTTATATGTATAATTTGCACTCCCCAGTCATTATTATAAATAAAAATAACACTCCCCTAGTGTATATTATATGTGTAATATACACTCCCTCTGAATAATATGCACTTCCCGCCCTGTGTATATTATACGTGCAATATGCACTTCCCTATCTGCCTTGACGTCATTTTGAATATTTTGAAGATGCATACCATAAAATAAAGTAATCATAGAATTATTTAACTGCAAATTATTGTATAAATACTTGGTTGTTATATAACTGCATACAGACCGAGAAGTTTATCAAAAGAGCTATTGTGAATGAAACGTTTTCATTTAGATTATAAGTTAAACCCGACTCCTGCCAGCACTAACTTGGTCAGTCCAGCAGGCCATATCGCTGAGTGCACTCCTCTCACTCTGGACTAGTCCCAGCTGCCATGGATTTACACTACAGCAAGCACTGTGCATTTGAAGATATTTTTACCTTCATAAGCAGCCATACATACCCTGATGGTTTACCTGATAAAGGAAAAAAAGCTAATTTTCGACGTTCTTGTAAACCACTTTGCATTATCGATAACAAATTATAGTACAATAGAAAGCAGAAAAATGGTGACCCACTGAAAGTGCAAGTTTTGTGGAACAAACAAGAAGTGAAGTGTGTTCTTCAGGAAATTCATGAAGGATTTGGTGAAGCCCTGTTGAAGCTATTGCGTCTGCTCAGGACCCACTTTGAGGAGGTCGGCCAGGCAGGGGATTATCGATGACTCACCGGCCTGGGGTTGTGTCCTGAGCCACACGTGTGTCCAGGCCGCTGACCTGACTCACTTTCAGAACTTTGTCAAATGATCATTGAAGACTGCAGTGGTGTGGTTACGACTGATATTGCAACTCAAACAGCAATTGAGTGCCCTGGAAATAATGCTGACGAATCTTCTATTTCCGAAGTGATTTCTGTGGTGATTGCAGAGGAGATAAAAAGAGAGTTACAACACATTAGGGAGAAAGTAAAGAAATTGAAAGAAGAAAATTTATTGCTTAGAAGGGAAATTACTGGATTACAAGAAAACATTGTGCAAATTATCAGAAATGTGGTGATAAAAAGAACTGAAAGTATCTTAAGTTCATTGTTCAGTAAGATTCAAATAAAAGCTATTATAACCGAAGAAAAGGTTAGTGAATGGAGCGGTGAAGATATTGCCTCTGCCTTGATATTAAGAAGTCTGAGTCCAAAGTGTTACAAATATTTAAGGGTTAAAAAGGGATTTCCTCTTCCTTGTGCAAGTACTTTGAAAGACAGATCTCGCAGACTTTGCTGTGAGCCAGGAATTTCAGCTTCGGTGCTATCTTTATTGAGTGCAAAAGTGGACACATTTTCTCAGAGTGAAAGGCTTGCAGTTTTGAGCATTGAGATGTGTGTAAGTAGTGAATATTGTATAGATAGGGGAAGTGCTGTCCTCTATGGACCTCATGACAAAGCAACGGTTGTTATGTTACGAGGATTTATTGCACATTGGAAGCAACCAATATATTATGACTTCGATCAGTCACAAGTGACTAAGATTTTGTTATCTGTAATAATGAATGTGGAGGCAATAGGTGTTATGGTTGTTGCAGTGGTCAGTGATATGGGATCTTTAAACATAAGGATGTGGAATGAGCTGGGTACTGTTCCCCTGAATGATAAGATTTCTTTTAAGAACCCTGCTGCTGACAGGCAAATTTTCGTCTTTGCTGATGTTCCTCACCTAATAAAACTTATAAGGAATAGCTTACTTGATTCTGGTTATTATTTAGAAAATGGGGAGTACATTTCTGATTCAAGCATTCGTGAAATGATTAATGCTAGTAAATCAGAATATGGATTAGCCTATAAAGTGAATCAAATGCATTTATGTGTTAGTGGACAACAAAGACAAAGAGTCAAATATGCTGTGCAGTTACTGTCAAAATCATGCGCCGATGCTCTTAAGTATCTTGGTGAAAAAGGTCTATTGCAATCAGAAAACTGGAAAGCAACATCAGACTTCATACCACTCGAAAGTGACTGGTTTGATGTCATGAACTCAAATCATATGTTTGGGGACTTGCAAATGCGAAGTGGATTTGGAATACACATAGAGCAACAAACAAGTGTGGTTAATAAAGTGATAGATTGCATGAGTAAAATGAGAGTAAAATCTCTGAAATCTCGCTGTGTATATAGATTCCAGAAAGGGGTGATACTTTCGTCAAAGCCGTGATTGGACTTTTCAATATGCTGAAAAACAATTTCGTCATTAGCTATATTCTAACTCAAAGGCTAAACCAGGACTGCCTGGAACATTTCTTTGGCTGCATAAGGCAGATGAATGGTCCATATGACCATCCAAATCCTGTAGAGTTTAAGTATAGAATGAGGACACTACTGTTGGCCAAAAATGCTGACATTATGAGTGAAAAGACTAGCACTAATGAAAAGTGTAACGATCAGGATATATTGGCAAATATATCGGCAAATGACAAAAATAAACAGGTCAAAGAAAGGGAGCTGTCATTAGAAGTGTGACAAGCCTTTTGTTTAAGGATTTGGTGCCTGATCATGAAAATGGCTTTGAGTTTTCAATGCAAGAAGACATGGCAGTTGATGATGCCAACATGGAAAAAAAGTGTCAGTACCGTTATAGAAGAAGAAGCTATATAGTCAGAAAATTTTCCACGAAGTACCCTCATTTGGGCAATCAAGAAACTAATGATGATGACGCTTTAGCAGACAAATCTTGGATTGAATTTAAATGTAGAGGCAAATTGCATTTTCCGTCTAAAGAGTTCTTCCAACAGTTAATTAAGCTAAGAGAGGCATTTAATGCAATTCACGGGCAAGGTCTTCGTGAGGGAAGAAACTTTAAAGACATTCGAGGAGGAACTTGGAAAATCAGTGAAAGACATTGGAATGGAGACTCCTGAAGAGGTGTATAAATTTTTAGCCAAAATATCTGTAATTTTTAGAATACGTCACCGTAACAACTCCATTAGGCTCAGTAAAAAGGTGAAAAACAAATCTGACAGAGGATAAGAAAGAAAGAAAATGAAGCTTAATATGTAGCATTTATACCTCAGTTCTGTATTTATTGTGTACTATTTATTGTGTACTACAGTATATAGGGCTACAGCATATCTGTATATATTTTGTATTGTGTGTGTATATATATATATATATATATATATATATATATATATATATATATATATATATATATATATATATATATATATATATATATATATATATATATATATATATATATCGAGTCAGTATGTTGTGTGTATCGAATATATATATATATATATATATATATATATATATATATATATATATATATATATATATATATATATACATATATATATATATATATATATACATATATATATATATACGAAGGCGGGAGCAGACACTCAAACAGTAGACATAATGGAGCTATGGAAAAACTGCTAAAGATCCGAATCTCCTCTCACTAGGGGATTGGCTATAGAACAGGTAGTCGACTATCTAATCCTGATCAGTCGAATGTGAGAAACCATAGCAAGACTTGCAGACACATATAGACTCCAAGGGCTTTAGTATTGTGGAAAGAACACGAAGTATGGAGGAACTGACCACCCTTGAATCTATAATGATCAAGTTGACTGTCCCTACCCTCAATCACCACTCAGCATCAACCCAACTGTTCACTGCATAGTGTGCTCTTGTTTTTAGCCTCTGTGTGTGCTCCTTCACCCACGTCTCTCTCTCTCCCCGTCCTGTTCTGCATTTCCTGTTGGTCTAGTTTACGCTACCATAATAGTACCATTGTGGGTAGGTGTTTTGCGCTTCTTGCCTCAGCTTTTGGTTTTTCCCTTTGTTCTGTTTTTTAACCGCTAATATGGTGTAAATAAGTATGTAATGTGTACATATCTTATCTTTTATATGCAAATACTATTCATTTTAATCGCTATTTCAGCCTGGAAGATGTATCAAGCGATACGAAACGTCGGCATTTTAATAAATGGATTGAAAACAGAATGCTTTTCCATAGCTCCATTATGTGTGTGTGTGTGTGTATATATATATATATATATATATATATATATATATATATATATATATATATATATATATATATATATATATATATATATATATATATAATCACATGTCTGTATGTATTATGATTGATGACTATGCCTCTTGTATTTTGATTGTTCATTGCTATAAAGGGAACGTTATTCAATCAATAAAGACAATACTCGATTATGATCGTTTTGTATCCATCACTATTAAGTCTCTTGGTCTAAAACAGAAAATTGGTATCAAATACATCTTTAATTGGTTATAAAAGTCCATGATAAATCCAATGATGACCAACATCCTCCTCATTCTTCATTACCCTATGTTTAGATATGGTTTGGATATGCTGATAGAAAACTTTCATCCTAATATCATATTTAATAAAGTGGAACAAAAATTTATCTAAAAAGTAAACAAAAAAATAAAGAATAGTATAGTCTTAATCAGAATCACTGAGACTGAGCCGTGTGGCGCAGGTAACTGGGATAGAAGGAAAAAAAGAAAAAAGTGACCATCGTCTGGCCGACCTCCTCTAAGTGGGTTCCTGTGTCTATATAAAATCTTGTACTCACTATCAAAAAGTAAACCCCAGACTATCAAATGAACCACCAAAGCTGCACTCGGTACCTGTTCCTGATACGGTCATGAAACAGAGTGGAACAGATATTTGCACGCTCCCAGAAATCAATGGCTACAAATACTAAATTGTTGCAATTAGTCGACTATTTTTCGAAATAGACTGAAGCAAAATCACTGAAACAGAAAGATGCTTCAAGTGTGGCTGAATTTCTCTATGAACTTATAACAAGGCATTCGTGTTTTGATTAATAAATTAATGATCAGGGATGGGAGTTTGTTAGCCATGTTTCAGAAACTTTGCATGAGCTTATTGGGGTGAAGCAAAAGGTGACTAGTGCTTACCACCCTCAAGCAAATGGCCTTGTGGAACGACAGAATAGAACAATAAAGGACAAATTACTGAAAAATACTTTAAAGTGATAACAACTGGGTTTCCTGTATTAATGGGGTACTATTTTGTCACAGAACAGCTGTTCACAGATCAACAGGTGATTCTCCATTTTTCTTGCTTTATAACCGTGGACCCAAACTCCCTGTGGACGTCAAGTATGGAATACAGAATCAGTCGGCAGCATTTAAGTTTGATGAAGATTATGTACTGAAAGTGGCACAAGCTATGCAAGAGATTCGTGACCAGTGCAAAGTAAGTGCCACAGCTTATATTCAGAAAGCACAAGCTAAACAACAAGAAAATTACAACCAACGATACAAAACAGCTTACAGTTACAAGCCTGGAGGTCTTAAACGTGCTGACAGGAAAGGCGGTAAGACTTCGCTTCCATGGAGCGGTCCCTTCAAAATTGAAAAATTATTGGATAACAATACATGCGTCCTTTCATCGTCAAACGTGGAGCTTAAAAAGAAAAAAAACTTGTGTAATCTAAAACCATTTGTTCAAAGGAGTAACAGTGATAGTGTTACTGAGCGACCAGATACTAGTGCAGATGCAAAAATTCTTACTCGAATGTGGATTCCTTCTCTTGGACTGTCTGAGGATGACAAGCAGATAATTGTTAATAATGACTGGTTGAATGATAGGATTATTGATACTGCACAGACTCTACTTCGTCAGCAACATCCTGTAGCCGGAGGACTGGACACAACACTTTTTGCACAGAGGCCAAGTGGCTTTGATTCATCTGGTTTTAATACTGTACAGATTCATTTTGATGAAAATCGGAATCACTGGTTCACATCTTCGACGTACAGGATGGGGATAGAGATAGAAGATAGTATGACCCCCTTCCAAATTGACTGAATCTGCACAAAAGCAGTTGAATCTCACTATGAATATCTTGCCAAAGATGAGTGCTTAGAAGTGTATCTCATTAACTGTGATCAGCAACCAAATATGAATGATTGTGGACTCTGCAATTGCAAATGCAACAGAATTTCTATCGGTGGATGGGAATCCAATGTCTATATATGACAATACTAGGATGAGGTAGAATCTAATAGTGTGTTTGGAAAACAGTGTTGTGGCCGTTTCCAAAGTCAGTGAAACGTATGCAATGCAGGCAAAATACAAAGCAAGTTACAATGACAGCGTAATAATGGTATGATTACTTTGTAGTTCTTTTGTAAGGATTTATCAGTTTATTTTTAGGATTTATCAATAAAAAAAATTATCAATAGGAGTAGCTCTGTTCCACACACTGTCCTGACAGTTTTACATGTAAATATTTTTATATTTCTAATATACAGAGGGTTTGTTAATAAAAGGTATAAGAAATATTTATATATTTTTACTGCCCACAACGTAGGCTGGGGGGAGTGCAAATATTTCAAGGGGAGTGCTAAAAAAATGTATAAAAACGACTGGGCGAGTGGAAAATATATGTACAATATCGACTGGGGAGCGCAATATCTGAGGGAGTCCTTAGTAAATGTTACACCGGCACCTGTGTAAACTCGGTATGATATTATGAGATTGTGCTTGATAGTTTGAGATTTGCAAGCACAAGCAGATGGAATGTAGAATCAAGTAAATTTTATTTTTTTCTAATTCCCGTAGTTACATCAATAATATTTTTAAGTTTTACCTCCGAAAGTTTGTGTTACTCTAAATCAGAACCTTTTGCCCATAAGCGTCTCAAGAGTTTGTATGAGTTAGGCAAAAGAGTGATGATTTTAATAAAAATCATATACAGTAGACTGGATCTAAAGCCTTCTTGTTTATTACTGTTATTAGTAATTGTAAACAGTTTTATTATCTGAATATTTTTGTTTCGAGCTTCAGTTAAATTTTTTTCTTATTTTGTTTCAGTAATGCCAGTGCATGGAATGTCATCATGGTGGCAATAACAATGTGAGTACTGTTTAGATAACAGTAGAATTGTTAGAGCAGTGTTTAACTAGCAGAAGAATCAACACGATTTACACACACACACACACACGCAATTCCCTTTTCAGGTAACCATCTACTTCCGTTCTTTTCCAGTCGGTGTAGAAAGCTAATTTTCATCTCTTAGTTTTACTGTTGGCTGTGAGTGAAGTAGGTGAACGCGACATCGAACACCTTCCATTGCTGTCGTTCTAAAGGGCTCCTGACGCCGTCGTTGTTAGCTGGTTGTATAGAGAATGATGTCTAATGAGTCGGTCACGAAATTTGATTATTATTGGACTGCGAACCATGGGCAGTCAGTAAGTTGTTTTAATGGCCATTTTTTAGTGGTATTGTACTTTGATCATTGACAGTCATTTTTCTGAATTTTGTTTACTATACTCTCAATACTTCTGCCTACTTTATTTTTGTTTAGAGAAGGAGAACGAATTGATAAAATGGCGAGTCATGCTTCATGTTTGTGAATTTTAGTTGTTGATGGATAATATTTTTCTAGTAATTTACTGGTCTGTTAATTAAGCTGAGAAAAATCATACTATGGAAGGTTCAAAATAGTTATGTTCTTTTACCGCGCAAAATAGTTTTAAGGTGTTTGAATGTGTCTGCATTTCTTAAGTGCAAGTTTTCAGTAGTATACTTACCGTAACTCTATTAAATCAAATTTTAACCCAACATAAATTCAATATTTTTGCTTAGTTATTGTTAAAAATATACAAAAATTTCATACGGAGATGCACAGTTTATTTTTTCTCTTGCTTCTATCGAGCCAAAAAGAAAACTTCGTTTTTTTGGCCGTCTAATGCGATTCTCCTATGGAAAATTTGGTCAAAGATCGTGCGCTGGTTCGCTGATTTTGTTCGAATACTCTGCGTCTGACCTTTTTGGCGTTCATCGCTTTGGAGGTTTCTCGGTTTTAGTTCTCTGTAAAAGAAAACTATTGTGACGGCTTTGTCTATCCGTCCGCACTTTTTTCTGTCCGCACTTTTTATGTCCGCCCTCAGATCTTAAAAACTTCTATGACTAGAGGGCTGCAAATTGGTATGTTGATCATCCACCCGCCAATCATCAAACATATTAAGGTGCAGCCCTCTAGCCTCAGTAGTGTTTATTTAATTTAAGGTTAAAGTTAGCCATAATCGTGCTTCTGGGTTGAAGTTCACGGCCGCGGTTCATACAGCATTATACCGAGACCACCGAAAGATAGATGTATTTTCGGTGGCCTTGATTATACACTGTAGCGGCTGTACAGAAAACTCGATTGCGCCGAAGAAACTTCGGCGCATTTTTAACTTGCTTATTATTGTGACGGACAGTTTCCTAATACATAGGTATCTAAAAATGTAATGGAAATAGAGATAGAAATATATAGAATGTTATTATAAGGTAATCATTCGTGGAATCTTACTGTTATGTAAAATTGACGCAGTAAAGAGGGAATGCAAGTAACACTCGAGTTTACAGTAAATGACTCTGCCTGTTTTAAGGTTGTTTAAACCAGAGTTCTTAGTTAATGATGGTATTATAGGATTCTCAAGACCATTTAGGCCATAATAATCGTCTTCAGAGAGAGAGAGAGAGAGAGAGAGAGAGAGAGAGAGAGAGAGAGAGAGCAGAGAAATGCTTTACTTTTTAATGCAAATGTGTCTTATTTCGGCGAGCACTCATCTGTACGAACGCAAAGACACATCCTTATTATATGTACTTGTTTATTTTTGCCACTTCGCTCCCATTCCCCCTTCCCCTTCTCCGGTCCACTGTGGGCCATCGATGGAGAAGGAGTGGCTTAACATCTTCAGAAAGATCATTTCTAGATGTGTTACCCTACATGACGTTTTTGGATCGTTGAAAGATATAGTTTAAACTCGGAATATGTTTTGGTTTTGATATGTTTCTGGTTTTATGCGCTATTGTGGAGCTTACAGCGTAGTTTAAAATATATTTATTTATATATTCTCTTTGCCAGTTCGGGATAACGTAGTGGGATTTTACTTTCTCTCTCTCTCTCTCTCTCTCTCTCTCTCTCTCTCTCTCTCTCTCTCTCTCTCTCTCTCTCTCTCTCTCTCTCTCTCGAAGTAACGTAATTACGACGCGTTTCCTCCGTCTTAACTCACTCAAACTTTACCACCAACGTTACCTTCATGGTATTAACTTGTTGTGTTATGAAGATTAACGAACAAGCAAAGCGATTCTCATAATAGTAGTGCTCAGAGCTTTTGTCTACATAAAAGCGAAGGAGAATGATTTAATTGGAACAGGTCTTCAAAGCTTCCAAACCTGCCCTGCTATTGCACGTGCGCGAGCTTGTAAATCAGCGTTTTGCTGTGTATTTGAATTTCATAAGTGACACTATATTTCTCTACTACAGTGGGCTAAGTAAAATTTGTATTAAAAAAAATTGATAGGTTAGTCGCATAAGTATTCGTTTACCCTCTTCCTCTTTGTAGATTACCGGTGTGGTTCGTATACATAAACAAAACCACTTTGTGAGACAGACATGTAGATAAGTAGATAGAAAGATATATAGATAGAATATGCCTGGGGTCGGCAACCTTTTGCAGCGAGCGGGCCAGACTGCTAAGCAGTGTCTCGGAGGAGGGCCTTGATGTCAAATGTATACTATAATAAATTGTCTTGGCCTCAGACCACTCTGTCCAGAAGGCTGCCTTGGTCTGCAGGTTTAAAGATGAGAACAGCGAAGTTAATGTAATATTATTTAAGCATGGTTCTTTATTTTACCACCGGAATAAGTGAATACAACTGATACTCCCTAAACAAGGTAACAGCTGTTAAAAAAAAAATTATTAGTGCCTAGGTGTTAAGTTGGCAGGCCTGATTGAAATCCCTCGCGGGCCGGATGTGGCCCCCGAGCGGTGGGTTGCCGACCCCTGGAATATGCAAAGGAGTTGTAAAGTGGAATAACGTGAAATGTAACTAGTTCTTAAAGCGGTAAGAAGAGGGGCTTCATCGTTGCGAATAAACAATGTAAAATACCAGCGCATTACGGAGCAAGAATATTAGAAGATTGAGGAATCGTGGCATGAGGATATTGATTCTTTGCCAGTGTTATAAGTTAGACGATCACTCATTAAGGGTAAAATAAGACTATTCATAATACGTCTTTAATAACATTCCTCTCTTCGCATGCGCAGGAAATGCGACAGATCAGGTGGTAACGACTGAAGCATATTGATGTCTCTCTGAGTTGTTTATCCGCATGGCCGTTATTTTATGTCACACGCCTATTTTGCACAATTCCGTAATGATACAAGAGTGATACTGAAACTTACTGTGTTAATGGTCATACACTAACAAATTTAATATTTACTGAAAGATTATTGTTGAAACGACTTTGGACTTCCATTAAACTATATTTGACTTTTTTTCTAACGCGACAAGAATTCTTCAGCCAGTATCTTGAGTAAGGTAGGAATAACGCGTTAGCAAAGACTTGAGATGAGAACTGATATACCCCAGTCATTTCATGGCTTCCTCTTTACTGCATCGGTAATCCACGACGTGTCACCCCATCTTCCGAACGTTTAGCACTATTACGAGGTGTTCACCTTCTACTGAAACACACACACCGCCGAATTTAGTTTAATTTATTGGCCACATCCTTCGGGCTCTCAAGTTCGAGGTGATTACAGCCTCTCTCCCATTACGAAATATGCATGTGTCTTAATTGAGGCATAATTAAGATAACTATTATAATAGAGACTCGTGCATCCGTTATCAACCCTCCTGGATCCGAACCGTTACCCAAATCATATACGAGCAACATAATAATAGTAAGATGAAAAATAAACTTACTATTAGTTTCTGTAAAAGAAAACTATGGAGATGGCTATTTGTCTTTCCGTCCGTACTTTTTCTGTCCGCCCTCAGATCGTAAAAACTACTGTGGCTAGAGGGCTGTAAATTGGTATGCTGATCACCCACCCCCCAATCATCAAACATACCAAATTGCAGCCCTCTAGCCTCAGTAGTTTTCATTTTATTTAAGGTTAGCCATGATCGTGTGTCTGGCAATGCTATAGGACAGGCCGTGGCTGAAAGTTTCATGGGCCGCGGCTCATACAGCATTATTCCGAGACCACTGAAAGATAGATCTATTGTCAGTGGCCTCGATTACGCAGAAAAAACTTCGGCGCATTTTTTCCTTGTTGATTCATTTCATGCAAGTTCTGTGTTAAGATTCCTTTTGCCTCGGGTAAAGCAATTAAATCGCTGTTGTTTTGGGAGTGATGACAAAAATGTCCTGTCGTTTGCTAGTGTACCATCCCAGAACTTTTATTTATTTGTCAGTATGATATTTCGCTCTTATTTTTTTATGTAAAAGTTTTTTCTACCAGATTACTGGACATTTTCTTTTCCTGCATTCGGTATATGGTTTTATATAAAAGTAGAAATGCTATAAGGACATACTGAATAGACATACGTATTCTATGTATCTGTAATGTGTATTGAACCTATTAATGTAATAAAATCCCTTGTCCAGGATATGGCAGTTTTTGATCTGGTGATTGATTGAAACAAGCATTTTGAAATTTTTGTTTCTTATTTTATGGATTAATCCTATCCATTTATAACGTAGCTCTCAAATTAAATTAACTATTTTTTAAGGAATTAATTTTTCCATGGGGGATTTAAGCTTTTTACAGTGCACTTTCTTGTTTAATCTAATAGATATAGTTTGCGAAAATAGTTGAAATAGTCATTTTAAGTTTTCTGTAAAAGAAAACTATGGATATGGCTATTTGTCTGTCCGTCCGCACGTTTTGTGTCCGCCCTCAAATCTTAAAAACTCCTGAGGTTAGAGGGCTGCAAACTATGTTGATCACCCACCCTCCAGTCATCAAACATACTAAATTGCATCCCTCTAGCCTCAGTAGTTTTAATTTTGTTTAATTTTAAAGTTAGCCATGATCGTGCGTCTGTCACCGCTATAGGTGCCAACAACACAGGCCACCTCTGGGCCGTGGCTGAAAGTTCCATGGGCCGTGGTTGAGATTTTCATACAGCATTATGCGTTTTACAGAAAACTCGATTGCGCCGAAGAAAATTCGGCACATTTTTTACTTGTCTCGTGATTAAGTATTTCATACAACAGCAAACACTGCATTAAATTAAGAGATATGATATGTTTGTGTTTACTTTTGTTTTTGAATGTTTATTTCGGTCTTTTTACCCAGTCGCTTCTGTGTTTCAAAATAGAGCGGTAGGATCAAAGAGTCAGTCGCTGTTTTGTGAGTAAACATTCGTTTCTTTCATCACCGTCGGAGTAATTCGTGTCAATAAGAAGAGCAAATAAATCTCACATCAGAGTTGATCAAAAGTTGCCTTATTTCGTTAAGTCAGCGCGTCGAGATGTAGATGCCTCTCGAGTTAGTCACTTCTGTCCTGGAGGCAGATTTGATTAGCACTGCCTCTGATTTCGTGATGTGCGGGTTAGGTTATGTCCGTTCTGTGTCGTAGATTTGCATCACTAATTATTGCTTCTCCGCCTGTGTATTTGGTCACATGTTGCCACTACTACAAATACAAATATAAATGGCACTTTTTTTCGACTTCGTCTTGAGGATTTGTTATTCAGTTCTGCGTCAAAAGACTACTGAAATGTTTTTAAATGAGAAACAGGGAAACAGTGGAACCATTCATACATTCTTCCTCTCATCTGAATTTTCTGTTTATATATTTTTTTTATTTTATTTACTATATGTGTATAGTTAAGAATATATTTCAGAGAATATTTTGCAAAAATGTGAATTCTTTCAAGATTCGTGGTTGCAATATTCATCCCTCCGTGGACCCAAGTAATGAAATTGATACCTGATAAACAAATGGGAAAAAAGCACTTTAAAAGAAGAAGGAAAGAAAAATCGACTCCAGACGGTCTTCGGAAATCGGCGTATAAAACTTCTGGTTTCTGTTCTTGAGGAGACAAATATTATGGAGTTTTCTGAAGTAATGTGACATTGTCGCATTCAGGAAGCAGATTAATTAGTTTTCTGTTTCATTTTTGGAGACATTCCATTCTTTCTATTGTCTTGTTTAATTTTATCGATTATTAATATTTAATAAAAACCTATTCACTCTTGCATTCTTTTCGATATTGTTTACCTCTGCTGTCAATGTAAATTTTTTATTATTCTTATTCATCATATTTTTATTCTAATTAAAACGTGATCTATTTCACGTTTTAATTAGAATAAAAATATGAAGAATAAAAATAAAAAAAAATTTACCTTGACAGCAGAGGTAAACAGTATCGAAAAGAATGCAAGAGTGAATAGGTTTTTATTAATTATTAATAAAAGATATTTTGTTAAATATTAATAATCGATAATTCAGAAGATATAACTTTGATGTGGTGGAAATTCTCAAAAAGTTCTCCTAAAAAATTTTCATTTTCCTAAGACAGTTTCAAATATCAACTTACCGGGTAGCGTCCTTTTCTGTTTATGTAACCGGCCTCACTCACTCTCAGTTTGAAGCCCGGGTGTAAACCGACTAATCATTAACAATTCGAAATGATTTCTTGTCAGTCACAGTACAGTTTACTACCAAGTTCATTCTGTCAGATCATCAATAAGTCTTAGACACTGATTTCTGCACCACTTCTTTCGTATCGTTTAGAATAACTCATACAGTGATTAAAATATAACCAAGGTAAATTTGAGCTTTAATTAATTATGCGCAATATTGATTTCCAGTTGTATAAGGGAAGGGAACAAACGTATCCGTGGATTTCATAAACGTTTCGTACTTTTGTAACATTGAAATTATTTATACTACTTAGTATCCTTCTCTTAAGTTTTTTTCATATATTCCTTGCCTTAAATCGTCGCAGTTTTCTAGTTTTCTTCACCCTCCATCGTACCCGACAGTCACATGGCTCTCCCTCCTCATCACTTTTCTTGTCAGTATTTTTTCATTCTTTCCAGCATCATTCAATTCTTAAATAAGTTTTTTACTCCTTGCGTACCCCCCCCCCCTTCTCTCTCTCTCTCTCTCTCTCTCTCTCTCTCTCTCTCTCTCTCTCTCTCTCTCTCTCTCTCTCTCTCTCTCTCTCGAACATACAGCACATTCCATTTTCGTTTTACATCACACGAAAGACCTAAAATAACGTTTGATGTCGAATGTGTTGGAATGTTCGAGGTTAACTCCCCATCCTCAGTAGAACCAAGTGAATCCATTTCATTGCCTATACCGGGGTATTTTTGTTTTCCCATAGTTAATAAATGTAGATACGGTATATATATGTTTATGAAGAGAGTACATAACACTGATTTAACTTGCAATAAATGGGGAAGGTTGGATATGTGAGATCGAACTTGCTAAATGGCTCTGGAAACCAAAGTAAATTCGTGCTGGGACGGAAATGGTTAAACTCACGCGTGTATAAAAGTTGTGATCGAGCAAGATTGAAGGTTTTATGCCCATATTTACTAGAAAATGACTTCGTAAGCAAAGGAAGTTGTTGGATTTTTCGATAGGAGGATATTCTGTTTTCGGTTCATATTGTATTTCTATTTGTACTGATTATTTAATTTTTTTTTTTTTCGTTCGGTGTTGGCGAGGAAATTTGCTGATGGCTTTTCCGCTAGTATAGAGCGAACTATGTCATTCGAACGTTCCCTAGATTTTGTTTTTAAATAATAATAGTTCCATTTCTAAGTTTGCTTCAGATTTTTCTTTGTGTCGTTTCCTTGTTAGTAATTCTGTGATGGCACTTGTGTCTAACAAAGTTACAAAAATAATAAGCGATCATGAAAAATGACTTGGTGGTATTCGCTGATTGTTTTAACTGTCTATTCTGTTATCCTTGGGAGGCGCTTCGTCTGTTATACCTCTCTCTCTCTCTCTCTCTCTCTCTCTCCGTTATTGAAAAGATAATACTTAAATTCTTAACAATGCAAGTAAATGGGTTGTGGGTCGTACAAATGAGCATGTGCAAATATTGACGCATTCACTCCCATACATACTCTACGCTGCCTAGACATCAGAGTTGAAGAACTCTTTTTCTTCTTTTATTGGCAAGTTCTTTAGATTTTCCCCATATCATATTGCTGGAGATAAGTCTGTTATATGAATAAACAACTAAAGTTACGACTTGGAAATGAACGACGCAGCTCGGTAGTGGCTATGGTTTTTGTTATTAAGAGACACCCACTGAGTACTAAATGTGTTGGCGAGATGAAAGGATTTCGCGTCCCGTTTGTATTTAATCTGCTGAAAAAATAACCATGAGCGTGAACTGGTAGGGGACCCTAAAGGTCGCACCTGAAATAAACACTGTGAATTTCTATTCACGTCCTTGCGAGGGTTACGTTCAGTTATGCATTTGTGTCAAAACGATGGGAGACTCCTCGGCACATAACAAAGGCTGTTTTTCGGAGGAATTTGTCTGTTTTGGAAGAGTATGTGAATTTTTCTTCACGAATATGAGACCTGCGCTCGTAGTTTTTCGTGAATCTGGGAGCATTTGGGTTGTCGTTTTGCTGTGTTCTCTGATACTGTACATGATAACATATATATTTTAGGACTTGGTTTCGTCTTTACGTGTGTGTGTGTGTGGGTGTAAGGATTGTGCCATGGTTTTTCGTTATTTCCATTTTTCAAAAGTAAAGGCTTTCAATTTGTTTCTTTTCAGTTATTTGGAATTGTAAATTCATATTACGAGTCTGGAGCCTTTTGACATCCGCTAGGTATAAAATTAAAATGAACACGCATACATCCAAATATACGTTGAATGCTCACTCATTTGTAAAATCAGGTTTTATTGTAATCGGGGAACAGTTATCCGTTTCAGCAGAACCGTAAGTGAAAGTAACGGAGCGAAGTCTACAGAATGATGGACGTGTTGTGACAATTGCCTCTCGGAATCATTTTTCTTCGTGTGGGTTGGAATGCTGTAGGCAATTTGCATGTAAATCTCACTTATCAATTCATTCAGATGTCTCTAAATAAAAGGACTTTAAAGAATAGCAAAAGCCTGTTTACTTCCAAATTCTGAAAACCTTATCGTAAACATGAATGTACTAACCAATTCTAAAATGCTCTAGGAATTTCTCCCAACTTTTCATTTCATAAATTGATATGATTCCTCGCCTAACCCTAGTCGTTTCCAGTCACCCTACCAAGAGAAAGCAACAACGATAGTTTCAGACAGTTGGCTCAACAGGTTACGACACCCATACTAAAGCATTTGTTTATTTGGTTAGTATGATCATATGGGATATTTAATGTCGAAGCCTTTTTTTTTATCTAATAACCCCGAATGACCTTTGTGCAATGTTTTCATATTAAGGCTTACAAAGAAATGAGAGATGAGATTTTCATGCAACTGAATAAAATGTTAGTTGGTGTGTATGTTTTCAACACACTTGCTTGAGGATTTAGTGATTTTTTTGATATCTAAAGTAAATAAAGTAAAAACGAATTTCATGTGCTGAATGAAAAGTAATCTTTAACGCCTCGCTGACAGATTGTATTGTTGTAACATTTCTTTCGATAGTAATGGGACCTTTTTCAAATTTTGATTTCAGTCGATGTTGATTAGTAATAAAATTGCATTTAGCTGCGAGGACATGAAACGGACAAATCTTCACAGTGGCTTGGAAGTTGATTGTTTTGCGATTAAGATCTAACGTTGAAGATGTTAGTATGGCAGTATATCAGTGAAATGAAACATAAAATATGGGGGGTAGTGCCGTCCCGGCGCCTCACATGGTGCACTAGGCATTTTATTGAGGGTCTCTGCAGCGTCCCTTCGACCCCTAGCTGCAACCTCTCTCTTTCCTTTTACTGTACCTCCATTCATATTCTTTCTTCCATCTGACTTTCCACCCTCTCTAAGAACTGTATCAGTGCAACTGCGAGGTTTTCTTCTTGTTACACATTTCAAAACTTCTTATTGTCAGTTTCTGTTTCAGCGCTGAATGACCTCATAGGCCCAAGCACTTGACCTTTGGCCTAAATTCTAGTCTGTTCTATTCTCTCTCTCTCTCTCTCTCTCTCTCTCTCTCTCTCTCTCTCTCTCTCTCTCTCTCTCTCTCTCTCTCTCTCTCTCTTTGAACTTAGGTATTCGTTACTGCTTATTGCATTTGACTCATTTGCCATCTTCAAAAGATGAATTTGTGATATTCCTTTTTTATGCAAAGCTTCTGTTTATGTAAGATAATTGTGATCCAATTCCAGTCCTTATTCACTTTTAACCACTATTTTTGGTAACGTGTCCTTAGCAAATTGAGTGTCGGTAGCCGTAGCCTTGGGTTGGAATTTAAGAAAAAAATAATAAAAAAAATAAATGAAAAGACCATCACAAGTGATGATTTTTCTGTAATATGCATTCCATTTTTTTAAAATCCCTCTTTACTTTATGAGAGTTTTGGAGGCATGCATTATATGTAATGTATTTTCAGATCTTCCTGGCTAGAACTGAAAATAAAAATGTTTACTTTTTCCTTGTCATTAAGTGTCTCTTCGAGGCACTTAATGACACGGGTTTCGTAGTTAATGGAGATGTTCTCGAAATGAAGGGTTTTTATCGTTATCATCCTCCGCACCAGCAATAACAGTATTATTGTTAGTATTATTAACAGATAACTGTAGTAAAAATAGTTATTTTGAGTTACATCATTATCAGCCATGTTTGAACAGCACTCTTTAATTCAGAATGGATACAAATGAGCACGAACTTGCAAGATCGATAAACGTTCGAGAAAGTTGTTGATGAACTTAGATAGGTTTTTTTTTTTTTCAGTTCAGAATTCAGTTTAACAGCTGTGTACCAACTGACGTTGGTCATGTTTGTGTATGGATAGAATGTTTACTTTAACCACAATCTTTGCCCGGGCCGTAAGTCAGTAAGTGATACACATTAAAGGTTCGTACTTGAGTCAAGCATTGCTTTGGCCCGGAAGAACTAAGTTCATTTGCAAAGCCACAGTGAGAGACTGCTAAAAATTTTTTCCAGGCCATTCCTTCATATTGCAGAGTTTGTGAAAGCCCATACAGCACACAAAAGTTGCCAAGAATAAAATTTTCATAATCCAGAACTAAAGTAATTTGTAGAATGTTGTTGCCACATTAAAAGGCAGAAGGGATTTTCGTCCCTAACAGGGTATTATAGAGAAAGTAGAAAATGGCCCTTGGTTCTGAGCTGAACAAGGCCAGAGTTATTATGCACATGTGCCAATATGGTACATGGTTAAATGTTATTTATAGAAAAGGAAATCTTGAAATCCTACCAGTTATTGTGTTGTATGGTCTCAGATTATTTTTAGAACATTTTTTCAGATGCGCCATTTTTCATGATTACAAGAGCGTAAGGAAATAGGCTCTTAAGGTAGCCCAAGCATTTGTTTAGTGTGCGTATTTTTATTTACCAATTAAATACATATATGTTATTTTTTGCTTCATTCTTACTCAAAGACTGAGTGGTGTTTGCGTGGCAATAACAGTCCCATATAATGGTCCTCGCCACCGCTGCTGCCTCGCTAATGTCAGATTCCAATAGCTGCTGTAAACATTATTTCCAGGCTTGGGAGGATGCCAAATTTTAATGTGAGTTTACGTTATGACTTTTAATTCAGTTCTTGCATACCTAAAGGCTTTCAATTGACTTGCACTATAACTGTTTTGGACTAGTCCCCCCCCCCCTTTCTCTCTCTCTCTCTCTCTCTCTCTCTCTCTCTCTCTCTCTCTCTCTCTCTCTCTCTCTCTGAGGTGAAATTGTGCACTT
>JANJGK010000001.1:61442038-61464538 GCA_039081455.1 Macrobrachium rosenbergii | reverse complement strand
CCATGGTATAAATCACAAGTTACAATACCTGTAAACTACAGTTTGTTACACACTTTTCACAGTTCTTGTGAAAGCGCCTGTTACAAACACTGTTATATAACTAATACTAGATCTCAAAACAAAGTTAAGTATTAATGACCACACAAATATTTTACATTAATAACTTCTCTCTTTTGAAGAGAGAGAGAGAGAGAGAGAGAGAGAGAGAGAGAGAGAGAGAGAGAGAGAGAGAGAGAGAGAGAGAACCACACACAAAAGGTCTCTGAAATAGGACTGAGCAAATTTTTAGGATTGCAGTTAAAAGCAACGCAACTAGATGACGTCATTATTAAGGCATTTTGGGAGCGAGACACAAAAGAAAGTTCTAAGATACTCTGGATTTCCAGTCACATGAGACACATTCAGAATTGGCTGATACACTCTTACTAAACACTATGCAGTCGATCGAGACGTGCTTTTATTCCCAGTAATTCCTTCATATTTCTCAAGAAGACATACGTGACTTTAAGGAAAATGTTTTGGACGATATATATATATATATATATATATATATATATATATATATATATATATATATATATATATATATATATATATATGTGTGTGTGTATATATATATATATATATATATATATATATATATATATATATATATATATATATATATATATATGTGTGTGTATATATATATATATATATATATATATATATATATATATATATATATATATAT
Source organism: Macrobrachium rosenbergii (assembly GCA_039081455.1). Lineage (NCBI taxonomy): Eukaryota > Metazoa > Arthropoda > Malacostraca > Decapoda > Palaemonidae > Macrobrachium > Macrobrachium rosenbergii. Next base: position 61,463,805 of record JANJGK010000001.1, on the reverse strand, counting down.
GTATATATATTGCATATCTATATATATTAATGTATTTTTTGTGTGTATTATAATAAATTTTTCACGTGATGTATATAAATCGTATAACTGACATCTAATAGGGATTTGAACTGTTACCCTCCAAGTTGCCAGCAAAAAAGCTTCAGCTCCCGCTCGGAAGTCAGTGCAACGCTATGTGCCTATCTTGTGTTTGCTTCAAGTATGCATCGGTGGGAAAGCCATTACTTCGTCAGCTTGATGACATTTTAATAACTTTTTTCTCGTGATATGCATAAATACTAGAACTGATGATGAAGTGTGAACATTGGGCCTTAACCACTAACCAATTTTAGTTTCCTATTATACATTTTGTATGTCTTCTTCAGAATAGAGATGCTCTAGACGTAGCTTTTGTTTAAGATCATAATACATCGGAGAATTTGGCAGTGAATTAAATAGACGCGATTCTCTCTTGTATAAAAAGTGCAGTTTTTTTTTCTTAAATATTACATTTTGTATTTTTTATACCACCCTCCGAGGTTTCTTTTTTTTATTTCAATCACTTCTTTCCCTAGATGCCATGATGGAGCAGTTTTATTTATTCCTTTATTTTTAGCTTTTTAAAAAAATCCCAGTGTTCCCACCATTTTTCGCATGATAGCCGTCATGAAATTTTTATCCGACCAATCTGGGGGTTTTATTATTTTGTCCTCTCTTTGACTGAGTTTCATACGCTCTCTCCTTTTATAGTGGCATGCAGCTGCCATGAGAATCTATGCTCACAGTCACTTTTAGTATTACATTGTTTACGGACCTTTATATTCTCCTTTTTGATTTCATTCTCATGCTTCGCCACCTGCGGGCCTTATTGGTTGTCTTGATTTAAATGGTGCTTATAGCCTAAAATACTGCTGATTTCCGTTACTGGCAATTATGTTGTCCGTCCAAAGTTATAGCTTGTTATCTCAAGATCTTCTCTGTTGGGAATTTGGGCAGTGAAACCGGGAAGGGAATAAACTATGAAATGCTTGCGCGCTAAAGTTCTTCGCAGAAATAAAAACTTTATTTCTTTTTTTTTTGTTTTTTAGTCGTAACGTTGAGAAAGTAGAAGTGCTCTGCATTGCTTTTTTGGTCTTTCATTGAATGTTTCTGTTGGATATTCTTAGAATGTTACTTAGGAATTTGCAGACGGCAAATACTGAAAAATAATTTGGAATTGTTGAATATTTAGGCGTGCATTTCCGTGTTTGTTTTTAGGGTTTTATGGTTATTTTTATTTATGGGTGCATTGGCGTCTGCAGGTTTTGTAAGTGGATTGCTTTATTTTTACACACGTTTGGCGTACTTTACGTTCATAAATTCGTTTGTAAAATGTAAATCTTCTTGGATATTTGTATTTCGGTGTCCGTTATTATATATTCATTTCTTCTGCAATGTTTGTTGAACCTTTTGATTGTAGGGCATTTAAATACTCCATGTCAGCACGCTTAGGAAACTACTTTCTTGAATGCTAGATTGAGTAAGTTATTTATAGTATATAGTTGCTTTTATAAGTATCAGATTTTTACTATTACTAACTATACATGAAATGAATTGTGGTTCTGATGTGAATTCTTGCATGTCTGATTTGTATGAACAGTTTTTTTTTTTAAGTATAACTATGTTAGTTTTAACGAGTTCGTACTTAGTAAAGGACTTATACGTTGCCATGGGTAGATGCAATAATGATGAAATATATTGAACTTAGGTACTAAATAATACTTGCAAAAATTAGGTAGGGTTATAAAATATACACTTGTAAACTTTCACCTTTATCTGATGCTTCGATAAAAAGGTGTTGCCGAAAAACTGTTTCATTGGCACTGAATCCCTTAGTAGTTTTCTTGTCGTGTGCATTGTCTTTGTGTGTTCTATACTGATTTATATGCTAAAAGGATTATCAGTAATAACCCTGTAGGTGGGTCTCAAAGACTTAAGATTTCTTCGCTTTGACGATAATCGTGTGACGTTCGAGAGTTTCAGTGGAATGGATGATGCAGGAAATTCTAACTAAAATGAGATAAAATCACTGTCTCGGAAAAGCTTAAATACTGAAGACATTTTGGGAGGGAATTCAGCGGGTTTTATTATGCGAAATGTTTAATGATGAATACCATAATTTGACATCGGCTGCGTTTCTCACAAATTCTGTTTTTGTTATTCTCCGATTTCAATTTAATTTTTACCGGATTTTGTCTTCCGATTTTGTTTATTATTGCTCTTATTTGTATAATTTTTACAATGAACCGCACTCAGCGCTAATGAGGAAGGAAAATGGATTTTCTGAAATATAAATCGATATCGAACCAAAACGGAAGTTGACACTAATTTCCAAAAGCAATAGCCTAGTCTTTTGTTAGGCAATGCTGTCGAAGTTTTGGTCAATTTTTAAGAACAGTTCGTAACTCGATTTGTTATTATACGTGAGAATGGCTTTTTTTTATATATATACAGAGGCAGGTAAAGTACTTGGGCCGATCACACTTTTGCTCTCTCTTCCGCTTATTTTTCATTGACACCTTCAATCCAACATTTTCCGAGGGTTTCCTGCTTTCATCTTTGAAGTAATTGCACGATCGACAGAGTAAAAAAATTCTGTAAACACAAAACGGAAAAAGTTAAATGTTTTAGTGAACGAGTGTTTGTGAGAGCTTTTTGCAAAAAGAAATGGCTGCATTTTATCAGCAGTTGCTGTGCGATGTTTCCCAGATAGCGCAAAAAGTTATGGAGAGAAATGAATCTGATACATGTTTATCAACTTCTAGATTCCTGTCATAGCAGGGGTATTCTGGAAAAATGGTTATTAATATATTATTTTTTAATTTACAGTGTAAAGTTGTGCAGCTTTGTAATTTCTCCTTTATTTGATTAATAAACATCTTAAGGAAATAAATATGATAGCCATTAATCTAAATCTGTAGACTTTTTATCCTTATGGCCTGTCCACACTAGCGGGCATGCCCGTCGGGCACTTCCGGCTGTTTATATTTTCTTTCGCTTCTGAAGCAGTTACCAGACAATTGCATCGCTCTGGCTCCATACTCGGTCGGTCAGTATAGTAGAACGGTTTTTGGGAACAGTTTTTGCCCGTCGGGCAGTGCCCGCTAGTGTGGACAGGGCCTCAGTTATGTCTTCCTTTTGACATTTTTTATCTGAATTTTTCTTTTTTTTTTTTTAACTGTTAACTACTTTCAGGGAATTATTTATCCAAAATTTCGCTCGAGTTATCGACGCCGATTTTTGCCTGAACCACTAGTTGCGTTGAAATATTTCCCAGTTGACCTTTATTATTTTCTTATTCACGTGACCCAATGGATATTTCTTGATTTTAGTGCACACGCACGAATCTCATGACCAAACGAAATTACGAAATTACAGACCTGGTAATTGGAAAAGGGGAAGTAACTGTGAACTCATTACGCCAATTTAGATTGCTCATTTAGGGCACTTAAGCAGTGATTTGCTTCGCCTAATGTGGTGGATGATCATCCTCGCTTAATATAGTGAATTATATTGTTAAAGGGAGGAATATCTCATAGGAATCTTTACATAGTTGAATTGTTACATTTATTATCGGAAGTTTTTATAGATGATAGCTGGCTGGCCATACTACGGCATTGTATCAAGACCCTTATACAGACCAAAGTGACTAATAATTCATGAGAGGTGTGTCTCCTATATTCATGTATTTCCTCTCATATGGCCCCACATGATTCCAAGTTCAAAACAATGCGTTAAATAGTTATGAAATTAATTGACTTAACGTTTTATATCAACGTTTTATATCATTTAAAAAAACACGGATGCTAAAACCATTTATTGATGTATTTTCGCATGAGATTTTACAATCACCATTACAAACTCAAACCCCCTTTTTCCCATCCGTGTGAAAAATAGAGCGACCAAAATATGCAATCAGCGTTTGGGGAACCCATTAATTTTTCTCTTTCACCCTTGAAACTAAAGAGAAAAGAATCTATTCAAATAATCCCTATGAGAAAATAGAAAATATTGCAAATAGTCCCCGGGTTGGATTGAGTTGGTGTTAAGGAAGGATATAATGTTTTTGAGATATATATATATATATATATATATATATATATATGTGTGTGTGTGTGTGTGTGTGTGTGTGTGTGTGTGTGTGTGTGTGTGTGTGTGTGTGTGTATATTTTTTTTCAATGTTTACACTGCCCAGAGTTATTATCGTAGTCATGTACAATCGTACTTGGAGCGGAGATCGTGTTTTCAGTTTGTAGTAAGATCCAGGCCGTACGTTGTTATCGTCTCGTTATGATCTTTTACCAGGCAGGAGGGTACGTGTTGTTTCAGCAGGCTCTTCCTCTTGACAGAACGGATAGATGCCCATTCAAGGCGGTCAAAACTAGGTGTGTTTTAGAATGTCGACTAGGAGATGGTTTTTCAAATATTCGTAGTTTTGTTCGAGAGCAACTGGGTTGAACATCAAAATTAGAACATCTTGGTAAAATGGTTGTGTTCCAGGGCTCACGTCAACTGCTTGTTTATCGTCCGACATTTACTAAAAATGTTATTTATGCCTGTGCTTTGCATTTGGTCATAAACATGCGATGAATATAATATTCCACTTGGAACTTCTTTTTGGAATATTTGTTCATTAGTTTTGAATAAAAAAATAAATGCTGCAAGGTTGAAAGTGACATTTATGCAGATGTTCTGCATATACATAAAACAGTACAAATGACAACCATACAATGCTGGGCGATAACAATAGATAACAACTATTCGTATGTGTGCTCTCGTGTTTGTTTCCCTAAATAAAAAGCTCTTTTACGACAGATGGTAGAGATTGCATCTCAACTGGACAATATTTGCAGTTGAAAATTCATCAGGGTGGTACTCTTTCAAAGAGCTTTTGCAAATATTGTCTGACTTTGATCAATCACATCCTAAATGTCGGGAGTTGAGCGTATTTAAAATGATTTTGGATCTGGATATTCCCTTTTAGTTTTCTGTAAAAGAAAACTATTGTGCCTGCTTTGTCTGTCCGTCCGCCCTCAGATCTTAAAAACTAATGAGGCTAGAGGGCTGCAAATTGGTATGTTGGTCGTCCACCCTCCAATCATCAAACACACCATATTGCAGCAAGAGATAAAAAAATACATTTCTTTTTTCGTAGCATTTCCTGCCATGTTTGGCGCTCACGCTTTTATTTTTGTAGAGCTGCTTAGTTGTAAGAAAATCCTGGTGAGTCTCAAAAAATTATTTTTCACTTTTTAGTGCATTTTAATAAAAACTTGTTTTAAAATAATTGTTTCTTGTTTATTTTTTTATTACTTGTTTGTTTGTTGCCCCCTATTAAGCACTTCTTTCTCCTGAGTTACTCATTCTTCTTCTTCCATGTACTTCTCCCATAGTCAAGTCTCCTTTTCTCAACCACGTTAGCACTGTTATTTTTCTGTCATGTCTGGTATTTTTTCCTTTTCAGATTTTCTTGCAACCTCGTCTCCAGTTTACATTTGATTCTGTTTCGCCCTCCGCTTCTTCCCTGTGTTTTGCTAACGGATAGAGATTGAGCGTCACTGTATGACAAAAATTATATTTATAATATTGGCGTGGGAAATACAATATTGGTGGTACGTGTATCATTGAAGAAATTTCAATTTTTGAAGGGTGGTCCAGTGTTGATGTGGATAATGCATCACGGAGTATGTGAATATTAACAAAATATAACTGTAATTTTTTGGTGTCTGTAATATATCATTGGGTGCATGGTTAGTTTAGCTCTAATAAGCTGAGAAGTGCTTGGATTATCTCTCTGCAACGTTATATGTCCACTAAAACTATCAGCACTCACATTCCTCATGGATTCATTCGAATATCAAGAAATGAAAATATGTCACTCGCCCATTGCAGCGTATTTGTTTTCATTATTAGTGAGAGATTTTCATGTTTGGGGTGACGAAGAAAATTTTTATTCTTATTTATTTTGTGTTTAAAACGTAGAGAAGTAATTCCAGTTATTTTTAATATGAAACAGTTTGAGGCAAGAAACTCATGTCCCATTTTTCTTTCATTTTTCCTTTCGCGTATATCAGTATCATCCTTTAATTATGAATATTTCCCAATTTTGTCTGATTTTTAGAATATCATTATATATATATATATATATATATATATATATATATATATATATATATATATATATATATATATATATATCATTTACATTATTGTGGCTTTCTACTTATTACTCGTATATATATATATATATATATATATATATATATATATATATATATATATATATATATATATATATTCACAGGAATCCTATCATTTGCAGTCTTGTAAATTAGACTTGACATCTGTTTCATTACTCTCTACTCTTCGGGTGGCAGCCGCTCCAAAAGTTCTTAGGAAGTTTGTGACACCTGTCGCACTGCCTGAGACGAATGATGAATACTATAATTTGACATCGGTTGCGTTTCAAACAAATTCTGCTTTTGTTATTTTCTAATTTCAATTTAATTTTTACCAAATTTTTTCTTCCGATTTTGTATATTATTGCTCTTGTAATTTTATTTGTGTCATTTTTCCAGTGTACCGCACTCATGCCTTAATGAGTGGCTTCAGAAGACATTACTTTTTTTGTTTTTAATCTTGGTATGTAATGGATAAGTTTACTACCATTTCTACTGCCCCACTACGAGACCACGGGGGATTATATTCCACTAAAGGTGATCATTGTGCAATGTATAGCAGCTTCTGTACAGTATTTCTGTGACCCGTATAATGTACGTGACCACGGCGGATTATGTGGTAAGAGTATGGGATGTTAAATATGGGTCAGAAGCGTTGGAAAATTATTGATATTGGTAATTTGATGGAAATTCGATTGAAGTAATAAGTTTAGTATCTCAGTGAGAGACAACGAACACGGGAGCATACGCATGTAATTTTTTCCACCTGTCCCCCTGTGGCCACGTAAAGCCGATGCCAACCTATAATTTCTCAGACTATTGCATTTTGTAACAATGTGGGATTTTGTGTATGTCGCTTTATTATCCTTCACGTTACCCTGGAGATTTTAAAGACAGTCTTCTTCATGTTAATTTTTTTTCCATCTTTCATTTTCCATTAGGGCACTTTCCTTCTTTAGCTTCCAACCGTCTCCCTTCCCCCATCCATCTTTTTTTTTCTTACCAACTTCTCTTCAGACCTTTTAATTTTAACTGAACAACTCACTTTTCTCCTCTACCTTTCTTTGTTTAATGGAGTCTTCCTAAATTATTGTTTTCTGTGTCAAGTATTTGCACATCTACTCTCTTACCCCTTCGCATTGATTTTTTTTTCTAATTCTCCCCCTGTCCCGTTGGTCATCATCCAATATCTGTGAAGAGCTGAGTGTCAGCATATTGTTAGGAGTTAAGGTTAACTCTTTATCCTCTAAAAATACATTCTTTTTCCCCTGCTTTTGTCTAAGGTCATTTATTTGTTCATCGAGGTGTAAACACGCTCCACATTTTTTCATGAACCTGCCCCCCCCCCCCTCCCCCCACCAAACCGTATCAGTACGATCGAGCATGAATAACGATTTTGATATCCAGGTTCTTAGCAATAACGACACAACAGCAAACTTTAAGCCGGGAGGGCGACCAGAGAGAGAGAGAGAGAGAGAGAGAGAGAGAGAGAGAGAGAGAGAGAGAGAGAGAGAGAGAGAGAGAGAGAGAGAGAAAGTCCTAAATGCAGGACGGAAGAGGTAAAATGATAAATAATAAGGAGAATTTTTTCCTTATTAATTCATTTTTCAGACAACGCTATCGTATTCCTGTCTTTATATCTCCATATCGTTAATCAGAAAAGCTTTAGAATCTTATCGAAGCCTGTCTACTCGTATAATTATTAAGTCGGTTTTTAGAGAGAAAATTGTCTAACCCTGCAATTAGTGCACAGTTAATTTTCCTTTGGAATCATGGGTCTTTCAACCTGATTATAAGAAATCTGATCCTGTAATCTTGAAGACAGTCGGATATTGAAAACAAGAAGTCGCAAACTTTATCCAGAAAACTTCTAAGGATTTAATCTGTGAAAGAAGTTGGGTTGCTGGGGAATAACATGCATGGCTGAACACCCTCTCTTCCAGAAAGGGAAATATTTCCCAACCTAGTACTCGCTCTGATGAGGATTTTTTCAGATTGAAGCAGTTTCTCTCTCTCTCTCTCTCGTGCGAACGCGTGCGCGCGCACACACACACACACACACACACACACACACACACACACACATATATATATATATATATATATATATATATATATATATATATATATATATATATATATATATATATATATATATATATATATATGTGTGTGTGTGTGTGTGTGTGTGTGTGTGTGTGTGTGCATATTTATGTGTGTTAGCATTGAGCCTTTTCTCCCTAACGGGCCGTGGCTTCCGGGAAAAGTTCTTTAAACATACAGTAGATGAACGTTGTGCTGAAACTTGCTCAGCATTAGGCGTTTCATACACCTATGCCGAACACTGAGCAGCACAGTGCCGATGCTCTCCCTCATTTCGCCAGTAACAAATTCTTTACTCCTGCAAAATATCCAATGCAGCACGAAGGAACGCGTGCTTGAGAAAATCACTAAGTCTCCGTCGGAAGGTGAGTGAAAACCGGGACTTTGAAGAAGTACTTTCGTAGTTTATCCTACATATTCAAGTTCACGCTGCCAACTTCTTTTGTATTCAGTGTGAACTTGAAAATGTAGAATAAACTACGAAAGTACTTCTTCAAAGTCCCGGTTTTCACTCACCTTCCGACGAGGTCCTTCAAAATTTGATTCGTTTTTGTTTTGTCGGAATAACAGACGCAGAAAAATGCTGCACATCAAAGTATGTGACTACTCATGTCGACGACGATGACAGGTATTAAAATGGGAGTTTACTAACACAGGAAATTGTGAATCATATCTCGAATTAGCCTACCTCTTCACGGATATGTGAATATTCACAGGTGTAGGAGTGGAAATGAGAGAGAATCATGCCCTTGTTTTTTTAGTCCTTCTCTATGAAGCCTGTTTATGTGCTCATTTTCATAGTCCTTTCCTCGGTGATAAATCATGGCACATTTTTCCTGTTTAGAGAGAAATTGGTGAGGAAAAAATTTATGCATTACAGATAACTGTAGCCTACACAAGAGATATTCTCAAAACAATAGGGAGAATGCTATTTTCCAACGATCAAAAGAATGTTATATATATATATATATATATATATATATATATATATATATATATATATATATATATATATATATATATATATATATATATATATATATATACATACTTACTTCTTCTTCTTCTTTAACGTGCATTTTTCCCATTATTATATGGGGTAAGCACGATGCCTTCTTTTGAAGGACTTTGATTTGGCGGTGGGGTAGGCCGTAGCCTCGATCAGCTGCCATATATACCCATATATGACTATTTATCACATCACCGTGATTCATATACAATCAGAAAGCTACAAACGTCCTTTAATATCCAATTCACTCTACCTCGGAAGTAATATATTTTCATATATGTTACCGAAGGGGAATTTTTAGTTGATAATAAGTCCACCGTCCCGTGGGGTCGAACCAGCGACGGACGAGGAATCAGGACTACAGTGACACACTAACCAGTCGGCCACAAGAGAGGGTAACAAAATAATAAGTGAATACCATCTCCCATCAACCCACCCGTCGAACTCAGGTGTTTTGCGTTTGGAGACGATATCCACCCACCTCTGCCATGTTGACCGTGTAGTGCGTTTGTCGCACGTAGCCATATCTTGTGGCCGACTGGTTAGTGTGTCACTGTAGTCCTGATTCCTCGTCCGTCGCTGGTTCGACCCCACGGGATGGTGGACTTATTATCAACTAAAAATTCCCCTTCGGTAACATATATGAAAATATATTACTTCCGAGGTAGAGTGAATTGGATATTAAAGGACGTTTGTAGCTTTCTGATTATACCCATATATATATACATAAAGTATATATATATATATATATATATATATATATATATATATATATATATATATATATATATACATATATATATATATATATATATATATATATATATATATATATATATATATATATATATATATATATATATATATATATATATATATATAATGTATGAGAGCATTGTCTAGATATGATTACTGGTATAAACCTTTGGGGTAAATTTTGGTGGGAATCCATGTAGCAATAGAAAAGCATAAATCTCATGAAATCTTTTATTACAGAATAAATGGAATGCTTTTTTTTTTTTTTGTATAAAGAGATTTGAAATATTAGAAATGTTAAAACCCAATATTCTCTCTCTCTCTCTCTCTCTCTCTCTCTCTCTCTCTCTCTCTCTCTCTCTCTCTCTCTCTCTCTCTCTAACGCACACAGGCATGCATTGCATGATAAGTGTGCAACAAAAGGTAAATTCGTTTTAAATGGAAAATTTTGTCTTTCAGTTCCATTCTTCATATTTTTCAATATTTTCAATTTATTTGGATATATTTTTTTTTCTTTTGCCTTTCATTTTATCATGAGGATATTTTCGTAAATATGTTATTTCATTTGTACGATTCGTTTTCATTAAATATATTATTCAGTTATTACGGGCTTGGAGTATTCTAATTTTAGTCATATAAAGTCATTCATGATCATATTAAGTCATTCAAATAAAAGCAAACGGCAATAACGTAGCAGCATGTCAAGGATTTGCTTTGTGTCTGGTAAATCTTTATATAATTGCTTTTGTAGTTTCGAGTGAAATTTGAGGGTTCATGGAACCATTACACCTAACCTCCTTTTATGTAGACTTCAGCTTTGAGCGTTGCTTCATTTCAAATGTTTCTACATTTTTGGAATCGCTCAATTGATATATACTTTGTATATGCTCTTTGATTTGAAACTATGCTTTGTATGCTATTTATTTTTATTTACAGTATTGAAAGTAAAATGAATTAATCTATTAGTTTATTTTTTGTAGGTAAATTTTTTATATTGTGCTTATAGTCAAAATTAAATCGGGGTGTCCCAAATTGTCTTTTTCACAGACATCCCTTTCAGTCATTCACTACTGTGAAAAAAACGAGATTTCTGCTATGGTACATGCTTTAAAAGTTGATTAGTAAAGACGTGAATATTCCATAAATTTTCATATGCAATATTTTTAATTATAGGGCCACAATAGGCATCATTTTTCGTTTTTGCAGTAAACATAAACTTTATCATTCAATTCCCTGTGAAAAATTTACACATAAAAAATTTTGTTTGTTGTCAATGGAGTGTTACGGTGAGCCTCATTAATTAGTAAAACGAGCGATGCTAATATCGTGATGATTTCCCTAATTACTTAACTGATTCAGGCAGATGATTTGAGGGTTTAACTGACTACTAAAAATGTGTGCATTACTGTGTCGTCTCATATTTGTTCAATCCGACGTTTAAAAGTTTTGGAATTTATTTTTCAGAAAAAAAGTAAAATATAGTAAATATCTACTCTTGACATTATTGCTGTGTAAAATATGCCGAAGCATCTGAACATTCCATGGGGCGATAATAGAAAGAGCCAGATGACTGTTTGGTGTTTGCTTTGTACTGCAATGGAAAACACGACCGTCTGATGTTTGCTTTGTACTGCAATGGAAAACACCATTCAAGAAAAAAATGCTCCGGAGGTATTGAAGTTAGATCCTGAAGTTTTCCTGCATTTAAACGAGGAACACTACATCAGGCACAGTACTTGTTTTCCGATGTGTGTGAATCCAGACGTATTTGAGTACAAGTGAATTCAGTTTTGAAGGTTTGTGTGTCCGTTTCTCACTTCACTCTTACAGTATGTTTCCCTTGTAATTATTAAGAGATAACGATATTCAAGTTCATGGTTATTTTGTAAGTTTTTGGTGCATTTTACTAAGTAGAGATAACTAATATTTTGCGGAAACAATCCCCTTTTTTATTATTTTTAAGCTACTGCTAGCCCTAGAATGTAAATTCTCTCTCTCTCTCTCTCTCTCTCTCTCTCTCTCTCTCTCTCTCTCTCTCTCTCTCTCTCTCAGAGAAGAATGGCGTGGGGATTATTAATTATTTGTTGTTAAAATTAATCGTATAAATTGCGAGTGAAGCAACAGGCGAGGTCGCGCCATATCTACCCTTAATTACTTATGAAATACTGAAGAAGACAGTTATTTCTATGCTGTAAAAATAAATATTTTCGTATGGGCCTTTTTTTTTATCAAACGCGTTTACATGCAGGTTATTATGTAAAGTAGTAATGGGCACTTTTGCAATAATAGGTTTTCCATGTATGCATGCATATAGCCTCGTATTTGTTTTTTTTTATTAATTCCCGAGATGACGTCATTGACAGCGAAGCAGTAGGAAAGATGCGGTGGGGAAAAGTTCGTAGGAAGAAATACAGGTGCCCAATAAAAACTTTCATTTCTCCTGGGAAGATGTTTAATAAAGCGAAAAGTTTCGCAGGCTGGGTCGCTTTTGATCATCGGGAGGTGATCCATCCGTAAGGGAAACTGTCTTTTTATTCGCCCGAGGCGAATGATCTCATCTCTCATACGGACGCTCCCTTGCATTTCACACACACACTCCCCCCACTCCCTGCATCCCCCAACACTGGCAGCTTCTCGCATATAGTCTTCATCATGGTTCAAGGTTAGAAGTCTCTAAAACCTTTCTATCTGCTTTTCTAGTTTTCGTTTTATTTCCCAACTATAATTTTCTTCTTAATGTCAAATCTGTTTTCCATCCTTTCCTTCTGATATCATAAAGGAATATGAACGATAATGAGTCAAATTTATCAACGCTTGAGTGTCATGAGGTCAATTTGTATTATCTGCTTTCTGAAATTGATGGTTAAATTGCAGGTGATACTGCAAAGCGTGAAGACACAAAACGGTGTCTCAACCTTCGTCCCCACCCTCCCCAACATCTTTTTCAGGAAATGAGGAATAAAGTGTCTGGAAGGTCAGTTCCAGTATAAGGTTATTATAATCTCCTTATTTGGTGTAACGTGGTATGATTTCTCGCGTAAATGCATTATTTGAGATATGAAAAAGGGAGATTAGCAGATTCTCTCTCTCTCTCTCTCTCTCTCTCTCTCTCTCTCTCTCTCTCTCTCTCTCTCTCTCTCTCTCTCTCAGATGGATAGATTCCAGGTCATACTCTCCTAGTGAGGAGTTTTGTGCATTGAGAAAAGGATGTGGTATTTACCGAATCCAGTGTTAAACACGGACGTGTTTCAGTAAGCTTCTTGTGACATTGTTTTATCAGTAAACGGGGCTTCATTGGCGAAGGTTATATGGGTGACAGTTGTAAATGAAAGGGGAATTTCGTGTTTACCTGTTTATATCTGAGATTTAGTCCTCACGGTTTGGGGGAGCGTTTCTTGCACGTGCAATTTGTTTCACAAGTCTGGGTGTAGCCGAAGTTACTTCTTAAACTTCATGTATAATGTACTGTCTTCGTCGTGATGGATTTTCATGTATTTATTCGTGTTCCTTATACATGTGCACATATGTGCTAAGTAAGTTTCATATTCATATTATCTTTTAATTATACATAAGCTAGATATTTATATTAATTTATGATAGAATTACAGAGACAAAATGTTTACCAATAAAACTTCAAAAATTAAATTTCTTCAAGTGTTCTTATTGCAACAGGAAAAAATTGTGTATTTTTATTCATTTAGATACATTACATCTTTTTTATATATTATTCCATAGAAGTCGTGTCGTATGGGGACTTTTGCCTCTGTTCCTTCCTCCAAATTTTTATTGGACATTCATTTATTGTTTAATACATACATACATACATACATACATACATACATACATACATACATACATACATACATACATACATACATACCATATATTTTTTAGTTTTATATTAGTTGGAAGATGCATCACTTCAGTTAAAGTCACATTTTATCGTTCAGTGAGTCATTGTTACAATTGCCAGTTTTCCATTTAGGCCCCATTGTCCCAAACTATCAGTAGGCCAATAGAGGCGGAGGTTGCTCTTGCCAGATAATCCTTCCTTCGATAAGAAGAGCCTCGCTTCATGCTCTGCTAATGTCTGTGGGGGGTATTTGGGACAGAGGAAAGACGTGGAGTAAATCCTGATAAACAGAAAGTGTAGCAAGAGCAGGGTTTGCGAGAGAGAGAGAGAGAGAGAGAGAGAGAGAGAGAGAGAGAGAGAGAGAGAGAGAGAGACACTATGTAGTTTTATATTAAAAATGGTAAACTCGAACTGTTACATCCTCTTCAAAAGAATAAATCTAATACGTGATGCCGAATTGCAAAAGGCGACTCAGGAGCCTAAATCTAATACCTGTTTTCCGGGAAGGGCTTCTTCCATTTTCACATAACCCAAAAATGATAAACACTGTTTCTCCGAATAATTCGAAAGTGTCGGACAATAACTACCTTTGATGAATGGCCTTTTTTTATACACATAAAAATAGAAGATTTTTTCTTTTAATCTTGAGTAGTGACAAATACGTGACAAACAAGAAAGAAATTTGGCGTTATATGCGAAGGGAAAATTTAGTCAAAGTTAACTGATGTCATTATTGCCGTTTTATACAGAAAGGAATAAGTATTCTAATGAAAAAAAAGACACCTAATATTTATTCAGATACAAAAAAATTGAGATTGAAAGTCACTTTTCGTATTTACCGAAGGGGAAATATGCGAAAGGGAAAAGGATGTCATTAATCTTGTTCGACAAGTTAATTAAATTAGACAAAGGAAAAAGAAGACAATACTAACGAATAAAGTGAATGGTGAAAATCCTTTTAAAAATGAGCTAGTTAATAAATAGTGTTGCACTAATATAAATGATAAACCACCATTGTACACCGACTGCTTCTCAGAAATAAAGGACCGAAATAGATTTTGGACGTTAACGAAAATTATTTTGAACGGAAGGCTTTTACCGTTGATTAGTGATTCTACTTCCTTAAATATTTTCAGTAAGTGAATAATAAAAAAATAAATCACAAATATTGGTCAGGCTTCAGAATAAACTAATTATTAGCAGATGCCAAATAGGTAGATATAACTGAAAATCTGTTGGGAGAAATTTTTAATAAACATGAAATCAATGAGTTATGGCGAGTGAAATAAAATAAATATAACCTTAGACGAGAAAACTCGAAGTGTAGATTTATCCATTTGAGAGGCTGCCTGAACTTCTCACGTCTCCCACCTGCGTCATTTGATTTCCAGGATAAGAAGATTAGTGAAGGGGTTTCTTATTTTTGGAATCTCTCTCTCTCTCTCTCTCTCTCTCTCTCTCTCTCTCTCTCTCTCTCTCTCTCATTATTATTTCCATCTGTACCCTTTGGTCTCCTCTCACTTAGATGGCCATCTTTACCTTTAAAGGGCCCCCCCCCCTCTCTCTCTCCATTACTCTAATCCTTGGAGATACCTTTGATGAACTGCAAGCACCTCGGTATGTACGCATTATTCCTCAGCGAAGCTGAAAGTTGCCATATTTGTCGTTCAAGAATAGTTTGGTTGTATGGTGTTGAGCAAGGTGATTGAAACTACCTAGGGCATTCTTAGTACTGTAAGGAAATTGTGATCATTGACAATGAGGTAATAAATTACCTCCTGCATTTATATCTTACAGGGAATATGTGAAGTCAGTGATTTCACGAAATCCGTAGGGAATATATGAAATGACCAGTTACCTTAGGAACATTTGATCCCGAGGGCTAGTACTAAACACGGCAAAACAGTGATTTATCTACTCTGTTTTACCGTGTTTAGTACTAGCCCCTGGGAGGTCAAATGTGTTTCGCCGTGTTTAGTACTAGCTCCTGAAGGATCAAAACTCCCTAAGTGCATTTTATTCCCCAGGGTCTAGTGTTAGGGTCTAGTACTAAACACGGCAAAACACATTTGACTCCCCGGGCTAGTACTAAACACGGCGAAACAGTGTAGATGAATCACTGTTTCGCCATGTTTAGTACTAGCCCTTGGGGATCAAATGTTCCTAAGTGAGTTGGTGATTTCACATATTCCATAGGGATTTCTTGAAATCCCTGGATTAACATTTTATATATGTTACAGTCAAACTGTGAAATCAGTCATTTCGTGAAATGACTAAAATTTCAGGCAGATAGCGAAATGCGCTTAGGGGACATTTGATCCCCCCAGGAGCTAGTACTAAACACGGCGAAACAGTGAGTCACCTACACTGTTTCGCCGGGTTTAGTACTGGTCCCTGGGGGGTCAAATGTATTTCGCCGTGTTTAGTACTAGCTCCCGGGGGGATCAAATGTCCCTAAGTGCATTTCGCTATCTGCCTGAAATTTCAGTCATTTCACGAAATGACTGATTTCACAGTTTGACTGTAACATATATACATAGATACATATATATACATATATATATATATATATATATATATATATATATATATATATATATATATATATATATATATATTAACTTTACCACATACACAATCGTTCTGTGCATTAGTAGGATTACTAACAGGACCTCATTCAAACTGGATGGTATTAAATACTCCATTAGATACCATCCAGTTTGAATGAGGTCCTGTTAGTAATATATATATATATATATATATATATATATATATATATATATATATATATATATATATATATATATATATATATATATATATATTACTAACAGGACCTCATTCAAACTGGATGGTATAATATATATATATATATATATATATATATATATATATATATATATATATATATATATATATATATATATATATATATATATATATATATATTGTCCTCTTGTTCATTGTGACTCAGTTAATACAGCATTTTTTGTTCCAGCTGCCTTCAGTATACTTCGACGTGGCTGAAATGAATTGTGCTTCCTGAACTACGTAATGACGTTTAATTTAATTATCCACGTTTCGTGAGCAATTGATGACCGGGTCATTTAACATTGGAGAAAAATATAGCACCCGACTCATTTCCTGCGGCAATTACTTTGGGCTGGTTTCCAGTTCATGAACTCATTCACGTTCTCCTGGCAATTTTCAGTAATGAATTTTATCGCTGCCACTTCATTTGCCTGGGATTATCCCCATGTGAAACCGTTGGGGGTATATTAGGGTACGTATGTCTGACCCCCTTTTTGGCCTGTTTCTGTTTTATTATTACATGCGCTTAACATGATTTTGGCTGAGTTATAGGATGGTCCATATTTAAGAAACATATTTGATGAAAGTGATTTTTTCCATACTTTGTGATATTAAGAATTATTTCTTGTTTGCAGAGGACAACTGTTAACTGATTTCAGTGTTGTTTTCCTCAAAGCTGGTAGCACGTTCGTGGCTGTCATGCGAAATTGATTAGTATGGTCGCCCGCTTTCCTTAGTGGATGGGGACGAGTTGGTTTTGCGGGGAGAGTCTTTGCATTTACTACTTTCAAACGATGCATTATATCACGGTGTGCTATTCATTTCGATACATGGAAGTTATCGTAGCTATTCCTATTACGGTTGTTTATGACATGTATGGTCATAAATATCCGCAGCCCTCTAAAGTTATTTTTTTTTCTTGAAAATGCTATATCGGTAGTCTTATTGTATGTGTGTATGTTCTGACTGTTGTATTGACTATTATCACTTTACAGTAATGCTTTTCATTTTAATCATTTGAATTTCTTTGGTTTACTTTTTACCTGGGTATAGTATTTGTTCTTGAACTTAACATTCTGCCTAATCTCATGTTTTCTGTTAACAGCATAAATCATCGATTCATATTATTTGTCTAACAAGTTTTTACTTTACTTTATTAAGTTTTACTTGCTTTCAATGTTATTATATATTGTTACGTATGGGGGCTTGGCTGATGAGGTTATTACCTGATTAACGTAATTTATGAGGCCCTGAGTGCCAAGGTCACATGTAACCTGTCAATTGAAGCTACAAATTAACCTCACAGACAGATGTTTATTAATGAAATAAGGTCGCCAGTCGAAAAGGAAGCCCCGACACAAAGAATATGCAGTTAATATCCTACGCAGTCAGCGCTGGTAAAAGGCTATTCCTCTTCCGAACAATGGGATCGAGACACAAGGCTGCCTAAATGCTGTAAATTACTCATTTAACCTTCCCTAATTCCTAGTTACTTCACGGGAATAGTTGAATGTCGCTAAGCAATATAAATTATTTTTAATCTAGACTTAATAAACGTAACTTGGGTACTTGGTATGTTTAGATGGTGGTGAAGGGGGAAACAAAGAAACTGGAAATACAGAAAGAGGTACCAGCAAATTGGCGAAACTTTGCCAAAAAAATCAGACTTACCGTGGACGACAAGTTGTTTGCGCATACAACGGACAATCGGAAGTCTTCATAATAGCAGTCTTCCCAATTCACTAATAAAATAAAGACGGAAAGACAAAAGGACGAGGAGTCGGACGAGCAGACGCGCGGCTCCTGCGACAGGTATTTTCTCTCTGCGACCTCTCTGTGTCACACACGGGCAGCGTGTCTTTATGCCCTTGGGGTCTGAAATTTTGTCAAAACATTCGCCGAGCATAGGACAGGGAAAAGTAGCTTAAGACCACCTTCAATAGAGGTTAATTGTGGAAACCTTCCCATGGGTTTAGGTCCCTAATGCTCCCTAGTTCTGCTATGCTACAGACGTTAATTTTTTGAAATGCCCCACGCTAACCCGGCCAATACAGCCGCCTTCCCGTCTTTGTCAGAATATTCCTACAATAAAATGCATAGAGGGCAAACAGCAGAATATTTATAAATATATATATATATATATATATATATATATATATATATATATATATATATGTGTGTGTGTGTGTGTGTGTGCGTGTTACAGTAAGACAGTGAAATCACCAATTAACTTCCGAACATTTGATCCCCGAGGGACTAGTACTAAACACGGCGAGACAGTGATTCATCTACACTGTTTCGACGTGTTTAGTACTAGTCCCTCAGGGACCAAGTGTCCCTAAGTGAAATGATGATTTTATGAATTCTCTGAAAATTTCAGGGATTTCGTGAAATCTCTGGTTTCACAGTCTTAGTGTAACACACACATATATTTATATGTGTGTGTAAATAAAGATAAAATCCACAAAGGATCTATCTTTATTTATATATTCATCACGTTCCATATTTTCGTGATTCAGTTATACATATATGTGTGTATATATATATTATATATATGTATATATGTATATACATACATATATATATGTATATATATATATATATATATATATATATATATATATATAATATATATATATGTTAGCTGACCAACCCGGCGCTGCTCGGGAAAACTTTGAATGACAGTCTACGGGAAGGGGAAGGAGGAGGGGAATGGAAAGGGAGGGGAAGTTGGAATGAGTGGGTAGGGTAAGGGGTAAGGGGGGAGGGGAGTGTGAGGGGAAGATATATGGGGAGGAAAGTGGGAGGGGAAGTTACGTTCCTGTATTAGAAGAGAATAAAAGGCATCTCCACTGAACAAAGGTATTAAATAAAAAATATTGCATTTCTACGATACATGCTCATGTGTGTCTGTATATGTGGGTGGTGGGGAGGTCTGTCTACCTTGCAACAGTTGACGGACCTTTTATCGATTACGTGAAGTGCACTGCACGGCAAATCGGAGGAGAGTTATTCAGGCACCCGACTTCATCAAAATGCATGAATTTGTAGAGGCTGAACGTATTGCTAACTCGTTACAGCAAGAAACTTTAGAAGCTGAAGGAAGAAATGGAAGTGTGATCATTCGGTCTAGTAGTTGAAATCGAAATGGTGGACCTATTTTGTTAATGTGTGATCATCTAAGTGTTTATGTTTTTTCTGTTTGTGTTTGTGAGAATTCACTGCATTATGTGCGATAAACATGTAAAGAATGACTTTGAAAGGCTTCTCGTTTGTCCCAAAATTCTCTGAAGACGACTAGAGATTCAGAGCGATTAGCCCTACATCTGGATCCCCTACATACCCGTCCCCACCGGAGCCAACCATTTTGTGCGAGTTGTTCTCGAAACCTTCATCCCATCTACACTCACTTCGTTTATCGATATAGTTGTTTAATGTTGATTTTATCTTGCCTTATGACTGAATGAAAGTAATTCTAACATAGTCAAACACATATGTTTAATTTTTTGGATGTACACTCGGCAATGAAAGTGAGGATACAGCTTTTTAAATCTTCGGACATATAGTGCTCAATAATGCGACATCTGGCAGCTTTAGAAAGGGGAGGAGCTTCAGTCTTATTGTGTTTGTTTTTTGCTTGACCTCCTATAACTTTCAGTCATATTCTACGGTTCTGAAATCATTGATACTTAAATGTAGTAGTAAGCTTTACAGTATTCGTTCAAGTTGTAATTTGCAGCAACAGTTCTGAGTAAAATAAACATTTTTCGACATAACCTACCAAGTAACCTTACACAAATGAATTCATGACACCACAGTGAACGGAATGCTTGTATAATTGGAAACGCGATCTTCCATAATGAAATCAAGAGCTAAATTTGAGCAATGTCCAACGAAAAACGTGGAGAACAATAAAGGAACGAATGCAATGTTATGATATGAGAGAGAGAGAGCGAGAGAGAGAGAGAGTTGCTGTTGTGTAAGCTTAGGCCTATATGTAGAGCTACTCATTTCATTATTTTTTTCTTTTAGAGACTGAGCGATACTATGTTTGTATAGTATGTTTTAGCAATGGAGAGAGAGAGAGAAACTATGGCAACGGCAAGAAACATTCAGTGACTTGTGTTTTCCCCGCCGAAGTTCTCATGCTGCCGCATCATAGAGAACGCTCTTGCGGATTTAAATAGATTTGGTCAACCTACCCTAGCTGTCACAACATTTACTGCCATTAATTCCAGCTGACTTTTAACACCGTGAAATACAAGTATGAATGTGTAAAATTTTAAGAAATTATCATTACCTCGTATGAGGATGCAATAATAAGCCTGTTCATAACAGAAAAAGAGTATATATTGCCGTTTTCATAAACTACTACACCGAGATATCCACACACTATCTTTTAGATCTCTATGAACGAAGTCATCTGAGAAATTCTGATTACTTCGGACATGAAAGGTATTTTTAAGTATCTGAACGTTTTTGTTTTGCAGATTTAACATATATGATATAATTTGCAATTTATTTTCATATTCTAAAGTAAATTTACCGAGATTATGTGTTTTCTGTAAGAAAAAAATTAAAATTAGATGAACGAAATCTAATGAAAACTGTATCCTCACTTTCCTTGCCGAGTGGGAGGAGTTTAAAAATGTCACCAACAGAAGTTGGTGGATTCTCTCTCTCTCTCTCTCTCTCTCTCTCTCTCTCTCTCTCTCTCTCTCTCTCTCTCTCTCTCTCTCTCTCTTCAGCCAGATCAGAATCTAACAGTATGATTTCATAGCAATAACGAAAAAGCAACTTCAAGTGATGAAAGACATATCAGTAGGTGTAACTATTATCGACGCCCTTTCCACCAAAACTCAAATTGGCAATGTTTTTATGAAGAAAAACCGCGAATAATTTACACTTTTCAAACATTTTGTTATGCCAGTTCTGTTAGAAAATGTTGTATATTGAATTTAAAACTCTGTAACAATACATTTATAGAATAATACGATTTATATATATTTAAAAATAACCACGGTTAGGTTTACTCTGT
>JANJGK010000001.1:61402038-61439538 GCA_039081455.1 Macrobrachium rosenbergii | reverse complement strand
GAATCCTCTGCGAAGTGGCTGTGGGGATAATGACGATTGATTTCACGCTGAAGAAATGATTTTCACTTTATAAAGAAATGGAAAAGTCACGTTGGAAGCGGGGGGCCTTTGCTGTCTAGCATTTCTTAGTCAGCATTGTTGTCTTTTAGATAATTTGTCCTGTATCTTTGCTAATAATGTGCATTTGAATAGAAAAACGACAGTCAGAGACAAAAATCTTTCCGTCACGCTTTTAGTTTGCTGTAAAAGAAAACTATTGAGATGGCTATTTGTCTGTCCATCCGCACTTTTTCTGTCCCCCCTCAGATCTTTAAAGCTACTGGGACTAGAGGGCTGCAAATTGTTATGCTGATTATGCGCCTCCAACCATCAAACACAGCAAATTGCAGCCCTCTAGCCTCAGTAGTTTTTATTTTATTTAAGGTTAAAGTTAGCCAGGATCGTGCGTCTGGCACCGCTATAGGTGCCAACAACACAGACCACCACCGGGCCGTACTGAAAGCTTCGTAGGCCGCGGCTGAGAGTTTCATACAGGGTTATACGCTGTACAGAAAACTCGATTGCGTCGAAGAAACTTCGGCGCATATTAACTTGTTTGTCATGTTAATACTTAATTGTGGTGAGGAGAGTCAAAGTACGTTATTTGAGAGAGAAAATTGTCTTTTCACGTCCTGTCTCACCTATTGCTATATCTTCGTTTATTTTTCAGACATAAGGGATATTTCTGAGCACTTACAAGAACTGGAAATTTTGTTACAATGTGTAAATTCAAGTAAAATTTTTTTGCATATTTATTTGTGTGTGTATGAATGAATGGCTGTCACAGGAAATCTAGCGGAGTGGAAATTTATCTTCCATGAGTTCCACTCTAAAACTTCATCTTGGGAGAGAGGAAGAATAAATTATAAAACCTTGGGAAACCTAACTGTGTCTCCCCGGAGTTGGATTACCTCAGTGGAATTCCTGAAAGCCAATAAGCTCTTTGCAGCTCCAGAGGGAAATCAAGGCCTAATTAGTATCATTTTTGGAACGAGGGTCGATTATAACAGTTGGCATTAGGTATTTTTCTAGTGAAAGAATAATCAATAGGAGATAATCGTCTTTGACCCGAAATAACCTAAATTAGCTGGATAACTCAAGGCTCTTGAAAAGGTGGAAAAGTCTCGAGGTTGACCTCGGTGATTAAATCAAAGGAACAGAGGAAGAGAGCGAAGTGTAGTAATCAAAAGACGATGGATTGAGGGAAAATCTAAAAAATGACCTATTTTGTGTATGTCTATTATTTTAATACGGGTCGTTGGATTTGAATGGGATTTTCTGCCAACTGGACGAGTATACTATTCCGGTAGCCATATATATACAGTATATATATATATATATATATATATATATATATATATATATATATATATATATATATACTGTATATATATATACATATGTGTGTGTGTGTGTGGCTACCGGAATTGTATATAAGGGCCAAATATACAATTCCGGTAGCCATTTATTTATATATATATATATACATACATATATATATATATATATATATATATATATATATATATATATATATATGTATGTATATATGTATAATTATATATATATGTATGTATATATGTACTGTATAAGTATATATATATATATATATATATATATATATATATATATATATATATATATATATATATATATATATATATATATATATATATATATATATATATATATATATATATATATATATATATATATGGCTACCGGAATTGTATATAAGGTCCAGTTGATGGGATATTATTTGAAATATAATGTGCTACATAGTATTTTTCACCATCATAATGCCAGTTTTTTCAAACATCTGATTTTTTGCAGTTAAATTACTACGAGGGAGGAATGCTGATGATGCTTGACTTTCATTGACGTGATATTGCTTTACTTTTTGTGGCGGATGATCAAGTTACCGTGAACGTGTTACTGTCGTCGGGCTGAAGGGATAGCCATGGAATCTAGAGCAGCAGCGCTTAGAATTGTATTGGACTATGGAGAGTACATTATTTAGTCTTTTCCTTGTGTCTGTATGATACCATTTCCGAAAATTATGTGCACCCCGAACCTTCTCCTGTAGTTAGTTTGATTTCATTACTTTTGTGTTTTTCAATTTTAAAATGAGTACAGTGAATACTCTTTTCTTATTTGCCATATTTTCAATTTGTTTCACGTCACTGATCACCTCTTTCCTATTTACTTTATTATTCCTCCTCGTCTTATTTCTCCCTATTACCTTATTTTCCCAATCAGAATATTTTTCCAGCCATATTCTTCCTAGGAATTAATTCTACCCGTATCATGCAATTCTTGAGCACCCACCCTTTTACCTCGTCTTTTTCTTCCATTTCGCTTTTCTCCCATGTTCCTCTTAACATAACGATTTGTATTTTGATAAATTCACATGGAAACTGTAGGTTGATTCCGTACCCTTTGCATAGTCAATTAAATTCACTTGACTATTGTATCCGAAGGTAATTTGATGTGGTATGTGGAAAGTATCTTTCTCTTATTCATAATCTTATTAACCCTAATAAACTCGTTAGTACCTTCAGCTAATGAGAAAAGGGGGCCATGGCAGAATTTCCTTGTTTTAGAATTTTGGATGATTGCCACCTTAGTAGGCTGCAGTTGTATTCGTGAACTTTAGCTTACCTATCCTAGCGTTTTATTTTCAATAACTGCATCCCACCCTCTCTCATTTTCCACGAAAAACCCCAATTATGAAGTAACATATGATTTAGGAATGGGATTGGAGGTACTGGTGGGTTACTGGAATAAACAAGGAGGCTAAGTTTCTTTAGCCAGCATGTTTTCCACTCGGTTCGTTTTCTCTTTGGAGAGAGAGAGAGAGAGAGAGAGAGAGAGAGAGAGAGAGAGAGAGAGAGAGAGAGAGAGAGAGAGAGAGAGAGAGAGAATTTGTGAGCTTTGCGTCTACAAGCAGCAGGAGAGAGTGTTTTCCAGAGAATGTTGAAGAACTAGGGGATAACTGCGACAAAGGATAAGCGGAAACAAGGAACCTTTTAGTAGCTTATGGAAACTGGTGAAAACCGTAGGAAAGCTAAAGGAAGGCTTAGGGAATCTGATGAAAGGCTCTGATTGAGGAGGAGTAAGGTGTAAGCCTGCCAGTTCCAGGCAGGAACGACCCGGCATCAGAGTGAAATCCTTAGGTCAACGGAAACGAACCGAGACTTGAAATGTGGAAGAAAGAAATGGAAAGGAAAATGGAATTGAATGGGTTCATAGGGTAAAAGTTTTACTGCAGAGGAAAAAAAGTGTAGTGTAGACGTCATTTCTAATAGTATTTTAGATGGTGATGTTTACATTTTGTGATACGTAACGTATCGCATTTCATGTTTTCATTGAGCTATTTCTTATTTATTACCATTGTCATCATATTTATACTACGCATTGATGTAGTGTTTTGTGTTAAGTCTTTTGTTTTTTCAAAAAAAAAAAAATCTTTTTAATATATATCCAGTTTTAATATATTTCCAGATATCTCTAATACCTTCTAAGTTGTTTTCTGTTTCAAAGCTGTGGCTTCGGTCACCTCCTATTTTTCCTTAACTTCCCCTCTTCTCAACTCCACCGTAGGGTTCTTGTGCTTCTTCCCCTCTCACCTTCCTCATTTTTCGTCTTCTTCATTCCAAGTCCACTTTATCTCGAACTCTCATGTTTTTAAGCCAAGCAAGTGTCATTTAATTTTTGTTCGTTATTTCTTGCAAAACATTATACATTTTTACTTTGGTAAGAGGACGTTATGTAACAGTTCTTCCTCAGAATTATTATTATTATTTTTTTTTTTTGTATTTTACGTCTTTCACTCAATTTTTCCAAAAAGAAAATACCTTGAGCAAGATGCGTCGTATTCTAGGCATTTTTCAGATGCAATGAAAGCGAAAAGGTTTTTTTATGCTTTGTTTGTTTGAATTGTTTTCTTAGAGGTTATGAGGCATTCACCGTATCCTTTTTGAAAATCTTAACTCTCGAGTCTGTTGCATTGTAACCTCTTCCCTAAGAATGGTATGTTCGTCACTTATTTCTGAACAAGACCTCAGATTCTGAATTTACTATATCTCCAAAACTAATTCAATGACTTTATCGTCAATAAGAATTCAGTAACTTACTCCATCTCTAATAAGAATCCAATGACTTTCTTTATTACTCATAATTATTCAGTTACTTCATTTATCTCTGTGGTGTATTTAACCAGATCCCAGAGATACTGCACATTTGAGAATGTTCTGCTGATGTATAATATATATGTATTTATGTATGTATATATGCAATACATATTATATATATATATATATATATATATATATATATATATATATATAATTATATATATTTATATATATAATATAATATATATTATTTTATTACTTTGCTTTAACTGAAGAAAAGGAGAGGAATAAAATCATGTCAGCTTTCATTCGTTACTTATTGCTCATTGTCTTCGGTTTCTGTTTATGCTATATCAGCTTGATAAATGGAGCTCTTATGCATTCGATACAAGATACGAAGGGCAATTTAGATTCAGTGTTAGTTAAGAGATAATTCAGTCTTGTTATGGAATCATTTATGGGATCAGCTCCCTCAAGAAGAGCACGAAATATGTTTACTAGCGTTTTTCTTGTTTTTCCTCGGTCTATCTTGCAACTGTAACTCTGCTTTCGTCTTTGCTTTGATACCTAGAATTTGTATCAGCTTTTATACGTACAATTTTTATCTGTCATTTAACTTGTCAAGCTTTTCAACCCTAAGATGTCTTGATTAATCAGTATATTCAGCTCAGTTCCCATTTCCAGTAGCCATCCTTTCCATTCTAATCAGTCAGGTCATGTATCTTTTATTCACTCTTCCCCTCCCCATTTACTCTGCTTTCTGTCCTCTGAGATGAGATAAAAATGTCAACACAATAAAGAATACTCATTCTGAATTGCCGATGTGAATGCGGAAGCAGGTCCTCCTTCCCTAATTGGGTGAAGACTTCTCCCGACGAATACGGATGAGTTTCATTGTTAAAGGAAAGGGTGGTGCTGGGCAGTTAATCATCCCTTATCTGGGGCTTCAGGAGAATAGCTGGTTTGTCTCAGTGCATATGCGGGATAATGAGTTCTTATCGTTAGAGGAGTTAAACTTTATGTTAAATCATGAGAGAGAGATTTCGCTCATTATTTGGTGCTTTCTTGATTTGTGTTTTCTGAAACTGTGATCCTGTGACAAAATGAAATAACAGGCAAAGGAACTTCGCAATATTTATGAATGTTAATTGTAAATGCTCCCAAATTTCAAAGAAATATACCCCTCAGTCATTTTACAATTAAGCTGCTTCTCGCCGTTTTTTAGTAATAACTTGAGATTCAGATTCAGTAAATTGATATTAATCGTTGTTAAAATTTTCAAGTTGCAAATGTTGTTTCGATGCAGTTTGAATTGTAGAAATGTGAACAAGATATTTGTCAATTTAATGCCCAAAGTTGTAACTGCGCGTCTGTACGTGTTTATTCTGTATAACAGTTTTTAAGTGTCTTTAATTGTACAATTACAAAAAAAAATCTACATTGCGATACCGTAATGCACCTTCGGGCTAAATACCGACTAAGAACCTAGTAGCAAAAAACTCCATGGCAAGGCTACTGAGCACGGAATTATTATTAATGTTGTTGTTGTTTGCGTGACCTTTATCATCCTTTATATTCTTGGCCCAGATTTCTGACAACTCGAATCTCAAAGAAATTCCTGATAGCCGTCAAGTAGCCAGAGAATGTCCCTTCGCGATTCTTTTCATATTTTTAGGGCTTCGGTGTACCGCAGAAAGCAGCGACACGAACACTTGAAGTATAAGAGGTTGTTACGCGTTGATGATAAAATATACGCGATCAAGGCATCAACGTTAATTTTCAAGTTTTTATTAGTATTTAATGAGCTCAATCTGCGTCATTTTGTATTTCTCTTGATCTTTGAGGAATATTTGTGTTTTTACATATTTTTAGCCGTATCCTTTTCTTCCTATGCCGTTATGAATATTTCTCTGCTTTCGGTGTCGGGTTGGGACACAATGGCCATTGATTAGGCGACAGTTTGGGTTAATCATTGCTACAGTCAGCATGCAGCCTTTGTGCTGTTTTAAATAGAAAACGAAAACCTCTCCTCAGTGCTGGGAATATTGCCAGTGTGTGGATATATGGAAATTACACTAGTCTCTCTCTCTCTCTCTCTCTCTCTCTCTCTCTCTCTCTCTCTCTCTCTCTCTCTCTCTCTCTCTCTCTCTCTCATATCCGTGTTCTGTACACATCTTATGATGTGGGGTGTGTTATGTTTAACATTCAGACCCATCGTACCAGCATACATGGAAAACCCCAAGGGTATGTTTGGGATTAAGTTTTTGAGTGATAAAACACCATGGGCTTTACTTTATGTGATAAAAGCTAGATAGATGAAAAACAAATATAAAACTGTGATTAATTTTAATGCTGTTAGAAAAGGTGTGATGAATTTCGTCTGTATATTGCGTATGATTAGATTTATTATACAATTTCTGTTAACCGGTACCTGAAAAACGGAAAAACCTTTTCCCTCAACTTATTTCCTGGGTATTTGTAGTGATCACTTTTGTGATAAATTTTCCATATGACAGCTCTTGAAAATAAAAAGATTAATGTGACAGGTACTGTCCAAAAGATATCAATTAATGAAATAATGTAAAACCAAATAAAAGCAAACGACAGAGGAAAGCTTTAAAAAAATAAAGAGTACTGTGAAAATAGATTAGCATGAAAAGTTGACCCTGGAAATTCCATCAACGTGCTTCGCCCCGCGTGATACAATATGGTAAATTGATATGCGCGCTTTGTGGACAAAATCCAGGTTTCATGTGGTACTTGGCGAGGCCTTCGGGCAAAGTGCGTAGTCGGACAGAATAACCTCAGCGATTTCACTATACGGCTAAAGCCAATGCAGTCCTTCGATGTCGCTTTTTTCCTGCAGTGGCTGATAGAATAGTATGGGAAAGTAATCATCTGTAAAGAAATAATGGATGAGCCAGAAAGAGAAAAGTTTGAAAGGACTTTGGAATGGAAAGTGAAAGGAAGTTACGAGAGAGAGAGAGAGAGAGAGAGGTTTTTTTTTTTTTGGGGGGGGGGAATATGATGGATTCAGCTTGGTTTTCGGACATTCCTTGTCATTCATTTGCCTTGGAGAACATGACGTTGAATGTTTGTAAAACAATACTTATCGCTTACCCGGTGTCTGTTATGTCCACGTTATCTACGTCTTCCTGCCATTTGAAAGTAGAGATTTCATATCTTACGGTAGTGATTATAAATTTCTTTTTTTTTTTTTTGCCGTTTGTGACGTACACTATTGTTGGTGTTTTCTTAACCTGCAAGGTGTGCAAGCTTGAGATAACATCGGGAAATATGAGCTCCCTTTTTCATGGATGTGGAATTGGTTTTTGTGGCTGTGTTCAAGTTCCTTGTTGCGTCTTGATCTTGGGCTGCTTTTGGCAGCGTGGTTAACATTGCCTTTTTTTTTTTTTAATTATCTGATAGCTCCCTAAAATCAATTGGTACCATTATCCAATATTTTGAATGTTCATAACTTTCTTCCTTACGACCGTACCTTCATTTCATCAAGAATTCCATCCCTCTCCTCTACTGTTATTGCCTTCGATTCTTCCTTCCGGAGCGTTTTAAGGATTTTTTGTATTGTAAAAAAAACATGTACTTTATTTTAGTCTTTGTTATCGATTATATCTGTTTCTCGTCTAAGTAAAGCTCATTTTATCGTCTTATAAGTTCATTTAACTTCCTCCAAAAGTCCACTGTGCCATGGGTTTCAAATGTTCAAGCATTCGAACAGCATTTGGATTTATCCATGCATTTATGTCAGCTTGTGGATTACTTGTTGATATTTTATCTACTGCAACCTTGGAAGTCATATTTTTATTTCATCATTCATTTTAGTCTTCAGTAGGAAAGGGAAACAAGACTGCATTTGTACAAGATAATCAATGGACAAATTCCTGTTACTTTTTTATTTTTTCACGCGTCGTTTGAGTTCATATTTAGAGGCCTTTTAATCCATATGGGACACTCAAAAAGAAAACAAGGTATGTGTGCTTGGGTAAGAGCTAATAGCAAGCTAAGTACCAGATGGCAGGTGGTTCTGGAGGTGATCCGTAGTTTGAAAGATAATCCACCATTTCGACAATTTAATTAGCTAACTATATTTACTCTTTCCTCATCAACTCTGGTCAACTTTAAAAATAAAAAGCTATATCAGAGCTGTTGGCAAAAGATGATTTTTGCATTTGGCGACTTTTTTTTCAAGCCATGCATTTTATGTAGTCGAATATCGTCTCTCGTGTATACAGTCAGCTTTCTGGGCCAATTTCCATATGGCACTTTGCCTCACACGCTTCCCCCTTCGCTCTGAACATTGTGCAAGTTTGCAGTAGGCTTGGGTATCAGATCCTGGTCTTAGGGGTTGATTATGTCAAGCAGTTAGTTTTTATGAAATTATTATTAACCCTGTTTCTGCATTTCTTGAAGCTCTGTTCCAATATTGCAGTTGCTCAATGTGTTTCATACCTGCAGACCATTGATTTAACCAGGAGTTAGGTTCCTAGTTTCTGCCATTGATTTATCATCATTTGCTTTCATTTAAATTCAAATTCCGTTCTATTAAGAGATATCCATGCTCGTTTTCCATCAGCTTATTGCTTTGAGGTTAGAGCAGCGAATAGTTTACATCCCAGCGGTATTTGCTTTGCAGTTTATTTTTCTGAGACCGGGGGATTGGGTTTTTTTCCCTCTTATTACGAAATCTTTAATGCTTTCATAACGCTAATGAGTCAGTTGCATTGTTTAGTAAATTTAAACATTTTTTTTTCTCTTAACCCAAACCCAAAGATGGTTTCAGTGACCTTTGCATCAAAATTTGGGAAATGTTTAGATTCTTAATTTCATAGCAATTCTATTATATTTTTATTCTTTCCGATTTTTGCGCTTCTTTTCTGACACACCCTACATTTCTTGCTTGGCCAAAAGGTCCTGTTTTGTCTCTTCCTTAACATGAAGACACTAATTTCTGAACTTCGTAAAAAAAACAAAAATTCAAGTTAGGAAAATAGGAAATATCGCTCAAGATGTCAGTGTCAAAGTGCATCAGTAATCCATTTACTTCCTGAGAGAGTATCACACCACAACTGACTTTGGTTTGAGGCTCCTCCTCCTCCTCCTCCTCCTCCTCCTCCTCCTCCTCCTCCTCCTCCTCCTCCTCCTCCTCCTCCCCCCCCAGAATAATCTGACTGCGTTGAAATATGTAAGTGTGTGGGAGAGCGTGACAGAGATCGTAGGACCCTAAAAGGCGTTGCAGCCTCTTTCTACCAACAATTTGTGAACTTAAAAGTTTTCTTGGATTTTTATGGATGACGGTCAGGAAAAGAAAACTGTGAGCAAGGAACCATTGTGTGTGTGAGAGAGAGAGAGAGAGAGAGAGAGAGAGAGAGAGAGAGAGAGAGAGAGAGAGAGAGAGAGAGAGAGAGAGAGAGAGAGATTCAGAGTTTTAGGCACTACATAATCAAATCCGTACATAAAGCATTGACTAGCAAAGTTTTAGTATCTAATACGTGTAAAATATATTATTCTTAAATATTAATATAATATATATATATATATATATATATATATATATATATATATATATATATATATATATATATATATATATATATATATATATATTACTAAAAGGACCTCATTCAAACTGGATGGTATCTAATGGAGTTTTTATTCAAAATGTTACAAGCTTTCTTGGACAAACAGTCCACATTACCAAGTTTGTACGGATACTTGATAATGTGGACTGTTTGTCCAAGAAAGCTTGTAACATTTTGAATAAATACTCCATTAGATACCATCCAGTTTGAATGAAGTCCTTTTAGTAATTCTACTAATGCACAGAACAATTGTGTATGTGATAAAGTTTATATATATATATATATATATATATATATATATATATATATATATATATATATATATATATATATATATATATATATATATATATATATACTCGTATATATATATATATATATATATATATATATATATATATATATATATATATATATATATATATATATATATATATATATATATATATATATATATATATATATGTATGTATGTATGTATATACATACATATGCTTAAAAAATCACAGTAGATGCACGCGTCTTCAGTGTATAAGCGAATCCCACAGGAAAAAGACAGGCAGAAGTTCAGTACCAAGCGCTTTCACGTTTATTGACGCACCGTCGGGGCACGACGATGCGTCAATAAACTGTCTTTTTCCTGTGGGATTCGCTTATACATACATATATGAAATTTTAATCACACCGTGATTTAAATCATGAAGCTACAAATGTCGTTTAATATCCGATTCACGCTATTTCGGGAATATCCCGGATGGGGAATTATCACAGAAAGGGAATTTTATAAGTGATAAATGGATCGGTACTGCCGGGTCTCGATTTCCTCGACACAGTTACCTTCCAACGACTCCAGTCGACGGTCTACCCACTTATGAAATTCCCTTTCGGTGATAATTCCCCATCAGGGATATTCCCAGAGTAGCGTGAATTGGATATTAAACGACATTTGTAGCTTCCTGATTATATATATATATATATATATATATATATATATATATATATATATATATATATATATATATATATATATATATATATATATATATATATATATATATATATATATATGTACATGTGTGTATATACTCGTATATGTTAACGGCCCGGGTTCGGAAGGACCATCTTTTTTGTTGATGTATTCGTTTTGAGAACAGAATTAATCATCTTACTTCTTTAAGATGTCTGTGGTAGCCGTGGCTCTTCCTTGGGTCAGCAGATCTCTTCTCCTTCGTCAAAGGTCTCTCACTAAACCTAGCTTTCCACAGAGGCTACTGAAATGAGACACTGATATACAAATCTAGACTTTATTGACAAATTTAACGAGAGTGATTCAGCAAAAGCTAAGGTCATGAGATGGAGTGATTCACACCCCCTATCAATGGAAAACATAACTAGAGGAAATATTGTTTCACAAACAAGCAGAGTCATTATTTTATGCCAAGCAATACAAGTGAATAACCCCCTTGCCATCAAGCAAAGTAATAAGGTCGTAACGACCACAATAAAAGTCATACCGTATGTAAGAGTAAAAACACCACTTCCTAAATATTCGTCCTCCAGGACGATGTTCGATTCCTGTTGAGAGAAACATTTCATTGTATTAAAAACTTGGAATAATGTACATATTCAAGACAGAAATAAACAGTGCACAAATGGGCAATTTCACCGTGTAGAAATTGTTCAGTTTCACTGCTTGCAAACCGGGGGTTTTCCTTCTAAAGTCTGGAAAATATATAAATGTCACTGTGCGTTTTTACTTACGTTATACAGCCGTAAATAATGTCTCTACATGGTAGCGATCTTTAAACACTACACCAGGGTAAACACACACATGATCCACTCAAGATCTAGGCAGTCTCCCCCGTGAGAGAGCTGTTCCTCCCATAAATATCTTATGGGAGATCGCGCGCACACACACACACACACACACACACACACACACACACACACACACACACACATAGCCCTTCGGAATCTGGGCACTTCCGGCGCATCAGTTCAATGTCCTATCATGCGGTTTCCATGTGCTCGGACCATGATCAAATAGGTTTGTTGTACCCGACTGAGCAAATTCCAATGTCAGCAGAAATACACCTGCCGTGAGAGCCACTGACAGGTCATCACATATTTCACTGTTGTCCAGCGAGAACCCAGACTTTATATATATATATATATATATATATATATATATATATATATATATATATATATATATATATATATATATATATATATATATATATATATACTGTATATGTGTGTGTGTGTTTGGCACGTTTATATTAGTATTTAGGAATACTAAATTTATTTGATACATATCAGATATTACAACTGGCAAGTCAGTGAGTTATGTACAGATTTAATCTTGTAGTGCCTAAAAAACTCTCTCTCTCTCTCTCTCTCTCTCTCTCTCTCTCTCTCTCTCTCTCTCTCTCTCTCTCTCTAAGACGACAATCAGCTACGCCACCAAATCGTGTAGTCAATAACGCAACACCTTGTTATCATTCTTCATCGCATGCCTAGAATTAAAATCATTCAGATCATAGCTTTGCCATTTGGAGGCTCATTCAGAGCAGATATTCGTTACTGGGAGTAAATTTCCCAACTTTTTGCAAGTGGGGATCTCGAGCTATACTGCACACCATGCATAGTATCTATCGGCAGGAATATGGTTTTCACATTCTAGAAAATGATGTTCCTTCTTAATTTTTGAAATGGGGATTTTAACCCTGGCGGGAAATGAGGTTAGCTACTGCTATAACTTGAGGCCAATTATCATCTAATAATAGGCTGCCATCAGGAAAAGGCCATTATCTAACTAAATAAAGTAAATCTTAGGCAGCTGATAAAATCTTTCACCTACTTAGTAGCCATAAGGTTGATGCTGATTTTTGAAAGGCTAAAGGTTAACCAGTGTATTACACTATTCTGTTTTATTACTGTCGTTTCCTGTGTATCATACTTATACCAGGGTTTTTTTATGAATGGAGGGACTAAAGTAATTAATCATTACGTAGCAATTCTTTTTTAAGTCATTCCTTTCTTCCTCACCCCTCTTTGACCTCGTTTTAATCCGACTTAACCTTCCGCTCGTTTTTGTTGTTTGTTTTACTGAAGGTTCCACAAAAAATTATGTTATGTAAAACTGTCGTTTGGACACAAGGCTTATATACCTATCCCCTGGATATGAGAAAGGATTAGTTTAACTACCGGGATTTATATTTGCCTCGACCTACGCTACTAAAGTTTTCCATTCATTTATGGACCTGTGCATTGCTGTCGAGGAAATAACATTGACGTAAAATAAATGGGGGAAAAGTGGAGGTGAGTGACGATAGGGGACATAAATGAGTTTGCAACAGCGTTGTGTGGATACGAAGGTCGGAGGAATATTGCTATAACATGTGTGTAAATATCCCATTTCGATCTCCCAGTGCATATATATCTATGATCATTTTATATATATATATATATATATAAATATATATATATATATATATATATATATATATATATATATATATATATATATATATATATATATATATATATATATATATATATATATATATATATATAGAGAGAGAGAGAGAGAGAGAGAGAGAGAGAGAGAGAGAGAGAGAGAGAGAGAGAGAGACTTTTTTTATTTCCGGACAGCAACAGAAACAGTCCTGGAAAAGAATACTGTTGAATTGCTGCCGCTGGTCGTGGAAGGGGCGGGGTAAAATTAAGATGAAGTGGGATTTAATGGAGGAAAGACATTGCAAGGGGGAGAGAGATTTGTTCTGTAGAAGTTGTTATAACTGGTAGACGACACAAGGTGGTGCGGCAGATAAAAAAAAGAAAAGTGACCGCAGACGAATAAACTTTTCTACTGCCCAATTCTCGGCTGTCAGAGCCCACTTAGGAGCTAATATAAACCCTCAAAGGGAACAGAAGAAAAATTTACCCAGATGGAAGACAAAAGAGCAAGAGGTTCAAAGAAAGTGTCAAGTTTTTCAGACTTGGAAGAGGGAGGCGTGTGGTGAAGAAGCAGGACATGGGACTCTGTTCCTTCTTTTTCAATCTGTCATCAAAGGACCATTTCTTTTCTATCTATTTTTTCCTTCGCAGATTTTCTTTTTACCTTGATAAATTCAATTGCTTTTTACATTGAGCCACACAGCATATTATTGCTGTTCATTAGTATCTTCATTTTTCCTTGAGCTTTTTAAGTTAATTTTCATGTTGATGCAAAGGACAATTTTTCTTTCTTTCGATCCTTGTTCATGAATTATTTTTTTATAATATAATTTGTTTATTGTTTCTGTTTTAATATTGTTTTCATTTATTTTTTCCATCTTATTTACTTTCTTTGAATTCCTCAAATATCTCCCCCAGGGGTGACTTTAGCTTGCTTGTTTCCCCTCATTCCCCTGTCTTGCATTTTCAGTGGACCCCTTTAATTGAGAAATCTTTTGCTATCGTTCTTGCTCATTACATTTTCTGCTTTGTAATGTTATTTTGTAGGATTTCTGAAAAAGGTTTTAAGTTTTGTGATACTTGCTTCAGAGTAATTAGCCATACACATTAAAATGTTTTGGAGGACTTAACCGTGCGAATGGTTAAAAAAAAAAAAAGGAAAATACTTGTTTGTGAGATACGCCTCTCCAACAATTATCGTAGAAAACGATTTTAAGATATGTAACATTGTGGTTCGTTAACGTAAATGAGCGGGAGGGAAATCAAGGGAAATTTAGTGGTCGAATCAACATAACGATAGACAATTTTTCCATCTTTGTATGTCGTAATAGCATTTTTTGTTGTTTCATTTCTGTTTGAAACTTTCCTGCATGTCATTAGGTTAAGACTGCAACCTTCATGTATTCAACAGTTATTTACAATAACTTCAATAGAAACTTCCTGTTTTGTCAATAATGATAAGAATGAGATATTGAGCATTGGAAGTCACCATTGTAGATTTCCATCAAGACTAGTAAATAGTTTTAAGGCAAATTTGGTTTCGTTATTCTTCTGTCTCTGGAGAGCGTAATCTTCGACTTCATCCCGTCACTGAAATATTGAGTAATTGAATTCTTATGCCCTAAGTGAAGTGAAAGAAATTTTGTTTTGGCAATACGATGTTAGTTTTCTGCGTCCTGTTACAAGAAAGGAAGCTTTTACCTTGAATCACGTCAGGGCTCAAGAAACCTGGCGGAGTTAGAAAACTCATAATTTCTAGTCGCTTGTGCGGTATTCTGAAATTAGGATTATTTTCCTAAATGTGTGTTTGCGCTGTTCCGAAAAATTGGTTGTAGATATGATGTACAATGTTGCATTTCTATCAATATTGAAAAGGCCTCAGTGCATTTATCCGCTGTTTTTTATATATATTTTCAAAGGATTTAGAGCGCTTCCATTGATTGTGCGCTTCCAGTGGCAGGGTTTTTATTTTTTGTAAATTTTCTTTTTTTTTTTTTTAGGATTACATTTTTCAAGAGGAAATATATAGTATCCGATTTTAATTTGCTTTATGCGAAGTCACGTGACCACTCTCGGGTATACCAGAAGACGTATTGTGATAGAAAAGCAGTGACACAGATTTCTACAGTTTCTCTTTATTTTAGTCCTCCGTTGTGGGGGTAGTGCCGTCAGTGCACCTCATGCGGTGCAATGTAGGCATTACTTAAGGGTCTTTGCAGCGTCCCTTCGGCCCCTAGCTGCAACTGCTTTCATTCCTTTTACTGTACCTCCGTTCATATTCTCTTTCTTCCATCTTACTGTCCACCCTCTCCTAACAAATGATTCATTATTCAACTGCGAGGTTTTTCTCTTGTTACACCTTTCAAACCTTTTACAGTCAATTTCCGTTCCAGCGCTGAATGGCCTTAGTTCCCCTAGTGCTTGGCATGTATGCCTAAAATCTATAAATCAATCAATCAATTTTTATTTTAGTCGTTTTCATATGACAGTGAAATATTAATTCGCGTTTTCATAAGTTGCTGTTAATTTTTTGGGGAAAGTTAACCATTAAAATTAATAATTCGAGGAACTGCTTCTGTAGCAACGTTTTTTCACTATATTCTATATATTATATACAACAGTTATTCGTGCTAAATTTTTCATGTGGCTGACATCATCCATTGCTCATAAATGAATATTTACTTGATTTTAACAGCAGGTTCATAGTAAATCTTCATGCGCCGATGTACTATTTTCGTTTTAAAATCATTACTTTCCGGTTATGTAATGTACGTTTTTCCTCATTCTTATATTGATAGACCAGTTATATCCTTAGAACCCTTGAGACCCTTGTGGACGTATGGTAAGTAACACGATAAACCTTTACTCGACTGGGCAAAGGTTATGCATTTCTGGGCTTCAAGCTCGGAATTTACCCAGCATTCTCTTGTTCTTGTAAGTTTTTCGTCGCCCTTTTAGTTGTTTGTATTGGCTCTTAATTCTGATTTAATTTGTTTATTTATCTCTCTCTCTCTCTCTCTCTCTCTCTCTCTCTCTCTCTCTCTCTCTCTCTCTCTCTCTCTCTCGTGCGAAGACATAAACAATTCAGGCGGATTTCAGCCTTAATGCTACGTAATATATCCCTGCTTATGTTGGGCAGTAATGAATAATTTTTATTTGCGAAATATTTTAGGTACATTTGTAACCCGGCTCGGCAGGAGCTTGCTTGCT
Source organism: Macrobrachium rosenbergii (assembly GCA_039081455.1). Lineage (NCBI taxonomy): Eukaryota > Metazoa > Arthropoda > Malacostraca > Decapoda > Palaemonidae > Macrobrachium > Macrobrachium rosenbergii. Next base: position 61,423,091 of record JANJGK010000001.1, on the reverse strand, counting down.
TCCTCAAGGTTCCTCTGCTTTTAAGATAATTAGGGAGCTAAGATTAATGTGTTAGAAAAATGTCAAGTATTTCATGAGATTTTCTCTTTCTCATGACACATATAACTAAGAAATACCAAGTTGCAAGTTATCTTGCCACGAAAATTGTGCTTTATGTTGACAGAGAATGAAGTAAATGCCAGCTAGAGCAAGTATACATGCATATTTCTTTAAACGATCCGTCAAAAGTGAACTGAAATTAAAAGAACTTTGTTGTTGCATTGAATTTATGACAAGTATTTTATGGACTTTGTGATCATTAATTGATTAGGTTTAATACTTCTTGACTGTTTATAAAACATTATATAGATATAAAAGTGATCCTTTGTCTTGGCCCGATGCTATGAGTAAAACCTGTTGCCTGCATTATAAAAGAAACCTTTTTAATTGTTATGTAGTTTATCCATATGGCTAAAAATGACAGTAACATACTTTAATGCGCAATGGGTGGTATAAATAGCAGAAAACCGCAAATCATTGGAAAGGCAATTTATTTCGTTTTGCATGGTGCAAAAAAATCATTGGTTACCCTTTATTTGTTGCGAATGTTTCTTTGCTTCAGCTTGTTATTTTGGAAGTGTTGCTTTTGTTGTTCTTCTTTTTATAACATAATGCAATGAGTTAATATTATTCAGCTTTGAAATGAAAGATAAATGAGTACCCTGTTATGTACTTTACACAAACCTTCCAAACGTCAAGATTGCTAAGTAGAAATGTGAAACATGAGAGAAAGGTACAGTACACTACGGGGTGACCAGCCGGAAGTATAATATCAATGGTTACACACTGAGTTTTGTACTTTAGTATTAATACCTTGATAGATACACAGTTATATGTGTATACACTATGCAGAATAATATTTTCTCTCTTTCTCCTTAGGCGAAATAAGGTGTCGCTTGGTAAAAATGTGGTATACAGGAAACGGCACTTCCATTATTCTCCAAATTTGTCGGAGAAGGTGGCCCCTGAGAGTAATGTTGTCGTCCGTTTACTTTGCCCGATAGATCATCTCTGATATCCATTTTATTGCAGCGGTAGAGCATTATCCCACCAATTGACAGCGACATCAGTTTTGGGGACAAGGAGGAATGAATGTCTGCTTTTGGTATGGTTCAGAGGAACGTTTAGCGGACTGGATGTTTCAGCAACAGTTCTTTCCTTGACCTTCAAGAACCTTACTCTTCTTGTTTGTTTGTTTTTTTTTTATATATTCATGGTAATGTTCCTTGTACAGTATATGGTTTGTATAGTTAGAGCATGTGAGGAAAGGAGAACAAGCCAAGGTTGCCGGGCGTTGGGAGTTGGGTGCCTAGAACTAGAACGGGTTTGAAAACAAAATGGGTGTTTTCGATACAGCAATATCCGATTGATGTCGTGATTTGTTGTAGTTCCTTTTACATCTCCTCTTTGACATCAAAATGCAGAGGCAGTTGTCATTTGAAAATAGCAGATTATAATGAAGTAAGGGACTTTTCAAAATCAAATATGACACGTACAAAAATATAAGAAATGCATCAGGTTTCAGATGCTGCAGATGGCCTCCTAATAAATAAACCCAAACAGATTACGTACTATTAAATAGGGAGCATTCAGCTACAAACTGATCATAATATAAAACATGACGTCATCCTAGTAAATGGAGGGTCACTCTGTATCATGTACATCAGGTCATAGTATTAATTATCGCTCTGAGCACAGAGTGAAGTCGGTACAAAAATCGTAATTTATTCTGGAATGGAGAAATTGCGGCTGGTATTAAATAGTGTTTCTCTGTTCTTATTACGTTGTACTATTTTTTGTAGATTTTTGTTTGTGTGTGTGTGTGTTTTTTTTTTTTTTGTGGGGGGGGGAGGGCCTTATTATTGTAGTAGTTGTTAACCTTGTTGTTCCTATGGAGTAATAGCATCTTTGTCATTCAGGTTATATGTGACTGAACAATGGAAGGGAAACGGATGTTTAAAATATCATGATTGAAGGATTGTAATAAACTAAACGGTAATGAATTTTCTGTTGAGAAAGAGTCATTTTGTGCAACTGACCTTTGAAGGCTTTTATTAATAGGCCGCTAGGTCGGAAGACCCTTCTGATGAGGTCTCCTTGCTGTTTCTGATCCCCAGGATGGAAGATGACGGGAAAAGGAGCATCATCGTTGACATTAGTAATAATTTTTTGTTACGAATATAGCTTATGTTTTGCGCTGGCAGAGTGCGCGATTTTATAAGTATTTATTTATTCATTTATATGTATCTTTTGATAATTCTTTAGTAAGGTAACCGCCGGCAGCGAATCGTAGCGTTGTAATACATTGGCGCATGAAGTTAATTTTGTTGTCTGTTTCAAAAAAGGTTTAAGTATTTACCCGGGATTCTCACCATTTGAACATATTTATTTCCTCTTTCTTTATCAAACACAAATGTCAAAGTTTATGTCGTCAAATGACTGAAAAGTGGGACGTTAACTTTGAAGGTTATTACTTTCGATGTGAATCAATGGGCAGACTCGCTACCCCTTACCAGCTCGTTCGCTTCTTTTTTTATTAAGAGCACACATATGACAGTGAATACATGTCCAAAAATATAAATAGAGGATAAGATATGCTAGCGTTGAAGGCAAAACATGGCGAGCAGTATCTGGGAAAGTTAAATGTTTGATTTAAATGTAGACTTGACACGTCACGAAGTTCTCTGTATTATTAGTTTATTCTTGGTTTCCAATAACTTGTGTTGTAACACATAGATTTAGGGATTATTTTCAGTACCTGGTCACTAACATGAACACTAGACGTGGTTTACACATCTGTTTACCGGCATATAGTATGTTTATTTAAATTTTTGCGTATTTCATTGGGAGGGAAATGTACGAGTCGCCTGCGGGCTTGTCATTGTTCACCAACATTTCACACTTGCACATCTCTCTCTCTCTCTCTCTCTCTCTCTCTCTCTCTCTCTCTCTCTCTCTCTCTCAGACGAAAAAGTAAACTCTCATTACCTTCTTCTCTGTCTGGAGATGGTTCCTGTCCACACCATCTTCCATTCTTCCTCTACACCTTCTCTCCTTGGGCACATTTCCTGATGTACGTTTTCTTTTAAGTCCTATATTCCCACTCGATATTACTTGTGTCGTGTGTCTACCAAAACTTGTGTGAAGGCTTTGAAGAACAATAGGACCCGTTTTGACTTTTTCATGTGGTAATTGTCGCAGCAGACAGCTAAACTGAGAGGGCTCCCTTCCTCTACCCTACGTATAATTAGTCCTTTTCTGAGTGTTTCAAAGGGCTTATTGGAAAATGTAATGGTTCCTGAGCTCTTGTGACTCAAGAATAAGTAACTTTGAACTCTTCCAGTGTACTTCCTAATTCTGAATGTGCCTCAGTTTTTTTTTTCTTTATAGTAAGATTTTTATATCCCATTCTTTTGTGTAGTCAGTTAGTTTGTTTTCCAATTTATTGAGAACATGTTTCAGTATTTTGCTTCTATATGATTTGACCAATGACATCTTGCTCGTATGTGTTCACTGTTTTTGTACCTTACTTTGATATTGTTGTTATGACACTTACACTTTTTGGTTTACGTATAATGTTCTGGGAAAGGTATAAGAGGGAAGTTTTAATTAGTTTCTTGTTTTCTTTTAAGACTTAGGTGAAAGATTTAAAAAATATGGAATGCTAAACTCCGCACCTATGACAGTGGAGTACGTCTCTCGCTCTCTCTCTCTCTCTCTCTCTCTCTCTCTCTCTCTCTCTCTCTCTCTCTGAGCTATACATGCGAAATGCAATCACCGTCTGAAATTGAGATAGTAATCACACATCCATGACGCCATCATATGCTGCCTGGTCTCACATGACTTGGATTTATTGGAGTCCAGCACCTATGCCGTTCATTTTCCAATATATACTGCTGTCTGGCTGTTACCAGTGAATTTGGGGTTTTGATATAGTGACTTGTTTGAGGAGTTGTTGCTGATGTCAAACCTGGGTATATATATATATATATATATATATATATATATATATATATATATATATATATATATATATATATATATATATATATATATATATATATATATATATATATATATATATACATACATACACACACACGTGTGTGTGCGTGTGTGTATACACATATATACATATATATTGTGTGAGTATGTGTTTGTGTAGAATAATAGGATATGGACAGTAATATGGTAATCAGTTCAAGGATGAAGTTCCTCTCTCTCTCTCTCTCTCTCTCTCTCTCTCTCTCTCTCTCTCTCTCTCTCTCTCTCTCTCTCTCGACCTGAACAGTAAATACAGTTTTTGTTTGTAAGCTGACCAGATGGGTTGTATCTAGGGTGGAGAATGTCGTTGGACCAGCAGCCTCATTCTAACAGCATTCGCTGACAAGCAGAAGGTTACAGTACAACCTCGGGAACCGCCCCTTCAAAGGGAAAGGCTTAAAGATATATGCTGATGTACCCATACCCTCAGAAATGGCGATAAGTGAGAGGTGGAACAATAGTCTACTGGCAGGACAATACTCTGTTGGTAGCAAAGGCACCATCATTCTGAAGCATTACAGGTAGGCCAATACAGGCTTACCCGTAGAACATCATCCCGAATTTAAGAGATCCTTATTGTGGATACCTTATAGACCACTGGCGAGAGAGGCTGGTCTTGGATCGGTAGTCGATCAGTGTGGCTTAGAATGATGAATGCTGGTGTGAAAGTTACACTTAGAGAGAGAGAGAGAGAGAGGGAGAGATGATTAATGAAATTTAAAGCTAAAGATTGGGAAGCTGTGTTAATCGTAAGGAAATGGTGCATTGTGGGGTGGGATGAAACTCAACAACATGAATCGTAGAGAATTCCGTCATATTAATTTGGGTTTGTAGAACGCTTTTAGTTTTATGTAAAAGAAAACTGTTGAGATGGCTATTTGTCTGTCTGTCCGCACTTTTTGTGTCCGGCCTCAGATCTTAAAAACTACTGAGGCTAGAGGGCTGCAAATTGTCATGTTGATCATCCACCCTCTAATCATCAAACATACCAAATTGCACCCCTCTAGCCTCTGTAGTTTTTATTATATTTCAGGTTAAAGTTAGCCATGATCTTGCGTCTGGCACCGCTGTAGGTTCCAACAACACGCCACCATCGGGCCGTGGCTGAGAGTTTCATACAGTATTATACGCTGTACAGAAAACTCGATTGCGCCGAAGAAACTTCGGCGCATTCTCTACTTGTTTTCTTGTTGTGTGGATGCTTGCTTGCCGAGAAACATAAAAATTGCAGTATGTTTACGAGCAATTTCTGGGATGTATCGTCGTCCTAAATGTATTATCATCTGCCACCAGCGTCAGTAAAACAACGAGGTGCATTCTGGTGGGTCTTTATGAGGAAAATAAGTGCATTACCTCTGTGTATTGCTCACAGTTTTGCTCTTTGAGCCTGCCTCTCTCTCTCTCTCTCTCTATATATATATATATATATATATATATATATATATATATATATATATGTGTGTGTGTGTGTGTGTGTGTGTGTGTGTGTGTGTGTGTGTGTGTATATATAAAGAGCAGCCTTTTTTCTCGGATTTTTTCCAAGCGACTGTTGTAAGTTGAGTCTGCGAAAACCAACTGAAGAATTCGCGAATGTACCCTCGCCTCAGTCAGTTATTCTAGCATGCATTTAGTAATTGTATTAAAGATCCAACAGTAGCAAAGCTAGAGACCAACTGCAACAAATATGACTGAGTTCCTGCTATGGTCAATAGTTGCCGGGGGCCGTTTATCTCTCTCTCTCTCTGTGTGTGTGTGTGTGTGTGTGTTAGAAATTACAACAATTTATGTCTTTTAAAGATCAGCACGTGTAATTTTGCATGAAAATATTGTAATCGTTACGGAGACAGGTCTTGAGAACAGAATTGATAGGATAGCGATAGCTCCTCTGGAAAACTAGAGAACATAATACACCCGTACTCTTTCAAAATGCGATAAACGTAAATGGAATAGAAGGAATTGGAGGATGAGGTTTAAAAGCAAGTGTATTTTTAGTATTAAAAGTGGTCAAGGGGTCGAGAATACTAGATATTTGGCAATATCGGCCTTGAACACCCGTAGGGTGCTTCATAATCTTTCAAAACCACTGAGATTAGAAATTATAGAGAGCTTTCTAGTCACCAAGGTAATGGAAATCCGTAACTGATGACCTCTGCTTTTGGGTAGATTGCACTAATTCTCTGTTGAAAAAAAAGAAAGATAATAATGAGATGCTCGTGAAATTTGAGCCACAAGATAGAAACTTACATACATTCACGGCCACAAAGTAAAAAGTTGGACTGACACATTCGCTGTTGCTCTTCCGATCAGTGACGTTAACTAACGTTGTGTAAGATCAGTGTTTTGGATTGGATGCCTCCATTGAATTCAGTGGGAGGTTGTGGGCAAAGGGTTAGTGACAACCCCAACATCACTGGCTAGACTTTAAGCAGATCTGTGTTGTGGGCGAAACTGCGTCACAATGAGGCCTGAGAGGATAAAAGTGTGAATATTTATTCATCGAAATGTGAATACTGATCTGTGGGCCTTTCGGAATCAAGAGAAGGTGCATTGTATATTATTTGTCTAACTTTTTATGAACATCACATCAGATAGGAAAGTCAATTGTTTCCTATTTATGAGATAAAAAGTTCATTTAATGAAAGATTAATATTGCTACTCAGGATTCTCTTGTTAATGATATCAAAATATAATTTATTATTAAACTTTGGGACCCGGTTCTTCGTCTTAAAATGTCTTAGGATTTAAAATGGACTCAGGATGGCCCCAAAATTATGCAAAGTGTTCTGGGAACAAGTCGTTTATTACCTCCAAAGTTGCTCGTGAAACGGAAATCAGCCATTAATATTATGACATTAGCAAAACGCTGCTAATGTAATTATAGCTAAGTGTGCCATGTTGGTTAATGTTAATTATTTCTGTATGTTAATTATGTGGAATATAGGTCTAATTATTTTTGCTGCTCTAATTGTCCTCACACTTCCCATACAGTATCAAACATTAGTCTCTGTAATATGAAATATGATTTTGATCGTATCCTTTTCATTATTATTATTATTATTATTATTATTATTATTATTATTATTATGTCCCATGATGAGAGACTCGTGTACCCTGTCCTAAGACGTTATCAATCGTTCATTAATTAACTTCTGAACTCCACGGAAGCTTTTCAGCGTAAGTTCATATCCTTAGCATTCCATCCAGATGAAGCAGTGAAGGAGATTCCATCGAAATATTATGGGCGTGGACAGGGAAATGTTTCAAGGGGTCTTCATTTAGAATTCGTTTTTGTTTTTTACGTTTTTGTTGTAGCATTTGATCAGCGAAGTGTTTTATGTGAGTGTGATTTATTTGCGCTCTTTTAGGGCTTTTACGGTGACTTTAGAAGCTTGTAATTCAAATCATATTAATTTTTTCTTAAACAAGGTACACCTGGTAGTATTGCGTTATTAAGAATTATTTATTTGTGGTGTTATGCCTGTCTACAAGTTTTACAGATTCTCTTAGCTACCAATGATTCCTATCTTTATCACTGTTTATAACCCTTATTTACTTCTTTTCTTTTTATCAGAATGGATTCCCTTTTCTTTTTATCGGAATGGATTCCCTTTTCTTTTTATCGGAATGGATTCCCTTAATGATATAATGAGCACTATATTCCGGGCAGAGAACCTTCAGTAAAAGGAATAAATTTACAGCCTCTTCAGCGTTTTTCTTAGTCTCTTTGTCTTGTCTTATCCTTTCCACTTTTTGATCAGTGATACTCGAAGTCGATTTATGAAAACAACCCCAATTGATGACCTCATTGTTCAAAGCTAGGTTGCCACCGCTGTGATTCAAATAGATTTTGTTCGCCATTCGAAACTCGATTCATGTTGTTCAGTGCCGTTTCCAGAATTAATATGGCTCCTGTCATAAATATGCTCATAGGCTCCTTGTTTGGTAGGCAAATATAATATTGTTTCACAGGAAAAATAAAGCAAAAACGCAGAAGTTTATGTGCATATCTCTATTCATTAATTGTTTGTATATACATACATATATATATATATATATATATATATATATATATATATATATATATATATATATATATATATATATATATATATATATATAATCGTCTTGTTACTGTAATTACTCTAATAGGCAGCATAACATAGTCTCTCTCTCTCCATCCCTCTAAAATAGCAGATAGTTTACATAGACATTAACCGCAAAGAACGGAATTTATGTGCTGACTCACCCCCGTAAGAAACGTCCATTATCGCGCGTTGCTGCATTTTTTCCCGCGGATTTTTTTTTTTTTTTTGGTGAGATTGTGCGTGTGTGTATGTATGTGTGTGTGTCTGTAAGAGAGAGAGAGAGAGAGAGAGAGAGAGAGAGAGAGAGAGAGAGAGAGAGAGAGAGAACACGACAATTTCTTTGTTTATTTATTTGAAAAGATTATCCCTTTTTTTTTAGAGGCATTTACAGCTATTTGCATAGAACCTTGAAAAAGTTAATTACGGTGGGTTACATCATGAGCGGCAGCTACACGGACCGTCAGATTTTGCAACAAAGTTTGATGTGGTAGTATTTTGTTTACTTTGTTTTAAGCCCTGATTATTTTATTATTATCTGGTTTAAGGTGTAATTCCTTTAAATTGTTATTTGCATAGTTTCTTTTAATTTTAACATTTTGTACTTATTGCGTTAGTGTTTATTTTCCTCTTCATTTTCTGTGCATTTATATTATGCGTAAATTATCTTACTTGGGAGTAAAAAATTAAAAGATATTGTACGCATTTATAAACTCTCTCACACTTTTTAAATAAAAGAGAGGTTTGAGGCGTTTCTGAATAACACAAAAATAAATTAGCTGCAAAAGAGAAAGCTTTTCACTTTGTAACATTCCGAAAGAGATAATGAGTCTACTTCTGTGGTCATGAATGTCGGCCATTATCGACATTGCGTATTCTTGCAATAAAGATGAAACTGGCTCGTTCTTACTCCGTTATCAAGCAATTCGTAGCATTTAATAGTTCTTAACATTAGTCCCCTCTTCATGGGAGTTCTAAATTAAGAGTTCGATTGGTCTGCATGCTTCCGGTTTTATTTAATGTTTTGATATCGTTTATGTACCGTTAAGCAATTTTACTTGTTAGTCCATAATTGTAAAAGAAAAAAGGACTTAGCTAACATTTGATAAACACTGATGTTATCCTTAGCCAATTTCTTGTCGAAAATATTTGCTGATCATTCATCTCTCTCTCTCTCTCTCTCTCTCTCTCTCTCTCTCTCTCTCTCTCTCTCTCTCTCTCTCTCTCTCTCTCTCTTGTGGCCTTAAGCCTGGACAGGTATTTTGGATCTGAAGTTAGGTGTTAAGAATTACTATTTATATCAGTTTTTTATAGGCAGGAACTTTTACATTTTTATGTAATATTTGCCAAGTAAATGGAAAGTACTTTAGGTTCTTGCTAATGGAGAAACTTTGCCATAGGATACGACTTTCCTATGGGCAAAGTCTTGCCCTCGAAACGTTTCTTTTGGAAAGAGTTTCCAGTTCTTGTTTTTTGTCTTTTTTTTTCTCACTTCATAAATGGATTCTTGAACTCGTCTCGTTCTTTACATCGAGTCAGTTTTCGAGTCGTTAAGTATCTTGAGAGAGTAAAGCTAATATGTCACGCGTTATTGTACTTTTTTGTTTTAAACCATGCTGTGAAAATTAATGTTACCACACACACACACACACACACAGAGAGAGAGAGAGAGAGAGAGAGAGAGAGAGAGAGAGAGACATGCATTATATATATATATATATATATATATATATATATATATATATATATATATATATATATATGTATATATGTATATATATATATATATATATATATATATATATATATATATATATATATATATATATATATATACTCGTATATAAATAAATTTGTCTCACATCAGGATCGAACCCAGGTATTTCAATGTGAGTCAGAAATTTATTTCTGTTGCACACGTGATTGTGTGTTGATTATTTTTAATATATATATATATATATATATATATATATATATATATATATATATATGTGTGTGTGTGTGTGTGTATGTACATACATACATACATACATACATACATACGTATATTTTCATTCGTTTCTACTACTACGTATGTAAGTGTGCCTAACGTAAGACTGGTAAATGTACCTATACTAACGATTCGGTAGGCAGATGTTATTAAGGAGCTTAACCTTAAATATTTGTTTGCGACGTCTCATCATACAAAGTCTAAATATCAAAGCCAACGCTTTGTGGAATAACAATGCGCTCTCTCTCTCTCTCTCTCTCTCTCTCTCTCTCTCTCTCTCTCTCTCTCTCTCTCTCTCTCTCTCTCAGAACACCTTATCGTTTAACAACAGTTCAAGAGTCATGAGGAAATAGTGGACTCATTGCACCGCATATAGAGTCATTATTCCTCATTCTGTCACGAATATCCCTGAAAAGTGAGAAGGCTCTTTAGCTTCTGAGATACAGTAAAGGGTGTTCCTCCGGTCAGAATAGCTGTTAACATTATTATTTAAGTTTTTCAAGTGTCGTGCATAGCAAGATGTGAATGACTTTTACACACATTTATGTGCGCATTCATGCATGTACATTTACGATGTATATATACAGTTCATACCTGGTAGTCCTCAATATAAACGTGTATATTATCAATTTACACCCGTATATTTTCCTTTTACTGTCTTATGCCAGGTTTGAGTGAACTGTCCCTTTGACTTCCCTGTGCAGCAGAAATAAACGGTTAATACGTCGTCTGCATTGGTAGGCAAAAATCGAAGCTGCACTTATTCCGTACAAGCACATGCACACAAGCATTCATACGAACGCACACTAAAACATGATCACCTAATCTTTATCTAAAATTGGATGCATCCACAGACGATTTGCCGCTGAAAGAAACACCCTCATTTTCATCTCGTGCAGCTTTCATGCCTGTTGCCAATTTCATTATCTATAGGAAATACCTGTTGATGGAGCGAAATCTTCAAATACAACTCGGGATTTATAGATATTCATACAATGCAAAACTGATGCAAATGAATCCTTTGTGGAGGCAGACTGCGTTATAAGTATCATTAGCGATCTCGTCCGATGAGTTTTTCGGTGCTGGAGGGCAATAACACGTGTTTTCTCCGTATATACACGTATATTTGAGTAGTATGCAATATGTAACGTTTTTATGTTACTGTTCACTTCCCAAGCTAATCATACCAGATAATTATATTCTGTTACTTTTTGCAAAGGATTTTAAGACATTTTAAATCATTAAAATAGATTTGGTATCTAAAGTGGGAGGGCATAAAGACCAGTAACTTGAAAGAGAGATTTAAAAAATCTGGAGACCGCGGAATTAAGGAGAGAAACATAGGACATAATCCTGCACAGAAAGAAGTGTAGCTTAACTATTACTGATATATTGTTGTTAAGCTGGCCGTATGCCAGCACGGCTGTTGCTCTCGAAGCAGTCTGTAAATTTTTCTGATGTCACTGTAACTGCCGGGATATACTGTAAGGTGGGTAGAATCGGATGATTTCACTTCATCATGCAAAATTAAACTTATTTATATATGACATGGTATACCTGATGTATACTTACCTATGTACATATTATCCGTTATGGAAATTATCACATACACATTTCGATATTCCATATTGACTGTTCAATTGCAAGGAGATATGAACAAACAGAAACGTGAAATTCTATCTCGCTCAAGCTGCGATGTAAGTTATTTATCATAAGTTTACCCGTTATTGGGTCCTCTATTTCAAGTCATTTGTTCATTATTTTCAGCAATATTTTACTACTACTGCTTTTACAATAATAATAATAATAATAATAATAATAATAATAATAATAATAATAATAATAATAATAATAATAATTATTATTATTATTATTATTATTATTATTATTATTATTATTATTATTATTATTATTATTATTATTATTATTATTATTATATTCTTACAAGTCTTTCATAAGGAAACATGAAGGCTAGAATCCGAGGTTTTTCAAAAGGTTTTGTGTGTTTTGCTCGACGGAGTGGATTTTTAATGAAGCAATAACGGCCACTGTGGCTGTTATTGCTTTATTGTCGTGGGCGAGGCTCCCGTATATGCCTGCAGCCTCTTTCAGTTTTTTATTTCCATTATTAGAAAGCTTAAGAGAGGGTTATGCCTCAGAGTGCCGGATGAGGAAAGTAATTTTCTTATCTCCATTTCTCGGAAAATATAATCTTATGCACCAAAGATTCTTGAGATTGTTGAGGAAGCTGCCTATAAGGCATGGGAGTATCTATACACAAGTAAGGATTTAATGAACGTTTTTTTCAGAGAATTTTGGAGAGGGATTATGATGTATTTCCTCCCTCAGTGAATACGGGAGGTCAATAAGTAATACTAAGTGGTGGGAATGAGAAACTTATATAGGGGACGACGGAAGGGAATCAAGTTTATAATCGTGGGGTGCTTATGTAGGGAAAAGATAACCAGATTAAAAAGAAAGAAACTGTAGGCATGGTATGGGGGCCAGGAAAAAGAATACCCTGTAAGGAGCGGGGAATATTGGTAAAGTATTTCGTGGCTTGTGGTAAGAGGCGGCAACCTCTACGGGGCTAAGCGAGATAACAAACCTGTGTGTAGAGGAAAGAGGGATTGCAGCAACCCTTAATACCATTAGAGACACGAGTGGGTGTGGGGTTGCAAGGGGTTCTAAGCCTACAGCGACTATGGCAAGGGAGCGATGACCTAAATAGATTCGTCAGAAGAGGTAACATAATTGGACGCGAAGGGACCATGTGGCCTCCACATAGGCCGCTAGTAGGCGACAACCTTCATAGAAGGGGACAGGAGAGGAAAACTTGGCAGCTGTGGGGTAAATGGAAAATGACAACGAAAATAACAAAATAGAGACAGTGATGACATTTATGTGGTCAGCAGCGAGATTATACAAAAGTATAAGTATTGTTTCGATTATTTTATTGAAACCAATTAGCCATGCGAATGATGCATCGTAATTTAGTAGGCACATTTGCATGGACGTGAAAAGTCAAGTTAATAGTGCAGCTCCTAAATATTGTCTTCCAAGGGATATCTCCAGAACTCGTTTTAAAGTTGAAGAGTGACAATGATTAAGTTGTCATACACGGTGTGCATGTGTGTGTGTGTGACGAGCGTGCGCGTTAGCGTTTCTTTTTGAATAAATTTCTTATTTATTTTGTGTTATCTAAACCTTTGGTAAAGTTTTTCCGGGGAAAAGTTCAATCGTTGACTAATTACAGAGTACCGTTAACACGCTTATTCTTGTATTCATGTTTCTTTTACATTTTTAATTTGACCTACAGTACTAATGTGTACGGACGTATTCAAGATATATTTCCAAAGATATATATAAATAATTTTTACCAGTGAATGGTATGCATATGTATGTTGTTTTAAGTAGGCACTGGAACGCTATAAAGATGAAAATTTTGTGTGTGGCGAAAAGGTGATTGTATGGACAAATTTGACTAACTGTATGCTTAATGTTGTTACTCGATGAAAAGCCGCTAAAAACCTTGCATGACAACAACACCAGAAGGCTCCCTTTGCGGTTTCTAAATTACGGGGAGATGTCTCCCAACCCAATTCAGTACTAACTCCCATAGGGAGCAGTGGTGCCATCAGTGCACCTCATGTGGTGCAGTGTAGGCATTACTTAAGGTTCTTTGCAACGTGTCCTCGGCCCCTAGCTGCAACCCCCTTCGTTCCTTTTACTGTACCTCCTTTCAAATTCTTTTTCTTCCATCTTACTTTCCACCCTTTCTTAACAAGTGATTCATAGTGCAACTGCGAGGCTTTCCTCCTCTTACACCTTTGAAACTTTTACTGTCAATTTTCTTTCCAGCGCTAAATGACCTCATTGGTCCCAGCGCTTGGCCTTTGGCCTAAATTCTATATTCGGTTCAGTTCAATTCAGTACTAACAAGGATGATACACTCACATTATTAATGAATAGTACCACAATTAAGTACTTCCAATTGCTGACCGGTCCCTACAGACATGGACACATCATAAGTTGCTGTAAGATACGCCGAGAGGTGCTCCCCCCTTTTCTCTCTCTCTCTCTCTCTCTCTCTCTCTCTCTCTCTCTCTCTCTCTCTCTCTCTCTCTCTCTCTCTTAAAATCTTACAAGCACTCACGGGTTGATTTTCAGACCCTAGAGGACTCGGTATATGTTACCTCGTTTCTTTGAGTCACTTGGGCAACTTCGTAGTATGAACACTATCCAAAATTTATCATATCAAATTATATTCACCTTTCACTAAAATTGGTACACAGAAAAAAAAAGGAAATAAAATGGAGGGACATTGAAACGCGCTTGCTGAATTTAAACTTAAGATTAACTTAATAATTAAAAGTTAAACATATCAATTGGGTAATTATTTAAGAGATAAATGAAAATTAATTACTCAGTGGAAATGACAATTCAATGACACTCAAATGAACCAGAGTTGCAACAAGGTTCATAGGATAGGGAAATCACCGTTTTTAAGTCCACACACATCAAAGCACGACACCAGATAACAGGTCAACTCAAAATTTGAGTCCAGAAGCTGTTCGTTCCGTTCTGCATTCGGGTTACTTGGGAAAGGAGACAAGTTGCACAATTTATGCGAACACAGAAGTGACTTACGAAGTTCACATTAACATAAAAAAATTAAGATAATTATCAAGCTCGTTAACAAAATTAAATTAAAAACATAACACTCTGGAATTTCAATATATTTGTTAATTGTCGTGAATTTGCTGGTGGTGTGTGACAATACAATTTTGGGCGATGTCATGTCAATGCAGTACGCGTTATTACACACATTCTCAAATCTAATGCCGGAAAGTGGCAAAGTGACAGCCCGATTATCGGGCATCACTCAACACTCCAATGCAGATGTAAGCATGTTTTTCATAAACGCCACTAACCCCCTCCCCCCCAACACTCTCTTTTAGCTTCACTAGTTAATACAGAAATTATTTAATCGGTATCATAGTAAAATTAAACAGAATAGTGTAAGCGTGCCATTCTCGAATAGATGTGGTTACTTTACCCCTACCATCATGCAATAGAGGCGTACATATTTCTACAAAACTCATAAACATGAAGATACATTTGGATTTCGCACAAATAACTTTTACAAAAACATAGGTCTCGTCTGTTGGTTACCCAACAAGGCAATTCACAATAAAAAAAATAAAATAAAATCAGTAATTTTTATGACAACAGACGATACTGATAACTTTACAGTAAGAAATAGATCATATGGAAATATGTTAATACACCGAAATATTACGAAAAGGTTGTTGTGCGGGGAATTTCCGACAAAATGTGCAAAACTTTGTTGCGAGGATCATGTGTCTTCACGTACCTTTTTATGGCAGTTCTGCAAATAGCGAGAATGAGGGAGTCCTTGAATATATTATTTTAATAAAAGGAATATCACCAAACAAATTAACCACATGGGTTTAAATGGCCAAACGAAAATAATACGTCTATGAGTGATAATTTTATTTCACTGGGGTAGCCTACGCCTAGATCATCCGAGGCAGAACGCTTCAGACATGGCTGCTGTTACCTCATACTATTATGTATTTGTTTTTTTTGTTTTTTTGCAGCCACGAAGTGGTAATTGATTATCACTAACCAAAGAAAGACGGTGAAATACGCACCAGAGCATTGTTAATGACAGCGGTCGAAACCATTAGCAAAGAGTGCTATGCTACCCTTTAAAACTATCGTACAATGTCGTATTTTTTCTTTAAATATTTTCAGTGAATCAGAGAAAACTGCCCGCGTTTCCTCACAGTGTCCCGACACAATGTCAACATTGACTGACTTAGTCTTCCCTACTTGGTGTTGTGGTGACGTGGTCGTTGAGAGCTCTTCGTAACACAGTCGTGTGTCGTTAGATATTAGTTCAATAACGGATCAGGAACTTTGATGAGACAGTAGACAAAATAGGTTTTACGCAAAAATTTAGAATCGTAAAACCCAACGGTCGCTGGGAACTGACCAAACCAGTTGAGTAAGTGTTGTAAATTAGTTTATCACAGGCTATGCACGCGTTGGTTATTGTCTTATTGTTTTATTTCGATATTTATTGTTTAATATCTTGAGCATTTATGCGATTTCGTGCAAAATTCCGGGCACAGGCTTAATCAACTGGCTAGTTTCTGAGTGTCGCAGCATTTTATGCGAATTATTATTATTATATTAATATTGCTAGTGGTGAAGAATAATGCTGTTTTGAATGATGAACAAAGCTATTTTAACCACAAAATGTTTATGTTGCTTTTGGTTCCTACGGAAGTATTTCCGAATATGGTAGGGCCTTTCAAAGAAGCAGGAGCGGTGGAATTGGGAGAAGATGGCAGAGAGTTTAATGGTTGGCTTGAATGTTGAGGAGGAGACATGTTGGAGCTTGGGGATTAGTAGACTTAGTATGTTGTTCACGGGTTCTACTTAGAAAAGGGATTTAAAATTGTCAGGGTTATCCAAATTAATTTTCTTTTCAGTCATCGCTTAACGTAGCTGAGTTTTAAAACAATTGTCTTTAGTCTAGTTGGCGACTTCCAGAGAGGAGTGTCTGATGTGCCAAGAATGATCACATTTAACTGTTTCTGCTATAGCTTACTGTGAGAAAAAAATTCTGTGATTGAGAAGTGCTGTTCTCATATTTGGTTAGTACTTGAATTAAAGTTTCTTTATTTGGAGAATTTATATTCAGCTGGAAAGAAGTTGTCGTATGTAAGACCATGCCATTTCCATCGTAACCTTATTCAACTGCGAATCAAATTTCTAAAAGCAGGTTACTTAAAGTAGGAACTTTCAATTCGTTTATGGATTTGTCCGATTTCACCTCATTCCGGTTAAGAAAAATAATGTTAGCCTCTGCTCGTTGTGCATAATGGCCTACTGGATGCCACCCCTATACAAAATCTCAAGGAAGGACCGTACCTTTGGATGTTGCCTTATTGAAATACTGTTTTATTTAGTTGATTACAAGTACTTTGGATGGTGCGATACGGGAATTGGAAATATATGTAGGCTAGCCTAGAGGTTTGTTGGTTCGTGAGTGGTTGTTATATTAAATGCTTCTAGCTGATATAGCCTACCATATGCGTACGAGCATGCTGTGAATGCTATTAAAAGAAGTATTCTTATCGATCTGCCTTTTATCGAAATCATTTATGCAACTGAGGCCTCATAACTACCGGATGTTTTGTAATCACGTATTTTCACCCAAAGATTTGTATTATATTTCTATTAGGCCAAAGTAGATGACATTTTGGGGTTTTGCGTTAAGGATATTGGTCATAGCATGGGTTGCTACCCATATTCCGTTCATTCTAACCTGACCAAGGAAGCCATTATCTAATCACATAAAGTAGTACAATTAGGAAGTATATGTAAAGATATCTATTGACCGTTGTTGCTTGGACCCTCAGATTGTTTAGTTTTGTCTCCAGAATAAGAGAGAGAGAGAGAGAGAGAGAGAGAGAGAGAGAGAGAGAGAGAGAGAGAGAGAGAGAGAGAGAGAGAGAGTGGGGGAGGGAGGTGGGGGCAGAGGCGGGGAGATGTAAAACAACCGTAACTTTGTACATCATCATTCTGGATGCGTGGATAAGCAGTTCGTATATTTAAGATTAGCCTATTTGTCTGTTCAGTTTTAAGAACGTTTAATAATCGGTCGCGTTAGCAGAAATTGATTATGCACCCTGGGTCTGCATTTCAGCGAAGCATTTTAACTGAAGTCCGTGACCAAGTGTCCCATTGTTAGTTGACACTCGAATGTAAATTTGCCGTGCACGGAGGTAATTGGCATCCATCGAGATTCTCAGTTACTGCTTTCTTTTTGTGCGTCGCGAATTGATTTAAAACTCGTTCGGTCGTCACTCCCGACTTTTTCCTATCACACAACAACACTGAGATACCCTTTATTTTTTGCGATAAGTATTCAAAGCTTAACGTAAAGTTTACAGGGCATGTTATTTTACTTTTTTCTGTATTTTGAAAGTACAAATTTTAAAATACTATAGTACACAGCGGCATTACGGCTTTTCCATGTGTTCAAAAAGAGGAGAAACGTCTAGATGCGAATACATATTAATGAAGAAAGATTGAAGTAGACTAACTTATGAAGGGGTTTGAGGGAAAGTTTAAATGAAATGAAAATTTGATTATCATAGAAGTCCATAAAGAGAAAATTCTGATGGGGATACGGTCAGATAACTCTGGAAGAATAATTGATCGACTACTGTGAGTTGCTTAACGTAAATTCAGTGAAAAAAAAGAATGAGGTGTACCAATTTTTTGGATATAGTAAAGGGAGGATACGGTCTAAACATAATATGGGTACGCAAAAACGCGGTTCATGGAGAAAACGACTTTTATGGTTGGGTACGCAAAACGCCGTTCATGGAGAAAACGACTTTTATGGTAGGCACCGGGACTCACGCAAACAAGCGTTTTTACGGAAATGAAGCACGTCACGCCTGGTTATAAGAATTGGACAAGTCCTCCTCCTCTAATTAACATCATAACTTAAATGTATGGCATTTTATTTTTATCATATGATGGACTTGAAGACGAAGTAAGGGCGAGCTCTAACTCCAAGGTTGGCGGAACTGGAAGAGTAAACAAACCTAATCAAGATATCTAATCAAGTTTGGGCACAAGACCTGTTGTTGAGGGAGCTCTGTTTCAGAAAGCATGATAAATAGTTGAATCTGTTGCTTTTGTAATTGTAAACTTGTTGAGTAATGAAAAGTTAGTCAGGATTGAAGTTCTTGTTTATTAATTTTTTTTACATTGAGGATGATGCATATGCGTTTGACCTCGAAAATATAATTAGGTTTCGCTAAAGTGTTCTCAAGTGAGTCACCAAACTGTGTAACAGTATTGAGATGTTCATCAATTAAAGTGCCTAAGCACGCTCTCTCTCTCTCTCTCTCTCTCTCTCTCTCTCTCTCTCTCTCTCTCTCTCTCTCTCTCTCTCTCTCTCTTTTCTTGTCATTCACTTTCTCTTTTCTTTCGTCTTGGCTAGAGCAGAGAATTCAGTTTTATGTGTTGTCTATCATTTAACTGAAAAAAAAATGCTGTGATATTTAGGGTTGTTAACTGTAATGGCTTTTTGTTATTGTCTTGGCATTTGTTTATTAGAATTTCATTATACATGAGTTATTGCGAGGTTTTTAAACATTGACTGCTATTGAAAGGTTTATGAACACTGAGCTGGCAAGTGTATTAGGCCCACCTGCTGAATGAGGATAATTGGAAATCGAATAATAAAATATGGTAATACTACGTTCAAGCAATTAAGTAAGCTTTGTGAAAAGATTAGAAAAAAAATTTCGCATCACTGGAACAGCGTAAGCGGCAGGTGAATAGGTATTCTTTTAAAACACTGGGAAAATGGACCAGTGGAAAAGTGCCTATTATATAACAGAAATGATGATTGAAGATACATAAATCCGTCATCAATTTCTTAACCCATCCACGATTTTGCTCCTTCCTATGATGTCTCTGGGGCCGTTTGATAGAAAATGTGAGGGGAGAAGCCTTTGCTCTGGACGGCACATTAGTGATTGGATGGACCCTTTTTTTCCATTGCGGCTTATTAGATTTGATTAACTGTTTTGTTGTCCATTATGTAGCACATTTCTTTCATTCCTTCGCCTGATGTACGTGATCACATACTGTGAACGAGTGTTTGGTGGCTGTTTAACATTTAGTCATTTTCTCTTGGGTAGCATCTCTCTCTCTCTCTCTCTCTCTCTCTCTCTCTCTCTCTCTCTCTCTCTCTCTCTCTCTCATTCATACACACACACACATACACAGAGTTGAAGGACAAGTCGATTTTATTATCAGTATATGTTAAAGTTTATAAAAAGTCTCTTTTAACCTTATTTTTTGATAAGCCGAATAATAGTCATTGCCATTTAAAACGTCTGTTTTTAATAGATGAACTATTGCTGGTTCTGTCGTAGTGAGGAGTTAATTTGTTTTTCATAGAAAACATAACATTTCAAGAAAGAATATTTTAATATAGTTGCAGATAAATATTCCAGTTACAAGCTTCGCAGTATAAAAGGATCAGATTCGACAGGTGTATTCTAAACCCATTAATGCGAATATCCCAAAGAATTGTTGTGCTTGTGCAGTAAAATTGCCATGAAGCTCTACTTGTGCACGATTATTACTTTTTTGTCATTATTATTACTCTTGGCCTTTGTTCATTGCCTCCATATTATTTTCAGCTAGCTCTTTTTAATTGTTTATTATGGTTAGAGAGAACATAATGTCACTAAGCTGGTAATTTCAGAATTTATTGTGTGAAATTTTAGAATTTCAAACATAATTAACGTAAAGGAAACGGGACGAATCAAATAATTAAAAGTGCATCATATACTCATAACATTTTTCCCCCAGCACAATTTTTGTAATTGTTTGTTTCCCGTCCCTCTTCTTTAGACACGATTTCCTAGCATTTCTATTTCATTCGCCCCCTTCACTATTTCATGTTGTCAGTTCTTGTCCGTGCCGTTTTGGGTTTGTAGCGCTACGAGGCAAACTTCTTTCCCAGTCATTAGGATCGATTGTTAACACCTATTTGGCTGATATATCTTTTGTACGTACCTTACATGGGTGTTTTCGAATAGGGTAACCTTGAGAAATCACCTCGTGACGTTCGAAAACACTCGAAGATGCCTCTAGTAGTGCTACCTCAGGGACAAAAACGCAGACTCTTGCATCAGAAGAAGTCCGCCTAAGTCTCCTAGACAAACTTTTCACCTTATGTTGGCTCTGAATGGGACTTTTAGCTCCGAATATTCTCGCACCTGTTGCTAAACGATGATTTTGTTTCGGTAGCATGGCTGTCCAGTATA
>JANJGK010000001.1:61394538-61397038 GCA_039081455.1 Macrobrachium rosenbergii | reverse complement strand
GGCTAGACAGGTACCTGAGTGTAGGCTATACTTGCACAGGCCTAATTCATGTTACCTTACCAGAAAAACCTAACTGTATGTTATCCTAATGTGGAATGGAATGGAAAATGAAATTTAGGCTTGAAGCCAAGCACTGGAATCCGCGGGATTATTCAGCGCTAGTTATTGTCATGTTATCCAGAGGCAAAAGTCAAACATTTGTTGCAGTGAACTTAGTGTTGAGTTTACCTACTTACCATAGTAAGTTCGTTCAATAAAACACATGATATATCCATGGCACGCTACTTCATTATGCCATGTAAGTTTTACGGTCCAATTAACAAATAAAACAACGGAACCACGAGAAAACCTCGTACTCAAATGATGTACGGGAAGGAAGCTCGAGAGAGAAAGACTCGCTAACGTCGGACTACTAGGGTCGACGTCATGACGTCATGACGTCATATCCAACAGGCCTTGTCTCTCGGTGGTCTTGCATTATGCCACCTGGCGGCTCTGCTGTCTTAATGACGTATGATCACATCACCACTACGTCACCGGTATTTGTAACTTTCATACGATTCTCCTCTCTTGTTCTCGTTCTAGATGAAATTATTGAGCTGTCAGGGGTTTTAAAGAGACCAAGTGAATGAGAAATGGAATTGTTAAGGCTCCAACCTGTCCCTCCTCCTCTCTAAATCCATTGTTTTCGTCGGGCCTTCGTTAGGCGCGACGGAAAACGTGAATCCTTTGTTCTTGAGATCTCCAGATAATTGAATTTGGGTGACAGTATTCGTCTTTTGCACTGTCTTGTTCCGTTGCATGGGGACGTGGACGACGAGTCTTAATTTGCGAAAATGGATGTGCTTTTTAGTTTTCTGTAAAAGAAAACTATTGAGTTGCTGTTTGTCTGTCCGTCCGCACTTTTTTTCTGTCCACCTTCAGATCTTAAAAACTACTGAGGCTATAGGGCTGCAAATTGGTATTTTGATCATCTACCCTCCAATCATCAAATATACCAAATTGCAGCCCTCTAGCCTCAGTAGTTTTCTTTTTATTTTATATAAGGTTAAAGGTAGCCATAATCGTCCTTCTGGCAACGATATAAGACAGACCACCATAGGGCCGTGGTTAAAGTTCCAAGGGCCGCGGCTCATACCGCATTATAACAAGACCACCGAAAGATAGATCTATTTTCGGTGGCCTTGATTATAAGCTGTACAGAAAATTCGACTGCGCCGAAGAAACTTCGGTGCTGTTTTTCTTTGTTATAGTTATTATGCATCTCTAATCATTAAATGTTCACTTGATAATGTTTGACATTCATCGCATTTTTATTAGAATTTTCGATGAAAGAGTTTTAACATTCCGAATCGACCTTTGGAACAATACTTCTAAAAACAATCTTGGTTTAACTTTTAGAATTTTTCTGCGTACCTCCTTCTGACACGACGCAGTCACCCAACGTCTTTTTAGATAGCTTCACAAGTCCCTCATGTTTTCCGCAGAGATGCTGAGAAATAATATTATGCCAGTTAAGACTACCTTGCAAGTTATGTAATTTATATTGTCATCGATGGTGTGAAATGCTGCTGATATTGCATCATCTCTTGTCAGCCCTCTCCTTCACGTCGCAGTTACCTTTCCTTCAGCTACGTTTCCACTTTTTAGTTTTCTGTAAAAGAAAATTGTTGTGCTGGCTTTGTCTGTCCGTCCGACTTTTTTTCCGTCCGCAGTTTCTGTCCGCACTTTTTCCGTCCGCCCTCAGATCTTAAAAACTACTGAGGGTAGAGGGCTGCAAAGTGGTATGTTGATCATCCACCCTCCAATCATGAAACATACCAAATTGAGGCCCTCTAGCCTCAGTAGTTTTTATTTTATGTAGGGTTAAAGTTAGCTAAAATCGTGCTTCTGGCAACGATATAGAACAGGCCACCACCGGACCGTGTTCAAAATGTCATGGACCGCGGCTCATACAGCATTATACCGAGACCACCGAAAGATGGATCTATTTTTGGTGGCCTTGATTACACGCTGCAGCGGCTGTACAGAAAACTCGATTGCGCCGAAGAAACTTCGGCGCATTTTTTACTTGTTTTGTTACTTCTCATTGCACATCACGGACAATAGGCCTGAAGCAGCCGTTTTTTTAACATGCGTAGTTCACATCTGTCCTGGTCAAGTGTTATAACGCTGTAGTCATAAGGAGAGGATAAGTAAAGATGCTTCATGTTAACGTGTTTGTCGATTTATATTTTTTGTAATTTATAACAATTATGGACTTTGTTGAAAAGTCTTGGGAGTACAGCGTTATCAATAATTATTGAATTTACCAGGTGAGAAGCTGAAATGACATTCAGAAATCTGGTTATCATATTCTCTTTTGCCTTTGCATTATTATTAATTATCAACTTTAGATTTCCAGTTAGTAACCCTGTTATTTAGACGTACGTAAATACAAGAGTTTTGAATTTTATTTGATATTTCTGCACCGGACAATATTAGTTTCCTTCCATTTAAG
>JANJGK010000001.1:61374538-61389538 GCA_039081455.1 Macrobrachium rosenbergii | reverse complement strand
CCAAGCCAGACCACAACACTCTGCTAGCAAAACGAAGCTGGGTACTCTGCTAACCAAGCCAGACCACAATACTCTGCTAGCAAAACGAAGCTAAGTACTCTGCTAACCAAGCCAGACCAAGCCAAGCCAAGCACTCTTCTAGCCAAGCCAATCCAAGCCAAGCACTTTTCTAGATAAACCAAGCCAAGCACTTTTGTAGATAAACCAAGCCAAGCACTCTCCTAACCAGCCGAGCCAAGCACTCTGCCACTAAGCCAAGCCAACCACTCTGCTAACAAAGCCAAGCAAAGTGCTCTGCTAACTGAGAGTGGCCAAGCCAAGCACACTGTCAGTCAAGCCAAGCTAAGCCAAGACATGCCAAGCACACTGTTCACCAAGCCAAGCCAAACCAGGCCAAACGCTCTTCAAATCAAGCCAAGCATGCTGTTAGCCAAGCCAAGCCAGGGGCATGAAGGAGAGTTAATTTGCCTTACAGCGCCGGTCAATTCGTTTCGTATTTTTAATTATCCAGAATAATTAGGTTTTAGTTTTACCATTTTATGTTTATGGTGGGTCTCATCCATACTTGCATTTGAAATCCTTTTTATTGGATAGTTCAGCACTGTTGCCGATAAACAACTAAGAAATTTCAATCTCAGAATTCACAGTCGATCAAGATATCGATTACGTATGTGTGACGAATCTAGTTTCGCCTAATGTTTGCACATGGCTAGTTAGACGGTTTAGATTACGCCGGCAGTATGCAGACGCGAGCCCTTGCCGCTGCCAAATAATGGCGTCAGTCAGGCAGTGGCTTTCCCTTCCCTTTTCTAAGATTTCTCCGTTCTTTGTTAATTTCCTCTGGGCCAGAGAGAGAGAGAGAGAGAGAAGCTATATCACTATTACTTCTCAGCATCCTTAACAATGTGCATAGCTTACACGAAGGCGTGAGTTACCCGTCAAAAGCAACCCACCCTCCTCTCTCTCTCTCTCTCTCTCTCTCTCTCTCTCTCTCTCTCTCTCTCTCTCTCTCTCTCGGGCCCAGAAAGCCACTCTCTCACACGCACACGCATTTATGTGGAGGTTATTGTTAACCCCCCCCCCCCTCCCACACACGTTGCATTCTTCACAGCCCTTTGTTGACCGAGTTGGTTGAGCTTCACACCGTCATTCGATGGGCCGGAGTTCGATTCCCGCCGCCGGCTGATGAAGAGTTAGAGGAATTTATTTCTGGTGATAGAAATTCATTTCTCGCTATAATGTGGTTCGGATTCCACAATAAGCTGTAGGTCCCGTTGCTAGGTAACCAATTGGTTCTTAGCCACGTAAAAATAAGTCTAATCCTTCGGGCCAGCCCTAGGAGAGCTGTTAATCAGCTCAGTGGTCTGGTAAAACTAAGCTATACTTACTTTTTCATAGCTAGTAATTTATTAATTGTCAGTTCTTCCATTATGAATTCGGTAGTTGGGACGAGGGAAAATAAATTTATCATGCCAGTGATTGTCTATCCATATCGTACTTACTGATTTCATTAGCTCGTGAGTGGTACAATATTAACAGACTGGCAGTCTACCAATTCTCAATCATTGCACTACCGGAAATATTTGTTCTGATTAATCTTACACTTCGGAGTCCGTCTTGTTCTTTTTAAAGTTGATCTTTCTTCACTGTCTTCTGGATATTTCCTTAAAGGGCTATTAATCCACTGCATTATAAGATAACCTACAGCGAAATCCTGATCTGAAGATTTTTCTGTCATTGCCGAGTTTTAGTTTCCTGTGAAAGAAAGCTATTGAGATGGCTTTGTCTGTCCGTCCGCACTTTTTCTGCCCGCCCTCAGATCTTAAAAACTACTGAGGCTAGAGGGTTGCAAATTGGCATGTTGGTCATCCACCCTCCAGTCATCAATCATACAAAATTGAAGCCCTTTAGCATCAGTAGTTTTTATTTTATTTAAGGTTAAAGTTAGCCATTATCGTACTTCTGGCAGCGCTATAGGTACCAGCAACGCAGGCCAACACCGGACCGTGGCTGAATGTTATGGGCCGCGGCTATGAGTTTCATGGGCCGTGCTGAGGGCACCACCGGACCGTGGCTGAGTTTCATGGGCAGCTGCTAAGAGTTTCATGGGCCGTGGCTGTATAGAAAACTCGATTGCGCCGAAGAAACTTTCGCGCAGTTTTTACTTGTTATCTTTGCTGCCGGCTTCCTACATTTTTCACTTCCTTTCTGTGTTACAATTTTATCATGTTTTCAGAAGTATTCTTCTCTTACGTTTTTCCGGTGGTTTCAGTTTTGCATGTTTTAATTTTTCATCATATTAGAAGCTCACTTCAGCTTTGTTTCTTCACGTTCGTCAAGATTTCACACGTCTGTAACGTTATTTTGAGTGTTATAATTGTTTTGGTGTTCCTGCATAACGATCTTTTTTTATTATTCTAAATCTTTTACCTACCCAGACATGCTTTTTTACATTTTTTTGTGCTTGTACAAAAAGCTGTTTTTAGAAAGGTCACCAGGTAGTGACCTACAAACCAAAGACTTTTGGTGCAGGGTAGCGGTACTTTTGTGTCTCCATGCCTTTGGTTTTCAGGTGCTACACAGTATCACGATACAAGGCTCAGAGTCTAGATGTTGGATAACAGATTATCTGAAATAGAGAGAGAGAGAGAGAGAGAGAGAGAGAGAGAGAGAGAGAGAGAGAGAGAGAGAGAGAGAGCGCATAGTGCCACGTTTGAAGTTTCAAGAGAAACATTCGATGTTTTTCCAAGGTTGGAAGGAAAAGACGAAAAGAATAGGGAGTAATCGAAAGGTGTAATTTGCTGTAGAGGTTCATGTCATCTTAAGCAGTAAAGCTTAAAAGCGATGAACAGTCAAGGTCTCTCTCTCTCTCTCTCTCTCTCTCTCTCTCTCTCATTTCTTTGCTGCAACTTTATTTGTGTGTCTCCTGTAAAATCTCAGGAGACCTGGAATGATGTCTGGGAGAGCGGGAAGGAGATATTATGGTAAATGGGAAATGCAGGATGCCTTCCAGGCATAGGAACCCATATAATGATGAAGAGTTGGGGCGGAGATATACAGAATGCGCTGTAGGCCCTAAAATAAGAAAGCAACAACAGAGGGCTGTGTCTAAGGGGATGAAAATGGGTCGTGAATGAGCATTGCGCTAGAAGAAAAAACTTGGTAGCATTAGCAAACTACGAAACTGCTTCATTTAATTGGAGGAATTTGTTCAGTTTTCTGAGCGAAGTTTGCTATTGATGCTTCCCAACATCTCTCGTCGGAGTTCTTTTGAAGATATTGCTTTGGAAGCGTGTCTAAATGACAGTGCATTTGAAGAAGAGAGTTTCTTTTTTTTTCGAAGATTTAATAGTTGACGGTTAGAACAGGAAATATTGCGGCGAAGCGGAAACTTTTCATTTATCCATTTCATTTTATTTTTCTGTGAATATTCGGAAGCACTCTGAAAACGCAGATTTAATTAAATAGTATCAGCAGTTATCTATTTAGGAATACTGTATAGTTCTATATATTTTGATACGAAACCTTGCAAATACAGTTAAGATTGTTACAAAATTGCAGTCACTTTTATTTGGGTTTCTGCATAAAGATTCATGACAGTGTTTCATGGTACCCGGTGGACTTTTAATATTTCAGTTGAGTTATGTACTCGTATCTATGATGGATAAACTAATCGCCATCAAGACTTATTATCTGTATAAAAATGAATTAAGGTTTCACTTTCGAAAATATTTTTTCTATAGGGATTTTGCTGCAGCTCTTAAATGTAAAATTCTATTTGGATTTTTGAATTGAACTTTGTTACAGTTCTTCAGTTCAACATGTCCCTCATTTTACTTATAAATGAAACTGACACATCTCTTGAGTATCCGTAGCCACCATTTCGAAATTATGAAAATAAAAAGACCTCTCCTCACAATTTTCAAAATAATCATTCTCAGATCGTTGAGGTTGTAACATTGCATTTCAAAGACGCATAAAACTTAAAATGATATGCGGCTCACGAAATATGAGGGAGATTATTGGAAATAGAGAATGAAAGGAAATTAACTGTTTTTATTTCACCCCAGTGAAGAAACTTGACTTGACTTGCCCGGCCTGATTCCCGACAGTTGCCGACCGGGACAGGTTACGGCCGTTTTGGGGGATTTGCCCCCCCCCCCCCCCTTCCCCGGGCCAGGCACGTCCCCGTGAGTTAGGTTAGGTAGGTAAGATCTGGTTAGGTCAGTACCTGGCATTATTATAGGAAAGGTTATGTCTATTTATGTATAAGAAACCTGTCCCTGTCGGGAATCGGGCCGCGCAACTGAAGTTAAGTTTTACCATGGGAATTTTAAGTTTACATTGAGATAAAGTTGTGAGAAATGTGCATATTTTGACCGAGGGAAATGATTTTATCATATTATTGTTGATGAATTGAATTCTTTAGCCATTCATGGAAGTTAAGAATGTTGGATCACTAATTGCTACCGGCCCTGTCACAGTTCTTTTGACGGGTATCGTAGAGCAGAAACCGGCTTCGTATTTTTTCTTAATCTCTTACATATATTGTTGAATAATTGAACTGGTTATTAATTAGAAGTGAGGGACGGAACGTTGTTACAGTTTTATAAAAAAAAAAATATTGAAGGAAATAAGAAAATATATTGCAGAGTGAATGCTGCGTTTTCCTGTGAAATTTAGATACTGAACTTCATTCGAACAAGAGGAAAAAATCTATGTAAAGTGCAGTTGTGTGATATCAAGATATAAATTTCTGATATTTATATGATATTTATATGATTGGGATAGGCTAATCGACGTAGGTCGTCACGATGAGTGGTTATTGCTAGGCCAAGCAAGTAGAAAGGACTTAACAGGGAAGGGAACGATAATGAATACAGATGATTCATGGGAGATTGGCGTGAACTTTAATTGCATCAGTGGCTAAGAGGTCCAAGCATGATGAAGAATGGTGATGCATTGTCTTCTCTCATTTGGTTATCTTATTCGCAAATATCCTCTCTCTCTCTCTCTCTCTCTTTCTCTCTCTCTCTCTCTCTCTCTCTCTCTCTCTCTCTCTCTCTCTCTCTCTCTCTCTCTCTCAAATCTAAAAATAAATTCGTGCGATTAGGATTTGTTGTCCTCTTTTACCTTTGAATATGTAAAATGTTCTCATATCAGTCTTATCTTCCTTCCACCAAAAGTGAAAGTCATTAATAGAATCCTCTATAGAATCCTCTCTCCCCAGTGCTTACTCGTACACCCGTTTTTCCTTTTATATCCTATTCATCGGCGCCTCCACCCCCCTCCTCCCCAAAGAAAATAAAATTTAAAAAATCTCACTCGCTCCTAAGTCTTACGAAGCATTAACCGTGGACGTCAACATTTGCCTGTGTCCCGTCTCCCCTTGCTTCGTGACACAGACTTTCTGTAATTGTCTCATAACGTTGAGTGCCTAGATCGTTAGGGCGCTCGATTACCCTCAACAATATAGTGCAGCAGATAATTGCATATTTCATAAGAATCGTTCAGATAGTGAAACAAGCATGAAATTTTGCACAAGTGCTCTTTAAAGTTCCCTCTATCAGAAAAGGGCGCTGGCCACGCAAAAAATTTAATATGGCGGCCAAATTCCAAGATGGCGGCCAGTATCGACAGATTTTGGCTAATTTTTCACTAGAATGGCATGTATTTGCTTCTAGCAATATGGTAAAGCTCTTCCATACTATTTCTTGTGAATATTATGTTTCTGTAGCTTCCCAGTACAGTTTACCTTTAAATATGGGGGCTATATGGCTGCCAAGAAAAGGTAGAAACAATAATTATAATGAGAAATAATGCCCGTTCAACAATTATCGTTTTAAGCATGGATCTTGGTTTCTGTGGTTTTAGATCCTAATGAGGCCATCTCTTTCGAATAACTCATCAATTTTGAAGGAAAATTAATAAATGTAAAAGAGTGTATGTCTGCACACAACCAGGGCACACTGGTGACATCACTGCTGTGTAACTCAGCATGGGGTTCAGTGCCAGCTAATCCAGCTTTACTAATCCTGTAGTCTTAGACTAGTAGTTGTAGTATAGTTTAGTTTAGTGTCCCAAATGCTTTCTAACAGCCCCAGACCAGCTATAGTTAGATAGCCGCACCTGAATAGACAGGATGTGCCAGCGCGGGAGAGCCGAGCCAAGGGTATGGGGGCTGTACATGATGGTTCATGTACTTACCCGGATGGTGTACAGATCACACGGGACTTAAATGGCACTGGATGAATGATCGGGCTAGGTGTAGGGAGACCGAACCTAGTTGAATCCCATACAGGAATGTGTGCTTTGTTTAAGGTGGTAAAAGGATAACCCCTCGGCCTTAATCAAAAGTGAAATCATGGCAGAATGTGATGCCAATCCAATATTGAGCAGTAGAAAAACAAACTGGAGTTTGTGTTGTCTTTGTCAGAAGGACAAAAGAGGTGAGCACTTGACATCACCTCCAAGTCATCATGTCCTAGACCATGATGGGTACACAATGCTGGCAAGGAACATTCCCATGTTCAGTGAAATTAATGAAATGCCACTGATAATGGATCCAGCAAGGCTGGATGAAGGTGATGGCATAGAGGCCACTCTCAGGAAAAATGCAGCAAAATACCATGTGAACTGTCGCTTGTTGTTTAACAACACTAAACTGGACCGTGCAAGAAAGCGACAATCCAATGACCAGACCAGCAACACTGAGACTAGTCGTGCAAAACTGCGCCGAACCAGTCATGACAATGAAGTTTGCATTTTCTGTGAGAAAGTGGCACCTGCATCTGATCTCAGACAGGCTAGTACTAAGGGCCTTGACTTGAAATTGCGTGAATGTGCAGAGATACTTAGTGATGGCAAGCTCCTTGCTAAGTTGACTGGTGGGGATGTCATTGCACAGGAGTTTAAGTATCACCATGCCTGTCTTTGTGCCCTCTACAACAGAAAAAGGTCCTACCTGAGGAGCCTTGAGAAAGACCAAGGTAGCACTGAGTCAGAATCAGATGTGTATCCACTAGTTCTGTCAGAACTGATGACATACATTGTTGAAAACAACCTTTGTTCAGATGATCCAGTCACATTTCGGCTGGCAGATATTTGCCACCTCTACCAA
Organism: Macrobrachium rosenbergii; assembly: GCA_039081455.1. NCBI lineage: Eukaryota > Metazoa > Arthropoda > Malacostraca > Decapoda > Palaemonidae > Macrobrachium > Macrobrachium rosenbergii. The sequence goes on along the minus strand of JANJGK010000001.1, from coordinate 61,382,418 downwards.
CAACGTCTGGAACAATTAGGTGTAGAGACACCAAGTGTAAATTCCACGAGACTCAAAGACAAACTTCTGGCAGAAATTCCAGAACTTGAGGCTCATAAATCTGGCAGAGATGTATTACTTGCATTTCAAAAGGATGTGGGAAAAGCACTTGCTCAATCATCTGATCTTTCAGAGGCAGTTATCATTGCTAAAGCAGCAAATATTCTCAGAAAGTCTATACTTGATCATCAGTCACGGTTTGATGGCACATTTTCTGAGGCTTGTGTACGAAATTCTGTGCCTCCTCTCCTGCTCCAGTTTGTAGGGATGGTTTAGCATGGGGCTGACATCAAGTCACAGTTACGATTTGGAGCATCAAAGTCAGACCAGGCCATTGCACAGCTCATGCAGTTCAACTGCTACTCCCGATACAAAGAGGGAGCAACAACTCATAGACACTCCAAAGACAGAGAAACACCATTCCCAGTCTACATGGGACTCTCAGTCTATGCCAAAACCAGGAAGAGAAACCTGGTTGAAATGCTACATCAGTATGGCCTCAGTATCTCTTATGACAGAGTACTGGAGGTCTCTGCACAGTTAGGAGATGCCACAGTTAGCAAATATGTGGAGGAGGGTGTGGTCTGTCCCCCAGTACTGCGAAAAGGGTTGTTCACCACTGCAGTGATGGACAACATCGACCACAACCCATCTGCAACTACTGCCACTACCTCCTTCCATGGAACTAGCATCTCCATATTTCAGCACCCCACCAAGGAGAACACTGGACAGGAAAGACAGCAACTAAAGTTTGCACCTGAGAAAGTGAGGTCGGTGCCTGAATTGCCGGACACATTCACAAACATCTCACCAGCTTCCTTTCAAACAAAGAACCCTGTGCCACCAAACACTGCAATACCAAAGCCACCCACAGATATCTTGGGGCCACAGCTTGCACTGGAGTATCAGTGGCTAGACAAGGTCATAGTCACCCAGGAAATAGATGATGCAGTGAATCTGACGTGGTCAGCTCATCACGCTTCAATGAAGAGAAGCCCAGAATTTGAAGTAACCATAACTTCATTGCTTCCTCTCCTGCGTGATCAGGCTCATTCTGTTGCTACGATCAAACACGTGATGCAGAAAGTGCAGGATGTCACTGATTTTCTGAACCCTGGCCAGATACCCATAATCACAGCTGATCAGCCAATCTATGCCGTAGCAAAGCAGGTGCAGTGGCAGTGGCCTGATCAGTATGGTGAAGACAAGTATCTGGTAATGTTTGGTGGTCTGCACATTGAGATGGCAGCAATGACATCTCTTGGTACTCTTCTTCATGGCAGTGGTTGGACAGGAGCTCTGGTGGAGGCAGGAGTTGCTTCATCTGGAACTGCAGAATCCTTCCTGTCAGCTGCAAGTGTAACCAGGACACGGCAGATGCACCAGGTTACAGCCTCTAGTTTGTACAAACTCCTGAGGACAGCATACACTGACTACTGTGCTGAGAAAGCAAACAACAATGAGCAGGCATTAGAGTTTGAGGAGTGGTGTGACCTTCGAAGACAGCAGAGTCCACAGTTCCACTTCTGGCACATGGTGTTGTCTATGGAACTTGTGATATTCCTACTGATCAGGTCCTTCCGTGAGGCCAATTTTGTCCTCTACTGCCAGGCATTGCATGAGCTGATACCCTACTTCTTTTCCAACAATAATACAAACTATGCTCGTTGGCTGCCTATTCACCTCAGGGACATGCTTACCCTAGAGAGTTCACACCCAGAGTTGCACAAGGAGTTCAAGGCTGGCAACTTTGTTGTGCACAAGACCAGTCGCCAGTTCTCAGCAATGGCTCTTGACCAAGCTCATGAGCAGACCAATGCCTTTATAAAGGCTGATGGCGGAGCCATTGGGCTGACTGAAGATCCGTCAGCACTCAGAAGATGGATGGTGGCTGGCCCAGAGATCATCCGCTTGGTGTCTGCATACGAAACAGAGGTTCAAAGTAAGGAGTCTAATGAGCAGACAACACACCATGAACAAACACCTCATGCGCAGAAGACATTCTTGGAGAGAGTCAGCAAGCTGTCATTGGCTTTGCAACACTTGGGAAGTCCTTTTCAGGAAGAGAGCCAGGATCTGTATTCCATTGACAACAAAGACATTGCCCACCCCAGCTCAGCAGAACTTCTACAGACACACCTTGACAGAGGCCGCACTAAATTTCAGAAGTTTTCAGACTCTTTGGCAAACAATGCAGTCTCCTTCTATGAGCCGATAAAGAAGAACAGAACTGACTTCTTCAGGCAAGAAGCTGCTCCTGTAGAACAGTCAAAGCAGAAACTTCTGAAGGAGGATTGCCAGCTTTTCTCAAAGCTATTTATATCCTGTCAGAGCCGTGAATGTGATCTGCAGGAATTCTTCCAGCACGAGAATCAAACATTCCCAGCTTCCCTTAGTGAGGGTGGTAGGCTGTACACATGTCAGAAGTCTCAGCTGACCTCGGTCCTGGAGAGTCATGTTACACTAGAAGACAAAGAACCAAAGACTGATGTCCTCATTGTAGATGGATCAGCTTTGGTCCATGCCTTGCCACCAAAGAAAGGAAAGACCTTTGAGGGCTATGCACTTTGCGACTTCTTGCCTGTGATACAATCCTATAGCAGCAAGTACACATCATCACATCTTGTATTTGATGTATACAATACATCCAGCCTCAAAGCTGAGACCAGGCTCCAACGTGGTCAAGGAGGAAGGCGCAAGGTGACAGACAAGAACACAATTCCATCCAACTGGCGCAATTTCCTAAGACACGATGCCAACAAGACAGAGTTGTTCCAGTTCCTGGCAGACAAAGTTGCCCAGATGTCTGCCACAAATGTTGTCATTGCCACGAAAGGGTCTGCTGTCCTCAGCACTCATGAGGCTAGTCTTCAGGGACTGGAAAAGTGCTCTCATGAGGAAGCTGACACCCGCATCTTTCTCCATGCCAAATATGCCACAGAACATGGAGCCAAGACCATCACGGTTAAAGCAAATGACACAGATGTTCTTGTCGTTGCAGTCAGTGCCTTCTCCACTCTCCACAATCTAGGGCTAGAGAAGCTATGGGTGGCATTTGGCCAAGGCCAGAGCCTGCGCTGGATTGCTGTGCATGACCTGTGCAACTCTCTGGGCCAGGAGAAGGTGAATGGCATGCTCTTCTTCCATGCGTTCACAGGCTGTGATACAGTGTCAGCCTTCCGGAGCAAGGGCAAGAAGACCGCCTGGCAGACATGGAACATCTTTCCAGAGGCCTCCACTGTGTTCTCCAAACTGAGTCACTACCCTCTCAGAGTGGAAGAGAGTGACCTGAAGGTCCTGGAGAGGTTTGTCATACTTATGTATGAAAGATCCAGCACTGCTGGCACTGTGGATGAGGCTAGACTTGATATGTTTGCCAGAAAACAAAGGGCATATGAGGCCATTCCACCAACCAGGGGAGCTCTCCTCCAACACACCAAGCGTGCTGCGTACCAGGCTGGTTGTGTGTGGGGGCAGGCCACCCAGTGTCAGCCACAGCCAGAGAACCCTGCTGAGTGGGGATGGCAAAAGTCTGGTGAAGCATGGCAAGTCCTCTGGACAACCAACTCGCCCTTAGCCAAGAGTTGCCAACAGCTTACCAAATGTGGATGCAAAGCAGGCTGTCGGGAAAGGTGCAAGTGCTACAAGCTGGGTCTTCCCTGCACAGCTCTGTGCACTTGCAAATGTGAAGTCTAGATAAATATTGCCCTCTCTTCAGTAGATAATCTAGCTTGAGCATCCAACGTGTCATGCTATGCCTACCTTCTTATCCTCGAATTTTTCAAAGGTGTAGGTTGAGAGACCTATACATAGATTGGTTGCGTTTAGTCCGTATTTCTCTTCTTTTCTTTTTATGGTTACAGTCTTAGACACAATGTTGTATGTGACCATACCATTACTATTTCAGTTGAAAATAGCATATTAGTTAAACTGTCTGATCACATGAATATACCATTAAATAAAAACAGTTGGTCTCTATGTCTGCTAGCGCTGTGGATAGAAAAAAAAACTTTTATGGCAACCATTTTGTACGCCATCTTGGTTACAATTCATTTAGTAAGGGTTTTCAATAAAATGTGTGGTATGGAACATTTTTATAACCTAAAAGTCGAGGTTTAAAAAAAAAAAACTGGCATATTCCATCCAATAGATGCTCCCAAACCAGTGAATCTCAACATAGATGGCGGCCATTTTGAAAAATAGCCGCCATCTTGGATTTTCAGGTGGCCAGCGCCCTTTTCTAAGAGAGCGTAGTCTTAGGAATGTTTGTGCCAAATTTCATGCTTGTTTCACTATCTGAACGATTTTTACAGCAATCTGCTGCACTAATAACCGGGAACTGCCATTTGCGGCTGTTTAAGAATAGTTTGAAGCTTTTCGTAAAGGGTACATTTGCTTCTTATGCAGTATAATTTCGCCTAATTGCAAAATATATCTCATCATGATAGCTCTTTCACGTTTCGCAAATAAGTCTCTCTCTCTCTCTCTCTCTCTCTCTCTCTCTCTCTCTCTCTCTCTCTCTCTCTCTCTCTGGCTTACAACGGCAGAAGTCGTCATAATTCTTCCAATTCGCTCATCAGAGCTTCCCTTCGTCTAGTAACTACTATCCATTTCAGGTACTGCGAATCATCGTTTTTCTCAAATATCTTTCTAATTAATTATTCGATCGAAATGGTACGTTGGCACAGTGTACGAGACACCTCCCACTAATTTTTTATAATATAGTGCACTGTCAAGTGGTGGTAGTTAAGGCGTTTACTTTTGACTTTTAAAGTCAAAGTCGCATGAGTCAGCAAGCCTAAACTACGCAATCGAACGCCTGCTATCCCCCATAGACTGGAAAGGGGGTGCGGAGATGGGGAGGCCAGGAAAGTGGGTTGAGGGAGGGATGAGGAGGGGAAGGAGGAGGGGGGGACGGGATGGGGTATAAAGGACGTTCGAATGCATAGTTTGGCGATGCTTGGCAACACTGTATAAGTCAAGAGTAAACTCCTTAACTAAATCCATTTGACAATGCGCTTTATTACCAAAAATTAGCGGGAGGTGTTTTGTACACTGTGTCAAAGTACCAATTCGATCAGATAATTAGTTTGAAAGATATTTGAGAAAATCGATGAATCGCGGTCCCTGAAATGGATAGTAAACGTGACTTTCTTGTCCTTTATTATTTACTAGTTTTTGGGTTATAACGAGTACCTTGCATTTATGTACCTATTAAATAATTGCTCTTGTATTTTATTTCATGGACAGTGTATGCACCCGTGTTCAGTGCTTTGGGTACGATACTGATGCCGAAAAACATTCAACGAAAAACACTGGAAATACATCGGTAGATAGAAAATGGGCAGTTCGTGTTAAATTCATGTTTGCCATGTTTTGTTCCATAAGGAACAGAGCTAAAATGATTTTTCTATCAAATTGTAAAAAACGCTTGCTTTTCTAAATGGATTGTGTATTTCGGAAGTGAACGTGAATATCCGATGTTCCTCTTCATGAATACGAGGCTAGCGTATTCCAGTGTAGTGATAACACTTGACTTTTTAAGGCAGGAATTTCTTTAAATTTGTAATTAGCTTTTCACACAAACGGAAACAGAAATATTTGTAATGAGGCTTGTGTTTTGCACTTGTTCTCCTCCCATCCTTTAATAAGCTACATTTCAAGTTTAAACCCGTGTAGCTTTTAAAGGACTTTAGATGTAATGTGGAGCTGATCAGATCAACACGGACATAACCAGGAAGAAAATACATCTGCCAAAACTCATGAGCGATTGAGTGATCGCTAGGACTGCGCAAGATGAAAATGTTTCTTTTTTTTTCTTCTGGACAAAGATCGTTTAGAAACAGAGAGAGAAATTCGGCTATATAGCATAACCAGACACACACACACACACTTATTTAATATGTGTATATATATATATATATATATTATGTATATAATATATACTGTATCTATATATATTTATTATATATATATATATATATATATATATATATATATATATATATATATATATATATATATATATGTATATATATATATATATATATATATATATATATATATATATATATATATATATATATATATACAGTATATATATATATATATATATATATATATAATGAACACATGAGAACGTGTTTCACAGAGATGAATTTCCAAGTCACGCCGGGAACTAACCTCGGTCTCCTGAGTGACAGGCCATGGGGATTCTTGCTTTGGTAGCCATAACCTCTGACATAAGAGACCTTGGTTGTTCAGACATTGGTCAGGTTCAAAGTCACAAATTTTATTTTCTTTCCTGGTGACTTTGTTTGCGTTCATGGTTTTGTGTTATATCGTTTCCCCCTCAACCTCGACACATTTTTTCCTTGACCCAAGGTCATTCCGTCCAGTTTTAGGTGTTGAATTTATGGTATCAGCTTTTCCAATATACGACCTCAACGTTGCGATACCTATGCTGATATTTCATTGACTAAAATTGTTAATGAATGTTCTAGGTTCAAATATCCATTCGTGTTATATTTTAAAGCACATTGCTCTTAATTGACAAATACTCTCCTTAGATAATCGTCAGCACTTTATCACAGTTTCATCTAGTTTTTGTTTTACGTTGTCCATGTTCACCTTTTCATCTCAAAGGTCATTTATTGATGGGCAACGACTTTTTTATGTAAAAATATGCCAAAACTGATATCTCCACATTCATGCTAGTACCGTTGTACTGTATATCAAGTACGTAAATTATAATTAAATTGTAAGTTGTTAAAATGATATACAAAGTACAATACATTTACAGCATGTATATAAAAAAATATATATTCTGCGGTGAAGTCACCAGTTTCAGGGAAGCCCTTCCCACCCACCCCCTTAGGTCCCTTTGGTGCTAGTAATGTCTTACCCCCACAGTACTCTTTTCCAGATAGTAAGTCATATGTATAACAAGTTTGGTTGAAATTGCTCAGTGCGTTTCAGAGTTATGCTGGAACATGCACACACATATACATACAACCATCCATCCTAAACGAATTCCAGGAACAGGTACACGGTTTAGTGAGAGGGCGGTAGAATTTCGTTAATGAAAGGGCAAGAGGCCAGATCTCAGTTATGTAGATACTTTTAGTCACTGCTCTTTACTGAAAAATTGCTTTTTTTTTTTCTTCATTATCTTGTTATTCAAATTTCCGATTCTTCCTTGAATATCAGCTACAACAGCAGGTGACGGAGATGAAGATTTTGCAAGGACAGTAATATTAATAAATAAATTATTTTACTTCTTTGTATCGCATATTCTAGTCATGTTTTTATATTGTGTGAAAAAAAAATTATAAACAAATAGACAGAAATGAAAATACCTTTAATGAAAAATAACTTGAGTTATACGGTCCGAGGTAGGATTTCACACGCGGACGATACCTAATTAGACTACATTTATGCTGCAGTTTCTTGAAGAGCGCCAACCAAAAACAGGTTTTGGCTGTAATCGGCATTAGTAATTACGGATTAAAGACAAAAGTATGGAAATGTCTGGATGCTTTAGTCTTTATTCATGGTGATCATCTCACTGGTCATTTTGTCTTCAGGTTATTTGGATTTAGTCTGAAATTGTTGGGCGTCCATATAATATCTAAAAAGTATCGACGTAGCACAGCATAATTCCCGTGCCAAGAAGGATGTGAGAGTGGCTGATGCGATTATGCTGTTCAGTTTAACTCGATTGACTCCTTCAATTTATCCGTGCTTTCAGGGCGCTCTTTAAAGTTTAAACAGACTTGCAAAAGGGAGACCAGTTTACTTTTTATCATGATCTTTTCATTCAAAGTGTCTACTGAACTAAT
>JANJGK010000001.1:61352038-61369538 GCA_039081455.1 Macrobrachium rosenbergii | reverse complement strand
TGGGCGAGGTCTTTTTCGGACCTTGAATTTAACGACCTCCTTGAGACATTCATCTTTAAGTATCCGGAAGAGATATTCCGAGATGTCGTCAAGTGGCATTGGGTTCAGTTCTGTTTCTTTGTTTTTCGCTATTTCGCTCACTATTTTACTGTCAATTGATTTATTTAAAATATAAGAAAAATATACTGATGTAAATCCAGGTGGAAAAATATGCAGGGAATGCTTTGAGATTTAAGTAAAGAACGGTTTACAGGAGAATAGCTCGTAATAATATGTACATTAAGGCGGTGATTACTGAGTATAAAGTGAAACTATACAATCAGTTCCTGTCACATCACCAATCGCTTTAACTTTTAGTAGTTTCCTTTCCTGATTATCGGTTGGCTGTCATGGTTCAGGTAAATTACAAGTCCCATGATATAATAATTTTTAAAACTGTAATGGAAGTTCTTGTACTTCCATATATGAACATTTTCTGTCTCAATATTCTAAAATTCAATGTTGTGTTCTATACGGATGTGCCATGAGGATTTTCAACCTTATTCCTATTTTAATGAAGGAAAATATTATACCTTCATATGCAATGCGAACATCTAACGCATGTGATTTTCTTTTCATTTTAGGACTATGAATACAGACATACAGGCTTAGTAAATATTAATGTCTGTATTTATTCCTGGTTTATGAATTCTCCATTCAGTCTTACACATATCCGTCATCAATGTTTGTACGTGGATATCAGACCCCTTCAGTGAGAATATTAAATCAGAACACTGTGATTTCGGATTTATAATCAACATGAAATCAGTTTAGCTTGCTTAACTTTCATAGACTCCAATTCCAACGTCACCCGTATTTTTCAGTTAGTGGCAGTGTCTTTTTCATTATATAATCCCAAGTCTGCAGCCGAATTCATTGAAAGGTTAATGCCCAAAGCTGCTTCACTCTTAATCAGCTCAGTGGTCTGGTTAAACTAAGGTATACTTAACTTTAACTTTGCTTCACTCTGAATGAAAATATCCCAAGGGTTTATTAATCGCTTGCCGGCGATATCCAATTCGGTTGCTTTTAAACGTGGTCTCTTTTGCCTACCCTTCCGGTCTTTCTGTGGTGTAGTGAGCGTTTACATACGTTGTCATATTTTCTGAATACGTTATTGTGAACATAATGAGCGATATGTAAATGTTACCGCTTCATTAATCATGCATATTTCTTTCAGCATCATCATCTGTTATAATCTTTTTCATTATTTCTCAAAACGGTGTCTTAAAGCATTCAATTCAGTGATTGTAAGGAGAAATACGGTGTCTTAAAGCATTCAATTCAGTGATTGAAAGGGTTGGCAAAGTGTCCAAAAATCTCTTCGTTAGTTTTGGCAGTATATGCATCCTCTATCTATGATTGATCGTCAGTCTCTCTCTCTCTCTCTCTCTCTCTCTCTCTCTCTCTCTCTCTCTCTCTCTCTCTCTCTCTCTCTCTCTCTCTCTCTCTAATGCGTCTCTCGATTGCAGGCGGAGTGGCTTTTTGTGCTTCTCTATCCAAGGATTTTTTTCGTATATGCTTTACCATTCAAAGTTTTCCATAAAACAGTAAATCACGGTGGAATGTGGGTAAATGATGGAATTCTTTTTTGTAAGTTTCCCCTCTTTCTCTCGCTCTCTCACATGTACATCTACAGTAGCTATTCCCTTTTCGCTATGACTTTATTTGAAATGAGAAAATACTCCTCCCATGATAAAAACATTAAATAACAGACTAACAGAAGCAAGGGAGGGTAAAAATTTTAGTAGAATGTAGGTTTTGTTGATTTCATCTGAAATGATAAAATCTAATTAATCACTTGTTCATTGTTATTTGGCTAAGCCAAGGAATAACGTTTGATGTTGCAGATTGTGAGAATTTTGCGGAAGGTAAGGGTTTTTCTACCATAGGTTTATATCATATTAAAGCTACACATTTGCACTGAAAATTCAGGATAATCTTGCCGCTCTGTGTGCGGGCCCTCGGGTTATCTTGCTGGAGCTGGGCTTGTGATTATTATGCCACTACTGTCTCCTTATCAGGGCGAAATTATTTCTTCTCTGTACGATAAGCTGAGATCTCAATTACTACAAATTCAGATTGTGTGTTAAGGCTTGTTAGAGCTATGTTCCCTTTCGGGGTTAGGGAGATGAAGACAGTTGGATCAGTGTGATTTCTTGGGTTATTTCCATCTGCCGATGCAGATGACTTTTTAAGTAAAAGTAAGTTAATCGTTTTATTTAATTTTCTTCTGCAACAGTTGCATGACGAAATTTGTGTAGATTTCACCTGGCCATTTTTACTGTTATTGCAGGATGGGATAAGTTAGACTCCGGAATTGAGTAATGGCTAAAATGCTGTAATGCACGCAACAGATATTTCAAAATTTTAGAAAGAAAGAGCAATAAGTTTTTCAGTGTGTTCCTAATTTATTGGCATATAAACAGTTGATTCAAAGAGAGTATTTAGAAAATGTTTTAAAGGCCAGTACATATGATGATGTGCGACTGCCGCCATCATTGTTCAGGTTTAAAAATGGCTGTGTGCGAGAAAATGGGTTTAATTTGGCATGCGTGACTTGCTGAGATCTTAGTATTCCGTGAAATATTGATTTACTTTCTTTTGTTGTTAAAAGCTAATTTGGCCAAGACACTAAATTATATTCTCGTGCGTTAACGAAGTTTTCCATTGAATATTCTTATTAAGTTCATGCGAGATAACCTTAAATTCCGACAAACATACCTTCGGGTTCGAAGGACTCGAAATTAGCTAATTGGAGTGAGAGCAGAAATACTCCATGCTTAACACCTTCACAGCCTTCTCTTTATTTATTTCTCCCTCTCCTTCTCTAATTGCCAAGAAATACAAACATTTGGTCATATGTATTCGTTGAAAGTGTAGAATTGTATTTTCAGAAATTGTTTTCATGTTCCAAAGAAACTGATCATGAACATTTATTTTCTTTAATGTTTAATAATCTCTTAAGCCCCAAAGCAGAAAGTGCCTTCATATTTTCGAATAAACATAACGCATAATCTGTGCGTATATTAAGCTTTTATTTACGCATTTTTTAACCTTAGTGTGTAAACCGAAATACACCCATCACCGTTACTGGTTAATGGTGGGATTAAATGACTGGAACAAGTTCATTTCATACTTCATAATGAACAAATAGTATGATAAGGTGATGAAAGCAGCTCGGGCTCTTAAACACAAAATTCAAAACCACGAAAACATTAATTAAAAACTGCTAAATGTGCTTTTTGCGCTCTTGTTTACTTTCGGTTCCTGCAATACGCCTCATTGTCAAGTAACCCTGTCCAAATAAATTGTTTGATAGTTTTTCATCAATTTAATGAGAGAGAGAGAGAGAGAGAGAGAGAGAGAGAGAGAGAGAGAGAGAGAGAGAGAGAGAGAGAGAGAGAGAGAGAGTTTTTCGTATCATTTTGTGATTTCAGCGTTTGGGCAAACACACAGCAGGTTATATTGCAATGGCATCCACTATCGTTACACTAGGGCGATCAGATTTCGGGTTCAGCCAGAGATCTGTCCCAGTCATCTCCTACTTCGGTAAATTGGCAGGATATCCGAAGGGGCTGAGCTTGATTAAGACTTTCGAGGAATATTATTGTTGGATGAAGGCATTTGCTTTGCCAGAGGATGATGAAGTGCTTAGTTACATATACGACGTCCAAGCGGGATTGTTATGTCGATCGATATCAATTTACATGATCATTCTTACACAATAATTATTTAAGGAAGTATTCACGAGTTTATACAGCCAGTAATTGCATTAAAAGGTTTATCCCTTATGATAAGCTATAATGAATTATATTCAGATGGTAAGAGAGAGCTTTTTTTTCCTAGCTAGCACTGCACTTGAAAATTTGTTTTTTTTGTTAGAAGTTTCATAGTTATCAACAAAAATGTTTAAATATTCCATTTTCAAATGTTCGATTTTGTTTGAGATTTTTGGTATATGGTTTGATCCAATCTGTACTTTTAGTTCTACTATTTTTCTTTAGTTCGAGAAAAGGTTTTGTGTATATTTTACAAATACATTTTCGTTATTCATGGTGCAAGGACTTATTATTTGACTGTTATTTTACTATATATATATATATATATATATATATATATATATATATATATATATATATATATATATATATATATATATATATATATATATATATATATATATATATATACATATATATATATATATACATATATATATATATATATATATATATATATATATATATATATATATATATATATATATATATATATATATATATATATATATATGCACAAATTAATCTGGATGAGTAATATTTCAACCTGTTTGTAAGAAAAATATAAATACTTACGACAAAAATTGGTGGCAAGTTACGGCATTTGCTAACACTTTCATTGATGTTTTTCAAAAGCAAGATGTGAGTCGAAAGTTACACCTAGAATGATTAAGGCTTCAGACTCATTCAGCAGAGTCTCACCCACCTGAAGGGAAGGATGGGGTGGAAGATCCGTGCGAGATTTGCACTTACAACTGGTAAAAGCTTTATTAGTTTTATAGCAGACACATACAGACTCACATACATGTATGTATATGTGTGTGTGTGTGTGTGTGTGAGCCTGATGTGTGTAGCATGGGTGAGAGTATACTACTAGCGATCAGAAATGGGTAAGAGATACGGAAGGTTCTGTAATAGACCATGAAAATTACTGCTGTCAGAGACCCTTGTTTTTTAGGGGGATTGGTGATGGAGTGAGACCACAGGTTTTCCATAATGTTTCAACCTTTGTGTTAGTCGTAAACATCTTATGGTCTCCCTCCACTAACCCCCAGAAATGGTTCTCTGACAGTAATGATTTTCATTGTCTATCACACGACCTTCAATATGCAGTATTATAAAACTCGACATATTTCATATGATAAACACGTCCACTGCTAAAGGCAAACTTAAGCTAAACACGTAAGAGATCAACCAATTGGCAAGCAAAACACACAGTGTATATACATATATCTGGGGTACATGGAGCAAAATAAAAACCGCCCAGTACCCCACAAGAAAATACAATCATAACACGTCAGATTACAGTTTCCAGTCAACAGAGACAAATTACATCAATATGAGGAGCAAGGCAGTGAGGCATGATCAACCAGGAGGACAAGCAGAGAAGTAAATGAGGCAGGCGGGCGGGGGGGAAAGGAGGATAAGGATATGATTGGTTAAGGTTGGGAGATGACACTTCCCACAGCTATGGTAGAAAATTTCAGGGCTTCGAGCGATTTTAAATAGTGGCGTTTAAACACTAGAGGTGATTTCCAACCCGTGTATTTAGTCAATTCTGAGAAATCCATATTATGAAAGTAATTAATGGAGGTAGCAACTGCTCGAATATCATGAACCTTAGGAACTGAATCTGGGTTGGCTTGTTTAATAAAATGCAGAATTTGTTGTCTTATACCATTCAGTGATAGAGTACCACCTTTCTCCCTGATAAAAAGAGGACCCGACTTACTCTGTGGAGTTCTTAAAAGGTAAGATTTAAGTGTATGAACTGGACATAAAGACTGGTCTTGTGGAAGGGGCACCACCTTCCAAGGAGACCACCTGTCTTGTGGGTCTTCGTTTTTGGCTAAGAATCTAGGATCAGGGGAAAGGAGGACCTCTCCGGAAGGGAGGAAGTTCACAAAATTATCACCTCTAGTGAGAGCCGACAGCTCTGAGATTCTAGCACCTGAGGCCAAGCTAATCAGAAATAAGGTCTTCCTTAACAGATCCTGATAAGAGCATTGAAAGTTATCTATCTCTGATGCTAACTTAAGGACGTCATTGAGAAACCACGTAACGGAATGTGGGCGTGATACGGGTCTCAGACGAGCGCATGCTCTGGGGATGGATGAAAAATAGGAATCTGTAAGGTCGATTTTAAAGCCGTATAGAAATACTTTCTTCAGGGCTGACTTGGCTGTGGTAATAGTGGCCGGAGCAAGGCCTTTTTCAAACAGTGATCTAAAGAAAGAGACTCCTAAATTAGTCGTCATGATTTTGGCTTCAGATGCTTTTAGGAAGGAGGCTAACTTTTTGACTGCTGAATCATATTGTCTAAGAGTAGAATCTCTTTTATCTGACTCAAGAAATAGTGTTGACAGGGTCAATGTTTGCCCCTTTTTGGGCTGCGAATTTTATAAAGTCCATAAAACTAGGGCATTCTGAATTCTTGAGGAAGCTGACACAGTCTTGGTTTGTACTGTTTTGGTCAGTATGGGCTTGGGAATCCGAAGACTAGTTCATGAAGAAGAGGGAACCAATTGCTCTTCAGCCAATAGAGGGCTACTAGGGCTAGTTGACCTTTGAATGTCCTGAGTTTGTGTAATACTTTCAACAGTAAATTTATTGGAAGGAACAGATAAATTTTCTCCCAATTGTTCCAATCTATTGTCATTGCGTCCTGGCGTACGCCTGAGGGTCCAGGTTGGGGGCCACATAACAGGGGAGCTTGAAGTTGCTTTCTGTCGCGAACAGATCCACTTGGAGACCAGGAACCTGGCGGCAAATCCATTTGAAAGATTCCGTGTCCAGGGACCACTCCGTCTCCAACGGAGTAGTCCTGGACAGGGAATCCGCCACCACGTTCCGTACCCCCGCTAGGTGGGTGGCTGACAGGTGCCAGGCGTGCTTGTTCGCCAGGGAGAAGATAGCAACCATTACTTGGTTTACTCGACCTGATTTGGAGCCGCCCCTGTCGATGCAATGAACTACCACTGCGCTGTCCAATACCAACCTGATATGAATCCGGTTGGGGAGGCGGATTTTCTTTAAAGTTAGAAAGACCGCCATAGCTTCCAGGGTGTTTATATGGAACTGCTGAAACATTGTGGACCACGTTCCCTGTACTTTTTGTTTTGGGGAATATCCCCCCCAGCCACTTAGGGAAGCGTCTGTGTGGACAACTAGTGCCGGAGGGGGAAATTGAAGCGTAACTAACTTGGAGAGGCCCTTGACTGAGGTCCAAGGCCGCAGTCTTGTTTTCAAGATTCGAGGGATGGAGGAGACCTTGTCTCTGAGCTTGACATTGGCTCGACTCCACCACACTCTGTTTGTCTTTTAGTTTCGCTTTTAAGAGCAGGTCTGTCACTGAGGCAAATTGAAGGGACCCAAGGACACAGTACCCTCTTCCCTGGAAACCCTCTCTTCCCTTCCTGCTTTTAGCAGCAGTTAATTACACCGTCCTTTCGTGTTTTAAATCAGCATTAATTATAATGGCGAGGTTTCTATTGTTATATAACGAAGGCCTTGGCTACTTTGTCACTGCAGCATTTTCATAGTTCTATGCCGAATGCTATCGTACATACACATACACACACACACACACACACACCACCCACTTTATATCAGCCTTTTTCTAACTTGAGTAAACGCCAGTTGGAGATAATTATTCTTGTTTGAGGGTAAACAAAAGACCAGATCGATACCCTTTGAAATTTTGTTTTCATGTTATCAATTAAGTATATATCGACCGGTCCCGGCAGATTCTAGATGTGTCTTTGAGTGTGACTCTTTAAGGATAAGATAATTATAAAGATTTTCCATATCTTGACCATCGTTCCGTTTAAAATAGCTGTTAAATTACCTCTGAGAAGTAGTGACAGACAGACAGACAGTGTGTTGTTCGTCAGAGCTACAAATATTCTGTCTGTCAGGTGACACCTATATTAAAATCTACTGATATGGGTTGTTCATGGATGACCCCTGCCCATAGGAAATTGTGCATGCAACTATTCATCATCTTTTTATTGTCTCGTGTTTTGATTTGTTTTTTCTTTTTTATTTCCCGAGCACACCAAGTACAGTCGCGTGCGAGGGTGTTCGGATATTTATCGTGTGTAGTTTTTCTCTTGATTATCCGTTTGTTTGTGGACATTGCCGGTCCTAAAGGATGGCGGCAACGATGTAGTTATTCGCATGAGGTTGCCTGGCGTGTAGATAATGAACAATATATTTCGGTTTTTTCAACTCGTGTCGCTGCACGCTAGTAACATTCATAGTTGGATCTCTCTCTCTCTCTCTCTCTCTCTCTCTCTCTCTCTCTCTCTCTCTCTCTCTCTCTCTCTCTCTCTGATATAGTCTACAAAAGTAATTAAAGGTACTCCAAAGGTCACATATACCCAACGCTCAATACAGCGCCAAACCAGAACTAATTTACTTTTTATACATGAACCAGATTCTCTCCCCACTCCCAAATTACTTACATTTGAAACCTCGTGTGTATATGTATGTATATATATATATATATATATATATATATATATATATATATATATATATATATATATATATATATATATATATATATATATATATATATATATATATATATATATATATATATATATATACATACACACAAGGTTTCAAATGTAAGTAATTTGGGAGTGGGGAGAGAATCTGGTTCATGTATAAAAAGTAGTTCTGGTTTGGCGCTGTATTGAGCGTTGGGTATATGTGACCTTTGGAGTACCTTTAATTACTTTTGTAGATTATATTGTGCAAGAGAAAGACTTACTTAAGAATCCTCGGGAATTAGACGTCTTGGTGTCAGTTGAATGGTCCTTGTTCCCATCCCATATCGAGACCCGTGGAGTGAAGACAATATTTGCTGTAGAGAAAAAAAAAAAATTAGAAGGAAAGTAACAACAAAAATTTTTTTCGAATATTAGGAACTTTCATTTGCAGTTATATATTATTTTCAAGCTGCTTTTTAGTCCATTGTCCATACTTACTTAGATTGAGAAATCTCACGCTTTCCTTTCCACTTTTGCTAAGCCAGTCTGTTTCTCAGTTTTTTATTAACTGGTAGTTTCAATTTTTTTTTTTTTTTTTTTTTTTTTGCTTCCAACCTGTTTAATTTCCTCTCTGTCCCTATCGGGATTTCCATTTTCTCTTTAGTCTTGACGAAATCTATTAGAAGAGGTAACGTTTGTTTTTCTTTTACAGATTATATTTTCTTTCGCTGTCTCTTAAGCCCTTAAAAAACTAGTCGATTTTCAAGCCAAAGCATTTTGATGTCCAGTTTCACGGTATTTTGTTTTCCTCATGCCAGTGAATTCAGAATATTATACAGTTTTGATTTTCCTTATTACTCAGAACAATTATCGTTTTTTGTGCTTCTCAGTTGATTACCTGTTCCCTTTTATATTCCGATTCACAGTGGCCGAATATCCTTATTCTTAGTCTTCTCAAGGCTTTTGCATCATTTAATGTTGCTGTTATTGCCGTTACGAGTGAGTGGGTTTGGGTAGATGGTCCTGGTAGTGTTCCTTCCCTTGTGTCTTATGGAGGCGGTAGATAATCAAGGAAGTTCGACACCGATTCTGGCCATCTCATTCATTTTCACGATGTCTATGACCTTATTATCATTAATAAAGAAGGAATAATGCTCATATGACATTTAGAAGCACTGTTGCCAAGATGAAACTCTTGCATTGCTATTCGCGACTTTTTTTTCTCAATTTTATTACATTCCTTTCTCTATTCTCTTACCCATCTTCACCTACTGGGTAGTGTGGCATCAAGGAACGGGTTAAAGGGGTTTTGGGTTTGTCTAGAAGTTTAAAGTTGCCGAGTCAGCGAGAAATACACACTGTTTATTCAGTCCCCATCACTCTTTCTCTCTCCCTCTCCCTCTCCCTGAGATCCATCTTGCTTCAGTCTCTCGCTGATTGAGTTAAAAATGCAAATTGTGTTTACTTTAGAATGCAGATAATTAATTGCCTGGGGCCGTATTCTTCTATTGTATGGACATATTCTATTGCTGAGGACGTGACGTAAGTCTATTTGATTCTATTGGATTAATTTTCTCTTTTCCCGGTAGGTTGCAATGCAGTTAGTTTTCATTTTCAGCTCTTTTTTCACTTCTGTTGTCGTCGGGAAAGATTAATTAGATTTATGTTATTTATGTGCTGTCACGTTTAGGATTATGGTTCGTATTCACTCGTGAACCTGTTCTCATCGGGAAAGATTAATTAGATTTATCTAAGTTGTGTGCTTTGACGTTTAGGATTATATTGGTTGTTATTCCCACTTGAACTTTGGATAATCTCTCCGAGTCTACATTAACAGTTCCTTGAGAATTTAAAGTCTTTAGTTTTCCTCTCTCTCTCTCTCTCTCTCTCTCTCTCTCTCTCTCTCTCTCTCTCTCTCTCTCTCTCTCTCTCTCCTGCAAATAAAGAGCATTCTGAGTAGCTTTTAGGGTATACATGAAGCCTACTGTCAAGGAACTGTTTTTCCTCTTGCTGGCTTGACTGGCGTGTTGTATCCGAGAGTTATCGCTGAGACTTATGCGTGGGATAGTAAGAGGGTGGGTGTAGTATACATGAAGCGATAAGAAGATTACGATTTTTTAATTTGTTATATGCCCATTAACTTCAGATGTTGAATTGTGTGTATAAGTTGTGGAGATTTGCACTGTCAAGAGAGTACATTGAGGGTTAAGAGACATCTATTTTAATTTGCGATAACGTGCTTTGGAGGGGCGAGAGGTAAGCCTGTAAAAAATGTTATGCCTAATTTTCTCGTCATTCCCATGTTCCTTCCTTCCCCCCCCCCCTTTTTGTGGGGGGGAGTGGGGGTTGGGGACGGTGTTCCGAAGCAATTGCGGGGAAAAAGGCAAAACCCTTCCTCCTAGCTTCTTTGTAAAGGGATAAACCAAAAAATACACGTCCAAAGAAATAAAGCAGTTTTTTTTAAGATTCTTTTTATAGAGAAATAATCAATACAGAAAATGTATTGTTTCCCATTAATAATTTCTGCTAGGAGCGGAAATCTGTAAACTATTTACCGTAAACTTTATATAATTTCCAACACCCCTTCTATTTACTCCCGTAAAATTCTTAATAAAAATGTGTTTGTTTGGGCTTTCTTTCCCTCTCTATGAATATGTACAAAAAAGAAAGTTTACGGTAAACTCCCACTTTGGAATTTTTATAGCACTATTAATGGGGCATTTTTCCCTATAACGCTTCGCAAAGACGACACTTGTTTTTCTTGAATGTTTAGACCAGATTTTGTATCAGTCAGTAATTGGATTGAGTTTCCTTCCTTTTATGGTAATGAACGTTCATCACGCACGATCTTAGACTCAACGTGATTGCAAGGTCTCTCTCTCTCTCTCTCTCTCTCTCTCTCTCTCTCTCTCTCTCTCTCTCTCTCTCTCTCTCTCTCTCTCTTCCTTTTCCCGTTTTTAGCGTTTCCAGGAAAAACTTTTTGTCGATTTGAAATCTACTTAAAGGAAACTCAAAAATTTGCAATGAATTTTTAATGCATGTTCGAACTTAAACCATTTGTCAGAGGGCTCACTGCCTCCTTCCGCTAAATGCTTTGTTTTTATTAGGCACATAATAGTTTCACGTAGAATACTATTAAGTCATTTATTTTATCAGTCGACAGTTTAGCCAGTGAAGATTGGGTAAAACTCATTTGTATAACGAGGATAAATGTTGATGCCCGTAATATCTATGGGTAACTCTCAAGCACGCGTTTAAGTAAAGGAAACGTTTTCTTTGTGAATTTAAATTGCAGTAGAGTCTGTTGTTGGGTTTGGTAGGTCATATGATTTAGCATACAACATCGCAGATCAGTGATTAGATGCTTTAAAAATCTGATATAAGTATATAGTGAATATTATACATATTTTTCTCAAGTATACGCCTCTTCCCCTAGGAATGAGTGGCTTCTGATTATTCATAAATAATAGGTCAAAAACAGTGGCAAGTTTAGTATGGAACTCGAAAATATAACTTACGTTCTCGCCGACCTGTGGACGGAGACAATCACCTACTATGGGTTTCACAGACAGTGCAAGTGCGATTTTTTTGCAATTATTCTGTAACGAACACTCGTATCAGTACGAGATTTTGCTATAGCGTATTACACGTAGTGAGGAAATTTATAGGAGTATCATGAATCATTTATTGTTAATTATAAAGACACTTGCCCCTTTACCAAAGGGCAAAGTCTCAATCAGCCAGTCACAAAAACGAACAACCATACACAAAAGCTCCGCCTCCACCCCCTCCTTCCCTCTCCTTTCTTCCCTCACTTGCCCACCCCCTCCCTTCAAGCTCTCTCTTTCTCTCTCTCTTTTTCTCTCTCGGAAGGTAGCTTAAGTTTCAGCTTATTTTGTATGATTTTTTTAATATCAAGCAAGCTATCTATCTGTCTATCTATCTATCTAATTATAATTTATATTGTTGTAGCTATTTAACGATTCAATCGGTTGTTACCTATCAGATGACTGATTTCTTTATGCATTGATTTGCTCATTTCTCTCTCTCTCTCTCTCTCTCTCTCTCTCTCTCTCTCTCTCTCTCTCTCTCTCTCTCTCTCTCTCTCTCTCTCTCTCTGATAGTGGTTATGTAAATAATTATTAGATTGAGATCTATCTGAAGGGTTTTGGAGTAGTTGAGTGATAGACACTATGACTGATAGGAAAATGACTGTTGTACCTGCGTTTGCTCACCTTCTTCGCAAAACCTCATTTCTACTCAGGGCATTAGCCATCTACTGTATTACGAGGGTGAGCTTGAAGAAGTGATTGGCCACCTCAGAACATAACTGTCCGCATGTTGCAGAACTGAGTTTGTCACCCGACTCTTCAACTTTTTTAATAAAGAGAAAGCTGACAATTGCCTTCAGATTCGTTTGAATAGGTAACTTGTTACAGTTACTCTATGAATTACAAATAAATATTGACCCTTTCCACAGGACATTCATCAGAGTTAAAGCCTTGATTATACTGATGCACGTATTTTCAAGTCATGGATGTTCAAATTTTATTTTAATTTATATGATACATATCCATATAAATCCTTTCCTTCATATAGGCCTTACCACCGTGTTGCAGCA
The DNA here is from genome assembly GCA_039081455.1 of Macrobrachium rosenbergii. Classification (NCBI taxonomy): domain Eukaryota; kingdom Metazoa; phylum Arthropoda; class Malacostraca; order Decapoda; family Palaemonidae; genus Macrobrachium; species Macrobrachium rosenbergii. The sequence continues at coordinate 61,356,597 of JANJGK010000001.1, read as the reverse complement.
GGCTTGAGAATGGAAGTGGAGACGGTGCATTCGATTGTGTATCGCAGGGCTAGGCCACGGCCCGTCACACCACCAACGCCTCCAGCACAGCCTATCTTTGACAGTTTTCTGTAGGAGCCATACGTCGGCACATCCATACAAAGTTTGTTGCCAAGCAGGCTTTTACCCTCGCATCCCTGGCACAGAACCTGAAGGAAGAAAGTATCATCCCTGAAAGTACCTCAAAGATTTCGCTATGGCGCTTACTCCACAAAATGGGAATCGAGTATAAGACCACTCAGCGCAAGATGTATGTCAGGAAGGAGTCGATTGACATCATGTGCCAAAGGATACGTTCCCTGCGGGACCTTCAAAGACACAGGGAAGACGGCAGGGAGGTAGTGTACCTGGATGAAACGTGGTTCACAACCAGAATGAGTCATAACATGGAATGGGTGGATACCACACAGCCAAATACCAGTGCCAATTACAGCCGTCAGGTGCCACCAGGAGAGGGGGAACGTTTCGTGGTAGTCGCAGGTGGTACAGTCGATGGCTTCATTGAGGGCTCTTTCCTCTGCTTCCCTGCTAAAAATACAGCGGCGACTACCACGGGGGAAATGAATGGCGAAATGTTCCTACGGTGGCTAACAACTCAGCTCCTGCCACTCCTAGAGGCGCCTTCGGTATTAGTGATGGACATTGCTCCATACCATAGTATAATGACTGAAGAGACGTTTGTCCCACCACTGCTACCAGGAAATCTGACCTCATTGAATGGTTACAGCGCAGAAATATATCCTTACCGCAGCATGCTACAAGACCTGAACTCCTCTACATATGCCGTCAAAATAGGCTAGAGCCTGAGTACAAGGTAGATAACACCATTCGGGAATGGGGTCACGAAATCGTCCGCCTGCCGCCCGCACATCCCGAGCTCAATGCAATCGAGCAGGTGTGAGGACACATGAAACGATACGTGCGCTCCTCACTCCAACGTTTCACCCGAGCAGGCCTGCAGGCCAGATTGGAGGAAGCAAGGCTCTCTGTCACTGGCGATGTATGGGCAGGGGCAGTACGTCGATCACGAGCTTTTGAGGACAGTTATCGTTCAACAGATAACATGCATAACAGTATTGATCCTGTCATTATTAGTCTTGACAGTGACACTGACGTTGAAGTTGACTTGCTCTTAGAAAGCGATGAAGACTAAAAAAAAAATTTTTTTAAATAAAAATGAAAAATAAAAAAATACCTTCAAAGAAAATCAAATATGAACGATTATATCCTACCCACATTCGAGTCCCGTTATCGATTGATACAAATATTCAGTCAAATTCAATTCACTCCTTACAGAGCGTTATAAGTTTTCATGGGGGGGAAAGGGTGGGGTTGGGGGCGAATATATGTGATATTAGGTGAAATAAAAATTTTGTTTCTCATTTCCTATGAATACCTATCATTTACGCTCATACCCAATACCGAAATAAGCTATGATATAATGGTGTACAATTGCATATTATTCAAAGACATTATATATATATATATATATATATATATATATATATATATATATATATATATATATATATATATATATATATATATATATATATATATATATATATTGGTATTTAGCAACCACTTTAAATTTACGAAGCATGGGGGCAAAAGGAAAAAATGGTTAAGCCTCTGTACCACTCCCCACATTTGTAGAAACTGACAGAAAGGCAGAGAGAGAGAGAGAGAGAGAGAGAGAGAGAGAGAGAGAGAGAGAGAGAGAGAGAGAGAGAGAGCAAATCAGTGTATAAATAGATCACTTAACTGGAGGGTAACAACCAGTGAATCGTTACATTTATACAACAATGTCAATTATTATTTGATAGATATACAAAATTCGTAAAAAATATGTTTAAATCAAAGCAACTTTCAAAGAGAGAGAGAAAGAGAGAAGGAAGGACGTAGGGCAGGTGAGGGAAGAAAGGAGAGGGGAGGAAGAAGAAGGGGGTTGGAGGTGAAGGGGGATGGTAGGTAGGCGCAGCTTTTCTAAGCTGGTGTTCGTTTTCTTGCTTGGCTAATGAGTTTTGCCTCTTGGTATAGGTACAAAAGTCTTTATTATTTACAATAAATGATTCATGATACTCATAAATTTCCTCACTGGGTGCAAACACTATAGCAAAATCTCGTACTGATACGAGTGTTCGTTACAGAGTAATTGCAAAAAATCGCACTTGCACTGTCTGTGAAACCCACAGTAGCTACCCAGGGTGTAGAATTTGAAGCCAAATGCCTTATCTTATTTTGTTTAAAACACAGACACAAAGTATCAAGTCTTAGGGTTTTGAACGTGCCTGGTTTTGGTACGAAAGAGGAAATATACATTAGTAGTCATGCACTCTAAGGCGATACTGTTCATTGCACTAAGAACAGAATTAAGCCCCACTGCTCTCCTACCTCCTGTCGGCAACTCGATGATGCGTACCCCGTCAGGAATCATTTATTTTTCAATGGGGCGGGGCGGGGCGGGTTGTGGGGGGGGACAAAAACTTCTCTCTTTGTTTTAAACTCTGAGAAAAGCTCCTCAGTGGAGAATATCAGCTTTACTTAATACTCGTTGAAACAAATGGCTGGTGCTTTTCATTTTTTTTCATCGTGATCATTCGTTAACCTGTTTTTCATTTTACCTTAAGGGCCCACAAAATAAAATCGTGGTCAGCAATATTAATATCAACTGAGGTTGAGATTTTGGGAGTTTTGTTCATTTTAGTTTTCTGTAAAAGTAAACTACTGAGATGGCTATTTGTTTGTCCGTCCTCACTTTTTCTCTCCGCCCTCAGATTGTAAAAACCACTGAGGCTTGAGGGCATCAAATTGGTATGTCGAGCATCCACCCTCCAGTTATCAAGCATACCAAATTGCAGATCTCTAGCCTCAGTAGTTTTTATTTCATTTAAGGTTAAAATTAGACATGATCGTGCGTCTGGCATCGCTGTTGGTGCCAACAACAAATGCTACCACCGGACCGTGGCTGAAAGTTTCATACAGAAGACTCGATTGCGCCGAAGAAACTTCTGCGCGGTTTTTACTTGTTTAATTAGTGGTATTAGTTCATGCATTTCAGGAAGTACGTTGCTGTGAAAGCCCCTAGTTTCGTTAAAAGTCAGAAATGCCTACTATTTCAAAGCTTCAAGACAGGCATTTTCCCCGTAGGGGGGTAGTGCCGTCAGTGCACCTCATGCGGTGCACTGTAGGCATTACTTAAGGTTCTTTACAGCGTGCCTTCGGTCCCTAGCTGCAACCCCTTTCACTCCTTTTACTGTACCTCCTTTCATATTCTTTCTTCCATCGTACTTTCCACCCTCTCCTAACAATTGATTCATAGTGCAACTGCGAGGTTTTCCTCCTTTTACACCTTTGGCCAAAATTCTATATTCAGTTCAATTCAATTCAGTTCAAGACACATTTTTATCAGGTTTTTATAAGTTGTCTTTCGAAAGTGGTAACTATTTAAAGCTTCATTTGAATACATTCTAGCAACACGACCTCTTGGTTTTTCGACAAATGTTTTGTAATATTCAGGTGTTTTGTAGAATTTTTATGCTTTTCAGAAGCAGAATTTATTTGCCAATAAGTGATTTTTTTTAAATTTCTTTTTAGGACATGATTTAAAGACCGGGACCCTCGTATGTTAGAATATGCCGCAAATCAAAATCCAAACTTATTCTTAATAGTTGATATTCTGATCATGTGCGTACCCGGGCATTTATAATTTTTCAGAAATTTGCAACAACTGCACTGATTTATATTCACATGCTACTACTTCATATCGACATTTTCAATAATGAAGTGATAAGGAACGTCGAATGTTTATTATATAGAGATCTAACACCCTTGGAGTCCACATCACTTTTGTCAGCCAGGCAATTCTGAATCTTTATATGTGCCTTCATCCAAGTACAAGGTTGTGTTGAGAACTGGATACCAGGAGTTATCACATAAGTTGGGAAGGTTTACCTCCCCCTCTGCCAAAGAATATTAACTATGTCTTGTGAAAATACGTCCTATACGTTCCCTTGTAAACGTTTCTATTATTGTTAGTAACTAGAGAATGTCAGTAAGCAAGACTGAGATGTGCACGCGAGTGCAGTTCTGTTTTGCCAAATAGATATTATTTCTGTGCAATATTTTCAGGGCTAAAGTTTTACGTAGTTTACACATTGCTTTTCCCGCCGGTGGTCCCAGCTTATTTGATCAATTAGTTTCCGTATTTCCTTTTAACCGACTTTGCATGTAAAATAGCTTCATATATACTCTTGATGAAAGTTATTGACTAAAAGGCAAATTCGGCTTAAAACTAAAAAAAAAAAAGTGCGGTTTCTAGCTAAACACTATATTGGATATTTTAATGTTTTTCAAAACATTTTATGATTAAATACGTTCCAGTGCATTTGGTATCTCTCTTTAATTTTTTTTATGTTATTATATCTATGACGAATCTTGTAAAGTGAAAAATAAGCTAAGGTTGAGCAGCATACATTTCATGATTCCAGTTTCGGTGATGAGTGAGCAAGGAAGCTAGG
>JANJGK010000001.1:61339538-61349538 GCA_039081455.1 Macrobrachium rosenbergii | reverse complement strand
AAAATAAGAAGTAACAAATGCGCCGAAGTTTCTTCGGCTCAACTGAGTTTTCTGTACAGCGTATAATCAAGGCCACCGAAAATAGATCTATCTTTCGGTGGTCTCGGTATAATGCTGTATGAGCCGCGGCCTATGAAACTTTAACCACGACCCGGTGGTAGCCTATCCTATATCGTTGCCAGAAGCACGATTACGGCTAAAATTTAACCTTAAATAAAATAAAAACTACTGAGGCTAGAGAGCTGGAATGTGGTATGTTTGAAGATTAGAGGGTGGATGATCAACATACCAGTTTGCAGCCCTCTAACCTCATTAGTTTTCAAGGTCTGAGGGCGGACAGAAAAAGTGCTGACGGACAAACAGAACCGGCACAATAGTTTTCTTTTACAGAAAACTAAAAATGGGAAAAGAAAAGAGAAGAGAAATTTCTAATGTAATTAAATACTGTTGGGGATAAACAATAGAAGCTGGACGAACTAGTGAAAAAATTTGAAAATATTTGCAGGAGGAGAAAGTTGAAAGTAAATGAGACCCTTGGAAAGACGTGAAGGTGTAGAGGTTAAAGGTTTCACGAATTGAAGAAAGTCGTGTGTCCTTTCACATTTAACCATATTTTCTTCGTTTGAGTAATTGCAGTCATATATTGTTACTCATTCGGTTTTCGTCGAATATCACATTTATATTTTTGATAACTTATACAATCCCCTACCATTCCCCCACTTGCCTTTTCCCTTTCACGTGCTACGAAATAACCTAAAATTAAAGTTGAATTGTCAGTAAAGCTAATTTGCTGGGTAGTATAATGCTCTAAGATGTAGTGTTTGTGAAACTTTTTTTTTTTTTTAGATTTTCCCCCTATACCTTTTGCATCCAGTCGTCCTTGACTGCTTTCTAAGCGTATAAATAAAAATACAAATAAGATAGTTAAGCGCCTGTTCCTTGGACATTGTCTTTCTCTTGTGAACGTGAGCGAAAACTAGTTTTGTCAAGTGAAATTTCTCCTTTTAAGGCAGTGCATTCAGTTCACGACAAATATTCATTTGATTTCCATTATGTTTGAGTCTGTCTGGAGAGTCAGTTGGAGAGTAAAGAATAAAATTTCATGAAAACGCCGAGAGACTTCTGTGCTCTTCGCCTATTCTTTGAAATAGTATCCATACTACATGTGGAGCAGGAAAAGGTCTTCCAAGCAACATATTTCCGGATTCGGTTAAGGAACTGCATCGCTCGTCGAATTTCTTCTGTGACACGAAAGCTCCTGTTTTGTTCAACAGGTTGAATTTTATATCCCCATGTTGCTATTATGTTGCTATTCTATTGTTTTGTCGCGTTATGATTTTTTTTTTTTCATGGGTATCATTCAGTGGTTTTTGTCTGGGTTTTAGTTCAAGCTGCCATTATCGTCATCACGCGTAAAACCCATCCTAGCTCAGTCTTCTTATTGAAGTTATTTGCTAATGAGAATTGTAAGAGTGTCAGTTTGTTTATTTTGTTTTTCGCGTCATAAAGCCGAAATGTTAAATATTATTAAAATTAACTTGCACTGACCTTTCACGTTTATCTCCTGTATTATGAATAATAAATATTTTCATTTATATGAGAGGGAAATTCTAATATTGCAATTTAGTGAATTGTCATTTGTAATCACCATCAACCATTATTCACTTCGGAAGATACAGCATAAAATATTAGAACCATTCCATTTAAGAAGTGCCGTATGGTTTGGAACTTTCTCAAGTAAAACTATATGATAACATTCCAAGTTTCATTGCACTAAATGAAAAAGAAATATGCAGTTAATTGGATTATAATTCCTTTCATGGTTCGGGAATACGAAGCGTCTGGAGTTCTCGGTCATTTGCATTGAAATGGAATTTTTTCTTTAAGCTACGCTAAAACTAAGGTTGCAGTTCATCTTATACTGTTAATTTCAACACTACTGCTTTCTCGTGATTTTGAAAGTCTGTGACAGACACACTTATCCTTTTATCGTAAGTTTATTGACGAATGTGTGAAAAATTTATTTTAGATTTTTTAATATATTATCATCAATTTCATACAGGGGAAAAACATTCCTAATGTAATGGTAAATTAAACTATTTTTGCGTGAAATAGTTTTTCTTTTTCTTATATTTTATTATAACATATATATATATATATATATATATATATATATATATATATATATATATATATATATATATATATATATATATATATATATATATATATATATATATGTGTGTGTGTGTGTGTGTGTGTGTGTGTGTGTGCGTGTGTGTGTGTGTGTGTTTGTGTGTATGTTTGTGTTTCTGCTTATGGATGTACGATATTTATACGTGCGTGCGTGATTCTCTTCGTAACTTGAAGATTTTTGCGCACTTGCAAGACTACTAAAATGTGAGCTTCAGGTATGATTATTTCATGGAAGGAATTACTCCTGTACAATGAGAAACGTCTCTTCATCCCTTTCTCGGCTGTCTTATCTTATTTGTGTCAGTTTCCCTATGGATTTGTTTTGATTCAAATCTGAATAAAGTAGTATGACGTAGTTTTTGAGTGATGTTTTTATTGGATTTTATCTGCAGTAATTACTGCTCGCTGTTCTTAGACGACATTGTTTTCTGTAACATATCAAGAGCTAAACTGGTGTAAGCTGCTAAAAAAGAAATTATATTTCTTTAGTATACCAAAGATGCCTTTGAACATACACAGTGTTCATGTGAACATGCTGACAGTTATGGCTTTTTGGCTGATTTGGGTATCTAAGAGTTACAGTACATATGTATTAATAGGCAAACCTTCAGATTTCTGAAACTCGGAGCAATTTGAACTTGAATAGGCAAATTATGTGGATTAAGTTTAAAAAGGGTAATAGACTGATCACATACATTTCACTGATTTGGAATGTAGGTTATCTATCACTCATATATTCGTACTGTTTTATATAAGCAAATTTATTTTCCGTAACTCCTTTGTGGACGTTTTGAACTGCATGCACATTGATATTGTATTCTAACTGAAAAATGCCCGTCTGAGAGACGAAGGTTATTATTATTATTTTTTTTTTTTGCTTGTCATATAGATTTTATTAATCAACAAGCCAATGGAAGAAACGTAGAAGAGATTGGATATCAAATGGAAAGAAGTCCCAAGAAATTGTGACGCTTCTTGCTTTTATCCAATTTTTCCCTAGACCCATCACACCGACCCACTTAAAATAATAGTTTGTCGATTGTGCGGCATTTTTGTTCTCCCTCTTATTTATTTCTATTTCTCTCTCATTATCTATTAAACCTGTAAATAATACCCTATTACTTTCTGTTACTTCTTTCAGATGCACACCATATTCTTTGGAAGCTTGGATTTCAAAGCAATGGCCTCTGTGGGGTTGTTCCATGTGATATGAAAATGTTGGGTAAATCTGAGCAGTTAATTGAGTAGTAAAAGGATTAGTACTCGGGTAAATAATTGTAGAGAGGACAGTGAGCACGCGGATCTTAGAGTTCAATAAAGAGGGGTTTCCTGAAAACTATGTATTTCATGGTTGAACACTTTGAAGTTTTGTTCATTTCGTGGGATAAAAGATAGAGACAAAATTGAAAAATTCAAGATTGGGATAGGGTAAGAGGTTGTTGAAAGGAATGTCGCCAGGAAGGGGTAATAAGTGAGGGGCTCCGTTTGAATGGTGTTTGTGGAATTAATTTTTTTTTTGTATTATTGTGACCATGGATGTGTTTTCTTTCTGTTAATTGTTTTTGTGTATGTGGAGGGGGTGTGTAGATAAAACGTAATAAAAAATACTAATGCCTTTATTTTCCTGTGAGCGTATGTTTTCACGTATATTATACCTCTGCGTTCATTGTGTGAATATGCATGTGATATTAATGGTAACGTGGATGCTATTCAGGAGTCTATTTCCTCTTAGCTATTCCTTTCCACAATGTTTCTTCATACCTTACTTCATTTTTTGTATAAACTTGAATTTATGTCATAAATTATATTGTTTATTCCTCTCCTGCCATCAGTGGACACTCAGTAGCTTGACTTTCTATACACATTCCAGCTCCATCGCTACTCGACTTTTCTCTCCCAACAGTTAAATGACCCCCCCTAATGACTCCAATTATTGATGCATTCATTGAGTCTCTCTCTCTCTCTCTCTCTCTCTCTCTCTCTCTCTCTCTCTCTCTCTCTCTCTCTCTCTCTCTCTCTCTCATTTATTCAAAGTAAGGATTGGGATACATCTGCATCAGCAATATTGTAGGGGTGTTGCGTATGCAGTAGCTGTGATGAAATAGAACAGTTCTTCATCTAAAACAATCGGCAAAATCTGGCCGGCCCATGTACATCGTCCTATTTGCTTTATTAATACAAAATACGTTAGATGATTCCAGGCTCACATGGTTGATAACATCTACACGAATTTTTACATACCTGGTAATGCTGTCGGTAAGCTATAGGATAGCAGCATATTTATACTAATTTCACGATATTTTGATGAATTAACATACGGATTAAAGTGCAAATCCATTGTTGGTCCCATTATACATTGTTTAATGAAATTATCACGTACAGAAAGTCAGCATCGCTTGTCAATTAGTAGGCTACAGTTAAATTTTAATTATCCCGAATTAGAAAAAAATGACATTTATGAAAATTCAGTTTTGATTTATATTATGAAAGAACCCATTTTCCCCGCTCTTGCATTCAGAATTTCATTCACTATAGCGTTTGTTTTAATTTAACAATTTTTTTTTGCTGTTTCCGAGAGTGGCCCTGGTAATGAAGTCGGAAGTGTACCAATATATATATATATATATATATATATATATATATATATATATATATATATATATATATATATATATTATATATATATATATATATATATATATATATATATATATATATATAGTGTATATATATGTATATATTATACACACACACACACACACACACACATATATATATATATATGTGTGTGTGTGTGTGTGCATAATTGTTTCTGTCAATTTATTGAGGAAAATTAGTTCTGACCATGTTTTCAGTCACTCGTTTGTGTTTGTTTGTTTATGCTTTTCTGAAGTTAATATTAGTAAAATAGTTCCATTATTTTAGGGTAAAACTGATCGGTTGCTTCTCTGATCATGATCTGCGGTTACGTAATGAGAAGCCATAAATAATCAGTCATCGGGTAGGTGTTGTTTGCAGAAAATAAGTTTTGCTTTTCGCGTTCCATCAAAGTCCCTCCCCAAGTAAAAAAAAAAAATGTGTCGAGGCCAATTTACATAAATCAGAAAATCATCAGCCTCCGAAAAACCGAGTGAAAACGTTAAAAAAAAAGATAAAAAAAACTGGAAAAGTGAATGAAGGCAACCGTAGTGGCGTTTGTGCCATTTTCCTGCAAGTCTCCCTTCATGATCTCATGACCCGTCAGTTGCGTCGAGTGGTGAGACGCAATTAAAACGAATAAGATCGTTAACGCTTGGAATTAATTTAGCGGAGCAGTTGCTGTGCTAATGAGGGAAAAAGGCAAAGGCACGGAGAAGGATGTTTCAATGAGAGTCCCCAAAGAATTAAGTTCTCTCTCTCTCTCTCTCTCTCTCTCTCTCTCTCTCTCTCTCTCTCTCTCTCTCTCTCTCTCTCTCTCTCTCTCTCTCGCTGTTAATTCTTCTTGTTATGGACACTTTCAAGACTTTCGATGGAAATGTTTATAGGAAAATGTCTCCATGTATATGAGAGCTGTTTCCCCAGTGTCATTCCTTGGCCTTTAGGGTAAACAGTTCGTTAGTGAAGTAAATTGATCGAACTCATCGCCAAGGCTCAATTGCCTCCTTGAAGATTTCGTCTAATGAATTCCTGCCTTCCCTGGCAGATTGCAGAGGAAGTGGCATTTAGGAAGTTCTACCTAAACTCGTAGATGTTGCACCGTTTCCTGTAGGATACATTGCAGGATGTCTAAATTAATATCCCGCAAGGGAAACTAACAGACAAAGTTCTGGCTTGCATGGTGTCGTGGCTGTTATATATCCTTGTGAGATCTCTCTTGACGTGTAAACAGGTGGGAGACTTCATCCATAATAATAAAATCCTAGTGGATCTTGTTTGTCCTCCCCCGGGTGGCAGTAGGGGAGGCATGGCACAGCCACCCTTCCCCTGCAAACTGGTTTGTCCGCCCAGGGTGGAGGCGGGGTAGGTAGGGGAACGGGAGAGTAGGGGAGACATGAACCATCCATCTTCCTCCCGCAAACCTGTGTGTCCGCTCCGGGTGTGGGCAGGGTAGATAGAGGATCGAGAGGAAAGGGACGACATGACACACACACCCTCCTTCTACAAACATGTTTGTCCGCCCCGGATGGTAGTGGAGTAGGTAGGGGATCGGGAGGGTGGTTGATACATAACACAACCACCCTCCTGCCCAGCGCAGCGTGGCGCGTCCCATCAAGCTCGTTTAACAATAATTCCCTGATTAATGTGACCCTTCTTTTGTGTTATTTCCGAAAAAAAAAATCGAATTAGTTTTTCTCGAGAGAGTCGCATTTTACAGCAACAGAGGATTAATGTTTTGGGGTTTTCCTAGTTTTCGTTCAAATTCTTGTATTATGTCAAGAAAAAGAAATAGGGCAATGCGATGATATTTATTTTTGTTTTAGTAAAAACTCGGTGCAAGGGTTTCTGGTACATATCTTGGTCATTTCTTCCTTGCACGATAAGGCCTCTTGGAATACTATAAAAAAGTTACAATGTTTGTTAAACTCAGTATTTTTAAATTTACTCTAAACAGAATCCCCGATTATAACACAAATTCGTTTGAATATTAGGTAGGCTATTGTTTTTGTTCAAGAGGTTAAGAGGAGTGTTCCAGGTGTTTAAAAGTTTCAAAGTAAGGATAAAAGAGCTTTATCACAACATTCGTCTGAATTATTTTTAACCACACAGGTGGCATTCATTAAGGACAGGATCAAAAGTACGTCTAAATAAAATTAATTTTGATCTCTCGTTACGGCCCGAGATATGCTCAGAGAAGAGTGGCACAGTTTCCTGGAAGAATTCCATTCTATTTTTTATGGCGTTCCTGTGAAATGGAGGAAACTTTCTCTGTCGCAGTTGCCAAGGGCGTCAGTTTCTGCTACACAGATTGCGCACTTTGCCTTTTTTTCAACTGTTTTCATTACCGGGCTTGGATGGAGGATAAATTGTAAAGTGAGGTTAGTTCTGAAAGTTATGAAATAAAGAATAAGGACGTGTGTATTATTATTCATTTATTTGGCTTTTCTATTACGTAGCGTTTAAAATGTTTCAAGTAACGATAGAATTGCTGTTGAGTAATGGTCAGGAGTCTACGTCTGTTAATGACAAAGTATTTGAATGCAGTTTATGTTATTGGCCTTTTGTATATCATGGGCATTCAGGATCTGTCTAAATTCTAAACGATCCTAAATTTATCAACATTTGGTAATTTTTATTTATACCAAGCTTATTACTGATCCAGACACAAGACGTATAGTTGGTGACTAATTTCAAGATCTATGTTGTGTCTTATTGCTTATACATGGCAAGATTATAATTTAAGTTGTTTTAGAACTAAGACGCTTATAGTTTTTTTTTTTTTTACTTCCGTTTAGGCTTCATAAAATTAGTTATTTATGTGAGGTGAAATAGTATTGATTACGAAAATAATACCTTACAGAAGTGACTGACTGAATTCTGAGGTCTAGATTTTATATTGATCGTGTAGCCCCTATTGATATCCATCAGTAACTTTGTAGTGCTTTGGATAATGCTAATTAATTTTTTCTTGCCAGGTAAACATCATTTCATTCAGAGACATAAATAACAACATTTAATGCTAAACTAGACTAATTCGAGAGAATTCGTTATACCTCATCTCATAGTAATTATACATCTTTAATAAAAAAAAGTGGCACTGATAAAAAAAGGGTCACTAGGAAACGATCAGTCATTAATTAATAAAATGTCAAACAACCTCATTTTTATAGAAACTGAGAGTCATGTAGCATTTTATGTAGCATCCGTTTACTTCAGACAGAAGTAAATCTAATAAATCCTGTCAGTACACTGGAAACGTAAATGTCCTTGCATGAGAAAACTGTTACAATACTTAGACATGTCAATTTAGTTACATATACATATAATGTATATAGGTACGCGTATATATATATATATATATATATATATATATATATATATATATATATATATATATATATATATAATATATATGTTTGTGTGTATATGTATATACACATACAGTATATATGTATATATATACATATATATATACATGTATGTATGCATATATATACATATACATATACAGTATATACGTACATACATACTTACATACATATATATACATATTACATAGAGCGGGACAAGAAAAGTCTGTTTCGAGTAACTAACCAAACAAACAACTTAGGTCTCATAGTGACAAAAGTTTAGACTAAACCGGTAGCCCATGATTGGTCCGCTGTACTTGGAAATTTTGATTAATAAAAAATAAGGAATTAAGAACTATAAGTGCTTAGCATTGTCTGCATTTTGTGCATCAACTTGGAGTAATACATATGGAATAAATAAAGTACTTTATATGCCTGTCTCCCGTCATCACATTCGTCAGACAAACACGTTTAAAACCAGTAGATAAAACACTAATTCATGGAGGTATAAAGAAGGAACTTTTATGGTATATAATTCAAGGACTAGCAACGATTAGCATGAGAGAAACAGGATTATGAAATTTGCACAAAAATAACTCGAGCCTCATGGATGTACTGTATATCAGGTCCTTAGTGGTAGAAACGTCATGGTCATCGCAAAAATTAAAAAAAGAAATAGCCGGGCGATCCCCTTAAATCATGGTACGGATTACAAATAATTCACACCAAGACTTAAGATCTAGAGGGAAATACTCAGTTTAACGATAGTGACGTTAAAGATCCAAGTTCTGTACCTCAATACAAAAGAAAACGACCGTCATTTCCCATAATTCCCCGCGGACAGCTTCATTCGCAATTTCGCTTATCAACAACGTGATCTTGTCGTGTTCTTGCTGAAGTGTCGAGTGTAACCCTTAGAATTCTACTATTTCAATCGAGCATCGCAGTTTACTTCATTTAAACAGCCCAGGAAAGACAAAGCTGAAGATAAAATTAGTACGAGAAACTTAAAAAAAAATAAATGGACAGGTGAAAGGTTCAACTAAACTCGGCAGATTTAGACTAGGCTGCTCAGTAGACTTTCTGTCTTCTACAAACAGCAGAATGGATTTGGTCATTATTTACTTTATCGTATTGCTTTTTTTTATTATTGATGTTTTATCATATCAGAAATTGTGTGCTGTTTAACTGATAGGTATAACAGGATACTGGGAATGGTTACTGATAGCCGTCATGATGAACGTTTCAATATTTTAAAGTCATATCTGATTGTAGGCTATTGGATTAGTTGTGTTGCCAGCTAGATTTTTATTCTAAGAACCGTATGTTGTTAATAATGGTTTTTCGTGTAAATATTACATGTTTTCCCGGATATCAGCCTTTGTTAATTGGTAGATATTTCTCATTTGGATATTATCTTACACAGCCTTACGTGAACACTGCACGTATTTCATAAGTAAGCTCGTTTGTGTATCATTGACATATTCTTGGAATTTTAGTGTAACATACTGCCATTTCTGCGAAGTCTTTTGTGCAACCCCTTTTAGGATCGTCGAGTTTTTTAATGTTGTTATACGTTCATGCCATTAATTTCCTTTTTAAATTATTATTATTATTTGCTCTTAAGTGGTATGTGAGTTATTTTCTCCCTCGACTAATGAACGTCATTTTAGTTTGCTGTATCGTCCTCCTTAGAGATCATTTAAAGTCATATCATGTTTTTGTTCAGGTATGAAAGGCAGGAAAATAGCGAAAAAGTCCAGACTGAGAAAATTAAGAAGCAAATGGGCAGGCATTTAGACATTTTTATAACTTCC
>JANJGK010000001.1:61319538-61334538 GCA_039081455.1 Macrobrachium rosenbergii | reverse complement strand
GTACGCGGTTTTGATTGTGTAGGAAGTTAAGTGAAAACTGATGGATAACAGGTTGCAGCATGAACATAACTCCGAATCCAAACTATAGTTCATCTCGGGTGATGAATTTAAGGTATTGACTTCTACGTGGCTGATATAGGCTGCACATTATTATAATTGTATTTATTTTTTTTAAATAAATCAATTTTTTCTTGTCATAGCGTCTCTCTCTCTCTCTCTCTCTCTCTCTCTCTCTCTCTCTCTCTCTCTCTCTCTCTCTCTCTCTCTCTCCATATCTGTGAAGCAAAGATTGGTGCTTTTCCTTTACCTCAATACCCGTTTTGTTTGGGGCAACCCTCTATTTCATTTAAAATAATCTTATTGCAGGTTTTCCGGCCCTTAATTGGAAACCCTACGATAAAAGAACAAATGAGAGAATTAGGAAAACATGACGTTATTGCGTCTGATTTATATAGATGCAATATCATGTATTTACTGAAAGGGCTTAGTTTTTCTTATGTGGAACATGCCTAGTTGCCTTATTACCTTCGCCACAGAGGGCATGGTTTGGTTTGGTGTGTCTGTTAGTCTGTCTATGGGGAGGATGGAGCAAAAACTTGTATGTTAATTTCTAAATAAATGTTACCAATGGCGGGCCTCAAGACTGGAAAAATAATAACGTTTTGGGAGAGATAGAAATGTAACTCTGGGGAAAGGGACGTATTTCGGCACGGTTTGCTGTCTTCGCGGATGTTTGCGGCCTTGCTCTTGCTAACTATTATAGTTTATTTCTTTGCAGTCAGAATTACATTTAAGATGTCTTGAATTATTTTCCGTGTTGGACAATCCAAAGACATGATATGTATAGTTTTCATATCAGTTCTTGATGAATAAGAACTTATTTGGGAATGCTTCAAGTGCTTTTATTTTTTTCTATAATTGGAAGTGTTACAAAATGCTTGGTGCAAGTTCGGTGAACTTTCCAGGAACGCGATGTAATATAAATGATCATTCCAGGGAGAGTGATCGCCTGATTGGAGAAATTGGGTTGTCAGATAGGAAACTTCAGACTGATTGATGGTTTATCCAACTGGCGTTGCGACCTAAAAAGTCATCGATATGGAAACTTGAGTGAGATTATCTTATAAGGCAATCACAAGATTAAAGTAGGCATTCTTACAGATACAGCTCTCTCTCTCTCTCTCTCTCTCTCTCTCTCTCTCTCTCTCTCTCTCTCTCTCTCTCTCTCTCTCTCTCTCTCTCTCTCTCTCTCTCTTCTGCACTGCAGGAAATTAGAACGGTGAGCAGAGACCTTTTTTCTCTCCTTATCTGTGGGAATATTTCAGGGAATTTTCTTGAATTACACTTCATAAATTGCATTATAGTAGAATTCAGTACCAGTTTTAATTATACATGATAGCTTAGCTACCTTTATCACTAATGATTTAACTAAAATCATGTGGGTTATTTATCGCTGTAAACGCCCTGTCATCCAAGTTTCCTCACCGCTGCACGCTGCTCATTTCCATCTTGGCAAGACGCACGAGCCTTGAATAAATAATGTTTTTCGGTACTTCTCTGCCGTTGCCAGCACGACCACCTGATGTCTTCGGCCTCCTTTTCCTGGCTATTCTCCTTCTTCCTTCACCCTGTACTCCCCGGCACCTACACGTTGTCATGATCATATTAGGGAAATTGTAGCAAGAGGCAATTTATGGGTGTGCCAGAATGCCCACCAGCACACTGAGTGAGAAGCTTGGATTGTTTATGCAAATCCCCTCTGGTGTTAAGTTGTTCTTTCAGGCGGGACTCCTCTGTGTTTATGTTGGAAATGTAAATGTTGTTATCTTTAGATTTTCTGGTAATTACTGCTTAGGGCGTTACTTTTGTGTTATATTTTTCCATTGGGGATGGAGGGGAGGTACAATGTCTGTTGTATATTTTTCCATTGGGGATGGGGGGAGGTACAATGTCTGTTGTAGGAGGACATAGACGAGAAATTGAATTTGCCGTTATATATGATTTATTCTATCGTATTATACCACCAAACGCATGTAGATTTAATTTAGTATTCCGTCATGTTTAGGAGTTCCGGACAGGTATTTAGAGGGGAAAATTTAGGTTTTCAACAACTGTACTGAGATATTTTAAATTTATCTTATTTTCGTAAGTTTCAAATACGCTCCTGTTATGGCATGTTTCGATTTATCGTTGCCTTTGCAATTTTGTTTTCACGTTAATTGTAAAATTTTGTAATTTCTTATAGTATATATATATATATATATATATATATATATATATATATATATATATATATATGTGTGTGTGTGTGTGCGTGTGTGTGTATGTATATATATATATATATATGTATATACACACACACACACACACACATATATATATATATATATATATATATATATATATATATATATATATATATATATATATATATATATATATATATATATTAGAAATATTCAACACACTCTCACGTGTGGAAGAAAAATAAATTTCTGACTCATGTGAGTCAGAAATTTATATATATATATATATATATATATATATATATATATATATATATATATATATATATATATATATATATATATTTCTGACTCATGTGAGTCAGAAATTTATATATATATATATATATATATATATATATATATATATATATATATATATATATATATATATATATATGTGTGTGTGTGTGTGTGTGTGTGCGTGTGTGTGTATGTATATGCATGCCGGTGGCACATTTTATGGGAGAGATACGACTTATATACTATAGATATATATAACCATTATTTCAACTGTCTTCTTCCTTAACATCATCACATAAGCAAATGACATGAAAATGTATATGAATTTTACATTTACACACCTTCAGTAAAACCTGATGGCAGAGAAAATTTTTAAAGAGCTGTTCCAGTTACTGTTCCCTCCTATCGAGTTGTTGCTGACCCTCAAATAATTATCATGAAAATTGGACAAGAGCATATGTATGTGCACCTGTGCTTTCCAAAGCGAATAAATTGCATTCTGTCCATGCACGCACAGGAAGTTTAAACAAGTTAAAGAAGCAAACAATTGATGGTCGGTGGTGGCGGTTTCTCTTTTCAATGTTTGTCGTCGTTTCAAAGAAACTCAGTGGATTATCCGGATGTTCTCATCCAATTAGTGAAAGGGACAGATAAGTCTTTGACCTCGTCCGCTTCGGATTTTGTCTTGTCATGGATTATGGGAATTTTATGGCTTAAATTTTAAGGTGGATGTATCTTTTCTCTCTTGAATTTTATTATTTCGAGTCTGGAATTAAGATATATGCGTGTTATCTATCACTCCTTTTCATGATGAATTTGGAACGTTAAATATTGAATTACTATTTTAGAATTGTGTAGTTCACGTGCTGCAGCTGTAACGCTCTCTTCTTAGAATGAATTTTGTTAGGGTGGGTGTATGTCCTCTTTCCATTAACTGATGTTCATTACATATCATTTTAATTATGTATTTTTAGTATTTTTTGAAAATTCTTTAATGAAGAATTGTAAGTAAGAGGTTAAACCCACCATAAAATGTAATGTTGATATTGCATGACGAATACTTTTCAACGTTCCCAGTTGTTTTTCATATAATGTTAACGACTCTTATTATTATTGTTAATATTTATCGTACTAGTCGCATTAATAATAGCTGCCTTCATTTGAGGTAACTGTTTCATCGAGACCAAATGTATGTCATATTTACATGTGTTTTGCCTCAGAGGATGTTTGATGTGTAATAATGATCATCATTCAGCGTTTTTATATCAGAATTCCACTTCCGGAGTTGGTGGTCTCATTTTGCTTTAAATATCTGTTTCGAGTCATGCCTAAATTCCCTACAGGTGGTAAACCAGACGGGTGCTCTTTCTTAGTGATTTCGTAGTCATTCCCACTAATTCGCTTCCTGTCTCTTCGATGTGTCCCATTTCTGTAAATGATGCTCCTCCCTCCATCTCTGTCATTAAGGTCTTGGTCTGTTGTCCATCTTCTGGACATTGCGTCTCTCTGTTGCTTACTTATGTGTACCAAGTTTCTCCCAAGGCACCCCAGTCAAGAATGTAGCCACATTGTTATCACAGTTCCTCAGGTTCTCCTCCATTTTCTCTCAAGTACCCAAGTCTCCGCTGCTTACAGTCTTGTCTTGTATTTTACGTCATCTTTGAATAAACATGTCGACGTTTACTAACGAAAAATTTTGGAGATTATGTAGTGGGTTGGACTTATCCTCTAAGAATGCCTGATATATTTTTTTTCAACATTAAGCCCTGTCTCCCAATGATGGGTGGTTCCAGAGGAAAAATAACTTTTTGGTCATTATATATATATATATATATATATATATATATATATATATATATATATATATATATATATATATATATATATATAGATATATATATATATATATATATATATATATATATATATATATATATATATATATATATATATATATATATATATATATAATGTATATATTTGTATATGAACATATATATAGTGTGTACATCCATGTATATATTTGTATATATATGAACAAACCCTTGTAATACGCACAGAACTGTTTGTAATGTTACATCCATCAGGAATGGTATATGAACTGCTATCTAAAAGAAAAATGAACTCATTATACAGCAGCAAAATAAGTGTGATATAAATCCGACCACCCTTTAGTCCTCATTGCTAGGACGTGGATGCCACTAGCAAAGAATCAAGATAAAAAAAATAAACAATGCGTTCGTAAGTAACGGTTTTTGAAAATTTCTGAGTTTATCGTGTAACTAATGACACGGCAATCGCGTCTCGAATTTCGATCCATTTCTCTTGCATCAAAATCTTGCTTGAATTGTACTCCGGCCAAATTGCACAGTTCATTTCGGTCCAGGGAATAGTAAAGGTTTGTTTGTGAAGTCAGTTTAGACCAATTGTAGTAACCTCCTTAAGGTTTCTTCTCTTCCTTCTTACATTTGGAGTGTTTCCACTGCAGATGGCGAAGAAAATCTGAGACCTAAGAACATGGGATTTAGGGACAAAGCCGGATCCAAACCGTAAAGCCTCTCCAGAATTACGGGTTTTGTATAGCTTGGCTTCCTCTCCTCTTCTGTCTTATATGTTTTTGCCGAGTTTTATGACCTTCCTTCCTCTGTCCTCTCTGCTCACGGAATTATTTTTCATTTCTAATCCCTTTTTGTTTCATAACAACCCTCTGCTTCATCTGCTTATACTTTGTTATTTCTGCTCGTCTTTCAGTTCTGAATTATTTTTGCGCCTCCTTTTATTTCTGTGTCACGCTTGAAAGAGAGAGAGAGAGAGAGAGAGAGAGAGAGAGAGAGAGAGAGAGAGAGAGAGAGAGAGAGAGACCTCGTCACTAATTTTGTTAATGTCATTTCTATACTTTCAAATATTAGCTCACAGATAGCCAATTATTGTCGAATTCACTATTCCTTAGAAATGACTTATATTCGGAGGGAATTACATGTGATAAATGTACATCCCCCGACATGGACTTAAAACCTGTGCCTTTGAGGGTTAGTACAAGGAGTACTCAACCATCTAGTGGGTTTAGAAATGACTTACACTCTTGAATAAAGTCTAAATTCCTCTACCTAGAATCCAACACGAACCCATCTCAGGCATGGTTGCTTAGTAGTAAGAGTGTAACAACGTGATATACACACGCACACACATATATACATACATACATATATATATATATATATATATATATATATATATATATATATATATATATATATATATTGCCTCGAGGAAAATAATTTTTTTAGAAAACTTATTTTGGAATCACTGTGTTTATTCACTTTCTTATCTGTAGTACGCAATTGTCATTCTAAATTCCGATACTTATGATTGACTGTATTTATCACAGTTTGAGTCTTGTCTGCTACTTGAACGATGATCGTTTTAATAATGAATGGATTAATCACTATTATTATTACGTTAGAATTGTGAAAGACCGCATATATAGGTTTTAATATATTTACCAACCTTCCTTCATTTCTAGTTTCACAGATCATGCCTGGCTCTTGTTCAAGGCGCCTCACCTTTCGAGGTCCCTGGAACTTTTCTCCTTCAGGCGGCAGCGGCCGGGGAACTTCTCAGGTGGGGTACATCTCTCGCGCTCCATGAAATGTGGATTATTGTAGTTATTTATTGTGTAACGCGGTTTGCTGTAAATATAGATTAAAATTTCTCGATTTTATTTCTATTAAAAAGTAAAAGGTTTCTCTTTGGCTCTTTTTCTTTTCATCGTTCTCTCCGTTATTTTATTTTTTTCCTGCGTCCGCTCTCAGCGCATAAACCCATTCTTCCAAGATTTTCAGACAGGGAAAAATTGTTTTCCCTTTATTTTCCCCTTCTCAGATGTCAGCCTTTATTACCTTTAGGTCTTTTTTTCTGAACCTTAACCTTTCTTCTTGGTTATTTACCTTCATCCCGAGTTAAATACTTGTGCCAAGGTTATTGGCAGTATTCGTAATTAAAACCTACAATCAAGTGAATGTATGATTGTAGATTTGGTTCGATATTTAATTAGTCACGGGCAGACTGTTTTTATCTTTAATTGAGTAACGGACATCATATATCCGGTGGGTCAAATACCCGGCTTAATTACGGCAATAAATTTCTGGAAATGTTGTCCTTCCCTTCTGTATTATGAGGAGATGAAATTGCCATATCGAACCTCTAATCGATTTGTGTATTCACCCTTGTTTACGTTGTCTTGGATTGAAGGGTATGGAATGTACGTATGTTTGGATTTTTGAGCCGAGAGAGAGAGAGAGAGAGAGAGAGAGAGAGAGAGAGAGAGAGAGAGAGAGAGAGAGAGAGAGAGACTAAGTAGATAAAGAAAGAGCGAAAGATCAGGAGAGTCGAGGATGTGGAAGGTTTTTCAAGCGACCTCTTAAGAGGAAAGTCATATCTGTGGCAAAGGAGAAGCAATTTGTCTCAATGGATTTTTAGCCTTTTCTCTCCCTCCAGACAACCAGCTTATTTTTATCATTTTGTCCTTATCATCCATGTCCCAGTCTATTGCCTGGGTTAAGGCTGTTGTTTCCTACACATCTTGTTTTTTTATTTTTTATTTTTTTTTACTGTATGTTTGTTGCTTCCCATATCTTATATTTTTATATCTTGAAATATTTTTTATTGTAAACTTTGAATAAATTTCAAAGTTTTTTTTTTTAGAAAGAAAAATTATAAATTTTACAGCTACGTTCATTATTGTTAGCATTGTTGTGTATTTTAAGTGAAGGTCACTCCTCTGGTATTTATAAAAGAAATCATTCTTGACAGTGTGTTTGGGTGACTACACTAATCCCGTCCTCGTAGTTGTGGAGGAAAACATAGAAAAAGCTGCGTATTTGGTTAGTGATGGGTAATTAAATTAATGCCGCTTAAGGAGGTTTGCAGTTTCTGATCGTCCTGACTGCTTATTCCTTGGATTGAAAATTTTCATATGAACTTTGCCACTTTGGCGTTGTTGGTGCCCTTGATATTGTTATTGCCATTTACTTCCGGCTATTATTGTCATCTCCCAGTTACCTTACACAAGACACTGCCTCACCAGCCTGACTCCTTTTTCAGAGTCACCGCTCTCTAGCGGCTAACTTTAGGTTATTGGTTCTTGTCACCCCACTGAGGATGTCCCTCTTGAAGAAAGTGTTTAGGTTATCGATCCCTGCCAGTGTCGCCTGTTTCGCCTCTCTTCCTTTCTCGATGTGTCACGGAATGTCATCCAGGTCATCTGTTATCTGTTATCTCCGTCTCCGGTTGAGGTTGCCGTTTCCCATAAACGTTTGAAAGCCTCTCAAACCTACTCGAAAATGAAAATATAGTAAATCTCTCTCTCTCTCTCTCTCTCTCTCTCTCTCTCTCTCTCTCTCTCTCTCTCTCTCTCTCTCTCTCTCTCTCTCTCTCTGACACACACACACGCACACATACTTAACGTATTTATAGTAATCTCCACTAACAGCAAAAAAGTTAAAAAACACAATATAGTAGCCTAAGTGAGGATTGAAACTGGAGGTGGAATTGCTTTCAAAGATAATATTATCGATTAATTTTCACAGAAATGTAATGGCAGAGGTACGAAATCAGGAACGAAATTACGGTACGAAGTTTTTTATCGTACCAGTACGGTAATGTTCTTTAGGTATGGTACGAAATTACGGTACGAAATTTTTAAGCTATCGGAATTACGGTATTTTTTCCGTACCGTACCGTACTGCCACCCTTGTTGAGAGGTTATGACCGTTGCCAAATTCAGCTGCTCTTCTGTCACCATTATAGACATGGCTGCATTTGCTAACAGTTGGCTCTTGATTCTAAGGCTTTCTGTTCATAATGTCTTCATTATAGTTACGGCTACTTGTATCCTTATTTTGGTGATGGCTTACCCTCATTGCCCTTGTTGCTGCTTGTACTTAATAAATGCTGCAGTCTCTATAATGGTGATATAAATGTAGGTGTGTGTATATATATATATATATATATATATATATATATATATATATATATATATATATATATATATATATATATATATGTATGTATATGTATGTACATATATATATATATATATATATATATATATATATATATATATATATATATATATATATATATATATATATATATATGAGTGTGTGTGTATATGTGTACGTATGTCAATAATTTTAAACAAACAAAAGGGATTTTTTCATGATGCTGGAGTCCGAGAAATATATTCTTAGATACTAGGATTACTTTAACATGATGCTTGAATTTGCTAAGCTGAGATCCAATAATAAGTCTCCTTTCAAAGTGTCAAGTGATATCTGAAGTTACCGTGAGGATCGATCTTTGTAATAGCAAACAAATGTAATCATTATCTATAGGGGCTCCTCTTTCTCTCCCCAAAATAGTTCTTTGCCCCCCACCCCTTCTCGAAATTGTTTGTAAGTTTTTTTTTTTTCCGACACCATTCCAACTGCTTTACTGCCTACAGAAGGAAATTGCCATCCAATATTCCCCTTTTATGCAGTACGCTTACATTGTGCTTGCAGAATGTTACTGTTCTTGCTTACACCTTAGCAAGAAAAGGAAATATCCCATTGTTGATATTGACGCAGGTAGCTTGGCTTACTGAAGAAACGGTGGCGATGAGCTTTTATTCGATTTGCTTAAACATCAAAAGAACAAGCAAAAATTGCGCCGAAGCTTCTTTGGACAGACAAATAGCCATCTCAAGAGTTTTTTTTTACGGAAAACTATCTAGTAAAAACTTCTTACCAAGCCATTGGAGGATTCCTTTTAGTGGTGGAGGATTCAGTCACTGAAACTGGCAAATATAATAAAATTACGTTTTGCAAGACTGAGTAATATTTATTTTCATTGGTATAAACTGTTTCAGACCCCCAGGAAAAGTGGGAAAAATGCCAACAGAGTCACGGAAGGATACATTTGAGTGGTAGAAGGTAATCTGCTGTCGGTGTTAAAGAGGTCAAGAAGGAAGCCAGGTGAAAGCTGGTCATCTTAGACTACTTTGTCAGGCCATCAGTGTGCCTCGCGTGGTGCACCGTAGATATTACTTAAGGGTTTTATAAGCCACCCTTTGCAACCTAGCTGCATCCACTTTTTAGCATTTTATTAACTTCGTTCCCGATCCGTTTCTTCAATCTTACTCTCTCCAACTATTCCAGCTCCCTCTTTTTCACTGTCTTATGCACTGCATGGCCGAAAATTCTCCAGTGCTTAGGTTGACAGCCTAAATTTCATAAATCAGTCGATCTACAACAAATACCCCCAGCACCACGCTATGGTTGGGGCCAACGTTGACATTAAATGAAGCCACTTTATGCAGGGCTGATAGATAGTTGTGTATCGTTGTAACAAGGTTTCAGACCTTCACGTCGCATCCTCGGTGAATACAACTATAAAACAAGTAAAAAATGCGCCGAAGTTTCTTCGGCGCAATCGAGTTTTCTGTATAGCGTATAATGCTGTATGAGCCGCGACCCATGAAACTTTCAGCCACGCCCCCGTGGTGGCGTGTCGTATAGCGTTGCCAGACGCATGATCATGACTAACTTTAAACTTAAATGTAATAAAAACTACTGAGGCTAGATGACTGTGGGGTGGATGATCAGCATACCAATTTGCAGCCCTCTAGCCTCAGTAGTTTTTAAGATCTGAGGGCGGACAGAAAACGCGCGGGCGGACAGACGAAGCCGTCTCAATAGTGTTCTTTTACAGAAAACTAACAAGAAATTTGCATTTTAACCTGCTGCTTTTGCAAGATAGCCAGACAGGTAGCTTTAATTAGTTTAATGATGTCTTGAACCCCAGTCGCTTGAGGAGGGGATATAGTTGCAGGTTTCCAGTTTTTGAGCCACATAAGATATTACGCTCCCATGACAGTGGAGGATTTGTACATTTTTGTGTGAGAGCTTATTTGTAAAAGAAAGCGTTTAACAAAAGCTGTTACGTTTTGAAAATATTTCTAGATTATTTTCTGCAGGTAAAGTGACCCTTTGACAAAGTTTCAGCATAAGTTTTCATGATTCTGGAGCACCATTAAGAATTTAAGAACTTCAGATAACGAGGGGCCTACTTGTAAGGTTCATATGAAATGTCATATTTTGCCAAGAGCTGCATGCGTAGAGTCTAGTCAAATTATCATGTTTCATATCCGATGTTTGCTCCGGAATATTTTTAATAACTACAGGTTTTGATCAAATTTCACTTTTAGCAAAATTTCACTATTATAAACAGATATAGGTATATATAAAATGTTATTAAAGGATACACCATGATAAATGGTCTTGAGACTTTTCGCTGTTATTCTTGATTATAACAATTAGCAATAAAGTGTTATTAAAAGCGCATCTACTGTAGTTATTAGAACATGTGGTAATAGCTCTATAATTTGCTTAATTGCCTAATTGATTCGGACAGAGTTTGTAGGGTTTATGAAATTACCAGAAACTGAATTCATTAGTGAATCGCCCTTCTCTCCCTTACCCCTAGGCGTCATATTTGTTTGTTGCTTTGTGAACTGAATATTGCATGAAAACTAAATGATGGAAACGTACAGAATTTTAGCCTGTTACATTTAAGGCTTTATAGTAGCAAGTTTGAGAAAATCGTGAATTTCAGAGGTCATTGTTGCTAATTGATGTATGTATATATATGTTGTGTGTGTGTGTGTGCGCGCGCAAGCGCGTGTGCTTGTAAAAGTACTTATATGTCGAGATCAAATTAGGTTCCAAAATAGATATCGGAAGTCAGTATTGGAGAACCATTGTTATTGGGAGATCGCTGCGTAGTACATTGTTTTAGCCTTTGTCCCCTGTTGCTTTTAAATGGCACCTGCGGGTTTATTTAGGCCAACCTTAGTATTTCACTTTTATGAACAAAAGATGTTCCTAATGAAAAGGATGCGTGATAATGAACAGCAGCAATGAATATCGCCATAATTTCTTTTTTATCGGACATATATTTTGATGTTGATTAGCAAATGGAGTTTAATTGTGTGGGAAGCAATAAACAGTTGTGTATATATTGACGCACAAGCACATGCATTTGCTTGCATGCACGCTTACATGCAGACTAGTTGTGCATTTACACACAAGTGCCTGTAAGGAACGAGTTAAAAATTCCTGTGGGAGCTTTCACTCCAACTGCAGTTGATGTATTAAAGCGTAAAACAGGCAGCGAGAAGAACGCCAGTCTCTCTCAGGAAGCGGATCGGTCTATCTATTTCGAGTTATATCAGTTCTTTCATGCACTTATGTTTGAGAATCATGCTTGTCATCTCTTAAAAAGGTAGTCTTATTTGTTTGGTTGCCACTTATACCTTCCTTATATCTCCTTTTTTGGAGTGGAGTGCCTAGGGAAATTAAAGGTAAAATATATAAAAGGATTGTTTAAGAAACTCCTTAATGGAAGTGAAGTGTTGAATGGGAATGGAATAGATGAAATAAAACTTTCTTTAGATGATTTTTGTAATTGGATCTTCGAATTTCCACTTTCTATCCTAATCAGCTCCCTTCAGTGATCTGGTAAAACTAAGGTACACTTAACTTAACAGCAATGAAACATTTCACAAAAATTCTCACACTTGCCTAACCGGTCACTCCCACTAGGTACAAACGAACTCACACCATTCCCATGGCACACCCATAATCCGGATTTTTAACCGGATAAGAGCTTCTAGAAGTTTCCATGCTGACACTACAGTATTTCAGCTCTACGTGTCGCTGTATCCGAGGCCCTCCCGATCTGGTGGCCAATGCTGAATCACACAGAATGTGCCGAGTCGTGCTTCAGCAGCTCTGAATCAGAAGATAGCCAAACACGGAATGTCACGTTGTCACATTTATAATACACACACACACACACACACACATATATATATATATATATATATATATATATATATATATATATATATGTGTGTGTGTGTGTGTGTGTGTGTGACACACACACACACACACACACACACATATATATATATATATATATATATATATATATATATATATATATATATGTGTGTGTGTGTGTGTGTGTGTGTGTGTGTGTGTGTGTGTGTGTTTTGTGCAAAAGTTTGCATGCATTAAAATCCTAGTATATGCAATAGGAATGTAGGTAGAAAAACAATCAGTTATTACCAACGCTACTGTTGATATAAAGATTTTATACTTTGGCACTATGTATATATATACAGTATATGTATATGTATATATATATATGTATGTATGTATGTATGTATGTATGTATGTATGTATTTATGGATGTATGTATAACTGAATCACGAAAATGTGGGACGTGTTGAGTATATAAATAAAGGCAATGCCACGAAGGAACGAGAAACAGTGGAGTACTGCAATTCCTTTCGACTTCTTTTCCTTTAGTTACAGACTGAAGAAATATAAAAATAAGTTTACAGAAAGCTCCTATAAATGACAGATGGTCATTACAAAGGAAAAAATGTGTACCTGGAATCCAACACAATTGAAGAATTAGTAGACCCACCAATATTAGCCCTGTCTTGGTAGGTCTGCTAATTCTTCAATTGTGTTGAATTCTAGGTGCGTATTTTTCCCTTCGTAATCCCCATCTGTCATTTACAGTAGCTTTCTTTGTAAACTTATTTTTATATCTCTTCAGTTTGCTAAGTAAAGGACAAGAAGTCGAAAAGCCTTGCAGTACTCCATTATTTCTCTTTCCTTCGTGGCATTGCCTATATATATATATATATATATATATATATATATATATATATATATATATATATATATATATATATATATATATATATATATATATATATGTGTGTGTGTGTGTGTGTGTGTCTGTGTGTATAATGTGCAGAAGGTTTGTGAGCATTAAAGTCCAAGTATATGCAATATGAATATATGTGAAAAACAGTCAGTTATTACCAACGCTACTGTTGATATCAAGATTTTATACTTTGGGACTCCGTCCTCACCCTGAGTATGATCTATCTTTGTACCCAGTCGTATTCGGACATTCCTCTATACCCGGCAATATAACGAAATCACGATTCCTTCCAACAAAGTCTTTATCATCACTTTACAGAATTTTATTATATGCTCCTGATTCAGTTCGATCGACTTTTGAGTTCAATGTCAAGTCTTTCATTGTAAACAGATCGAGATTAATACTTTAGTAGACGAGCATTACTTCATCCGTCGTATATGTTGATTCGTTCACTGGGTCTTATCGGTATGTTTTACTCGTTGTCGTCTTTATTATCATCTTACCGCCCTGTTCTTCTCATCCCTCTCCACATCCACATTCTCATGCTCCTCCCATCATTTTCTTCTGCCTCCGAAGCTCAAATTTACGTTGTCCATGGTGTGTGACTATTGTTTGTAATCGCTCAGTGTGTCAACTTCTGTGAAGGCGCTTGTCCAAATTGAGAGCGAGAGAGAGAGAGAGAGAGAGAGAGAGAGAGAGAGAGAGAGAGAGAGAGAGAGAGAGAGAGAGATAGTAATGTTTTTCGTTTCCATTTTTTTATACCTCGGTTTTATTGAATGGAAGACATTGTTTTTTTTTTTTTTTTATGTTTCTTCGAAAAGTGTGGTTTGTAAGTGAACCAGGCCGCCTCTTTAACATTGAATATCTTTTGATGAAAGTGAAGAACAGTCCGATTTGTTTTACTTTTACTTTTGATATTATTTGTACGAGAACGGAAGAGAGAGAGAGAGAGAGAGAGAGAGAGAGAGAGAGAGAGAGAGAGAGAGAGAGAGAGAGAGAGAGAAAAGGGAAAACGGGCGTTTTGGTACTGAATTTTAAAGCTAGTAATGCACCCCACACTTACCCAAGTTTCAACGTCAGGTTTGAAAATGTCTTCACCTTAGAGCAAAAGAGGAGATTGGAAAAAAGAATGAAAGGAGTACGTAAATAAGCTGAGGCAGATAAGTCAGCTGACTTAAGAACTGTTTAAAACTTACTCAAGCGCTCCCCGCCCTCCCTTAGTTCGCTTTTCCTTGCAAATCCTTCCTGCTCGGGAAAATGCATTTTTGGAAGGTTTTCATTTTCACGATGCATCTCAATCCCTTTCTGAAAATTTTGTGCACCAGATATTGGGCAACTTCTGAAGGGTTTTGTTGCGCATCATTTTTCCGATACTCGTTTTTGAGAAGATTATTTCCTCAAAATCTAATTTTTTTTTACAAACACTTAATAAGTGGAATTCTCTACACTTTGTTGTCAGTGAGCAAGTGTCCTTTTGGTTTTAGGCTATGTTTATTTGTTTTTCCAAGACATCCGTAAGGGTCTTCATTTTTTGTCCTTTCCAGTGACATCATGCTAAATATGTCATTGAAATAATAATAATAGATAGGATATTGATATTTATAAATATAGGTAAGGCATCAGCTTCTTTAATGTGCATACATAATATATTTATCGAGCCTGTGGTTGTTTTGGCGAAGTGACCTCT
>JANJGK010000001.1:61277038-61314538 GCA_039081455.1 Macrobrachium rosenbergii | reverse complement strand
TTTTTTCTTTTAAAGTCAGTTATTAAAGTTACAGGTTTTTTGGCGGTTTCGATTCTTCATAGCCGGTTTTACATATTGTGGTATTCCTAGCGTATTGATTTTTTGTAAAGCGTAATTCTCAAAATAATCATGTTTATCCAGTTTATTTTCAGAAGGTCAGAGGTCAGGGCCTGGGGAAAATTACAGCATTTGATATCGTGCTGTCCTTCTGGTGTCGAAAATAATACTTTATTTATTCACCACTAATTGCCTTTGTGCTGTCTGCTAAGTGCTCTTGTTAAGCAGTTCACATTAAAGATGATTTTGGGTAGAAATTATGTGCTTATCCTTGCATACATTATGATGATGTGGTATATTAAGAATTTTATATTGAATCCAAGTATAGAAACAAAAGCTTCTTTATTGTGATAGCATCATAAAGTGACCGAATGGAGTGCAAATTTAATATCCTTGTTCCTTGAGCTAAAGTAAAATATGCTTATGCAATAATACAGGGCTGATGGTCCAGATGAAGGAAAGTTGTCTTTGAGCGGAAGCCAGTAGATCTGTGGTATTTATTGGATATTATTTGAGTATCTGCTTAATTATTGTCTTTTTATGAGTAAGGAGGCTGGTGTCCCTCACTCATTATTTTTTTGTATTTTCCGGAGTTCATTGGTCAACATTTTGTTTATCTGTCCTCATGGGCGATGGCTACATTGCTCTTGATTGCAGTGATTCTGTGTTTGTCTTGTTCTCAGCGGAGGAAGTCTTCAGCGACCCTTTTCCTGAATGATGTTGTTTGTTTGCTCTTTCCACTGGACAAGGTTCTTGTGCTTCTCCTAGTTTATGAGTGTTTTGTTTTCGTTATTTTTTTTATGAGTTGAGTATTTTTCTTGTTGTTGTTTATTTCAATTTCGTTGTTCGATTTATTTAATGTAATCCTAGTTCGCGTGTTTGTATAAATAATGTTGTAGAGAGAAAATTTGAGTCATTTTCGAGTGAAGCACTCAATGCTCACGGTGCATCCGTGATTGTAGTCGAAAGCATTAAACTTGATCAGGCTACGTCCCTATACTGCTACGGTGACAGGAAGGCGACTGTACGTGTTTGCATGGGAGTGAGAGAGAAGTGTTCTGAGTAACCGGCCCTCTTGTAATGATATTTACTGATGATGCAACATTTCAAATCCATCTAATGCATTTAGCGGTAATTAATTCGTACATGGTTTTGTTCCTCTCCGAATGAATGGGACTTGATCAGCTACTCGACTCTGCGGGATATTCTGCGTGTTATCTTGACTCACCTGGCCAAACGGCGTGGTACTCGTTGACAGTTTGTGATAACACCTAAGACATCTGATATAGTCTATAGAAAGCCTAGAAGGATTTGCATTCAGGCTTAGACGAACGAATGGCCCGCTGAAGCAAATAACTATTAATCTCTCTCTCTCTCTCTCTCTCTCTCTCTCTCTCTCTCTCTCTCTCTCTCTCTCTCTCTCTCTCTCTCTCTCTCTCAGTTACACAGCATTATGGAGGCGGACACTTCAGCCACGCTGCTGAACAACACAGTTAATCATAGAACAAGCACATGCTTGAGACAGCGTTATTATTACTCTAATCATGCCATTCATTACGTACTTAACATTTTTCCCGTATCATATCGCGTCTCCCTCTGCTTACCTCACTTTCGTCATTTCACTTCCATCACCCTCAGACTTCACAATATTGCGACCATTTTTTATATTTATATTGAACATGCCCTACAAAACAGCTCTGAAATACGAAGACGTTAATTTTATATTATTTCTTTCTTCAGAACAATGTCGCCTCTTGCCAAGGTTATGTTCCTGGTATTCGAAAATAAGGTCTCTTTATATTTTCTCAGAATATTGTTGTTCTGTGTGTGTCGTGCATGCTTTCTTTCCCGTCAGACGTATTCCTCCCTGCATAACGGTACGTGTCTTGCAACACAGCGCTTGTCATTGTCTCTGCTCCCTTCGCAATACTGTCTTGGGTTCGTTGAAGCAGTTTTGATATTCCTCTTGCAAAATATTTCTATACTCGTCTGTCAGCTGCACTTCCAAAACGGCTCTGCCTTTTCTTACAAATTTTGAAGTATTTTGTTTCTCGTGTAATGGGGGTTGTATAAGGCAGTTTTGCTGATAAGTAAATTTTAGCATTTGTGAGCTTTGCGTTTCGTGTACGTAAAGTTAGATTAATTCAGAAGTATTTTACTATAGTTTTTGGAATTTAATATTATTTCGGAAATTTATGGGTTACCGTATTCCACCTTTGCGCTTGTGATTCCAATCATGGAAATTTGCAGTCATCTGTTTTATATTGTGCCATATCCCGAGTAGTGGTTTTCACATTGCATTCTCCCTGACTTGAATGTTTTCGCTAACAGTTTCTCACAGTTATAATTATTACTCGTAAAATTCTTTTAACTGATTATGTATCTTCAGCCTCTGAATCTATCCCTCCATAGTAGCAAGTTGCCAGGAAAATCGGCGTTGTGGATGATGAACGAATTTCTTGATAATTTCAGTACAATAATTTCATATGACTGAACTGCATGAATAAAGTTCGGAGAGGAAAAGCCGGCGAATGTAGCAGCTAACACACGAACCACTATGGCGTATCAAACACTGATAATAGAAAATGCTAACCTTATATAAAACAGTACCCAAGCCTTTTTTAAATCATTGAGACGTCATTCATATATAACATATACTGGTCATTTTTAATAAGTCTGACCGAGATTGTAAAAAGGTTTATAAAGCTACCGAATGTAAGCTAGACATGGGAGCATCACCCAAACATCGGCGATATAGTAATGTGCTTGTCGATCAGTCACCACGCATGCAGTTATGACCGGTTCTGACTGCTTTGTTTACTAAGTGGAATCAGTCTAGTTATTTAGTAAACATACCTCGTACATCGGAGTGGTGTAGCAGTTAAATGAACTGTATCTGATCAGTAAGTATTTATCTTTATTTATGTATTTTGATAACAGTTTGTCATTTATATTATTAGTGTTGTGTTTATGATGTATTTTGATGTGTGGAACTTCTTGGACTCAGTCAGCAGGTTTGGGGCTATACTGGACGGAGAGATTGTAGACAGGCTATACGGCGGTCGTAAGGTTATTAACCAATAGTCAGGGCACCGTTTGTTGGAATTATTGTCGCCGTTGGATCATTTTTCTTTTTAAACAGCAAGTATCTCTTTATTCGTTATCAATATACGCGTTTTATAGTCTAACTCCATATTATGTTACCATTCATAGTCCTAGGCTCATGATTAGACAAATTTTTGTAGACTGTAAATTTGCTGTCAGTGATATATCCGGATGTAGTGGGTATTTAATTTCTCTTTTTTTTTTATTTTAGTAACTGCCGCCCACCCTTTGAAAATGTCTACATAGGCAAACTCCTTCACGCCAGATTTCTACATAAAATTCTTTTATACATTTGTTGTTCAGTTTTATTTGATGGTTTTTAATTAGATGTATGCTAAAAAAAAAAAAATCATTTTATGGTTACTGCTCAATTGGAAATGGACCCTTATGAATACATTTGAATCCTTGAGGTGTAAAACTTTTGAAGATTTCATCTAAATAAGAAGAAATTAGAGTGGAATCTACAAATCTATTACAAATGAACCTGCATAATACACATATTTAGAAGTACATACCAATACGCACACCCATATTTTTCAGTGTATAACATATGTAATTAGTAGTAACAAAGGCACAAACTAGGATGAATTACGTATTGTTGATTAGAATAAGTATCTTTTCAAAGTTCAGATATTCGAGATATAACGTAAAGAGTAC
The DNA here is from genome assembly GCA_039081455.1 of Macrobrachium rosenbergii. NCBI lineage: Eukaryota > Metazoa > Arthropoda > Malacostraca > Decapoda > Palaemonidae > Macrobrachium > Macrobrachium rosenbergii. The sequence continues at coordinate 61,310,719 of JANJGK010000001.1, read as the reverse complement.
GTACAAGTACATGATGTTTTTCATTGTTTGATGGATGTAAAAGTGAAAATTCATTGGCTAATAGTTTAGATCATCCCCTGAGCACGGGTCACTTGACCACCCTCGCCGGGCCTGACTGGCCAATTTACTTATTTATTTATTTGTATTGTGAAAATTACGATACGTAGTGCTTGTATTTAATACAAAACAGTACGCTCATTTGTTCTTCAAATGTTTTCCTTATGTGGGCACGCGCACAGACGCAGTATGTATGTATGTATGTATGTATGTATGTATGTATGTATGTATGTATGCATATATATATATATATATATATATATATATATATGTATGTATGTATGTATGTATATGTATATGTATATGGAACTGACGAACATCGGGATCGAACCCCGGTCTTAACGCCCTGACTTATTTGAAAGACTCCGGTTCGGTCCTGATGTGAGTCAGAAATTTGTACGCACACACATATATATAATATATATATATATATATATATATATATATATATATATATATATATATATATATGTGTGTGTGTGTGTGTGTGTGTGTGTGTGTGTGTGTGTGTGTGTGTGTGTTGTGTATGTGTGTGTGTATAAATTTCTGACTCATATCAGACCGAACCCCAGTCTTTCAAATAAGAAGTCAGGGCGTTAAGACCGGGGTTCGATCCCGATGTTCGTCAGGTCCATATAATTATGCAGTATAATGTGTATATATATATATATATATATATATATATATATATATATATATATATATACATATAACCTGTAGGTTTGTGTGTAGGCTACTTAAAGCTCAAGCATTTTTTTTTTACAACGTATTGTGGCATTAGTCAGGTGTCTAGTTGCCATACTATCCATGACTTTTTCTCAGCGCCTCTGCTCTAAAATACCAGTCTCGTCTTGACATGAGAATGTATCCCGCTTGCAGCCCATTTATCAGAGCTGACCGTGCAGGATTTAACAAGAGGAATTATGTTCTACTGATTTTATGGCGGTGCTTCTTTAGGTCTAAAAACATATACGTTTCTTTATTTTTTTATGGAAAAGCTAATTATCCGTTCTAATACCCCTGCTTCCCTATCCATAATTCTCAAGATTTATTTCTGTAAGCCAGGTAGTATTCTCTTTATTAACATTTTATTGCTATTTTCTTTTTCAATTTTTTTCAAGTTGTGAGGAATGGATGTTTTCCTTTCATTGTGCTTAGCCTTATGACTTTGGTAACATTATGACTTTGCAAATAAGAAACATCCGCATGGGAGAACAATTCTACGTCCCTTTATTTTTTTTATGCCAGAATCCACCTTTGCCTCCGTTACACCCCCACTCAATATTTAGGAAGATTACGATTCCTGATCCTTGCCCCTACTCTCTCCCGCCCTCTTTCATAATGTGAAATGATCACTCAATTGTTTTAACTTTTGCATCCTAATATTAATTTTATTTTGATCCCTGAACAACCAAATGTAACGGAATTTGGGTGTCTCTTGTGCGCTCTTAGTATATTGGACTTGAGTCTCTCTCTCTCTCTCTCTCTCTCTCTCTCTCTCTCTCTCTCTCTCTCTCTCTCTCTCTCTCTCTCTCTCTCTCCCTTTTCTAAGCCAGAAACAAAAGTTGGGTAAAGTAATTGGCAGTCTCAAGAAAGCTGTTATTTAATCCGATGAAGTGGCTCGGTAGATATCAGGATTAATATTAATTCAAGGTTTAGTTTACTATGGATGGGCTGGCGTGATTGGTAGGGTGGCGAGGTGATTGCGAAAATTGAGAGTTTTGGCCTTTCATTGTTCTATCGAATAACTCGAATATCATGTTTTTCCTCGAGATGTTATTTCATAATTTAACACTAGATTTCGATATATTTTTTTCTGAACGTTTTATACCTATAAACAGTTCATCGTTGGACGAGTCGGTAGAGTTCTCGGCTAGCACTCTGCTAGGCCCGAGTTCTAGTCTCCGGCTCGCCAATGAGGAATTAGAGGACTTTATTTCTGGTGATCGAAATTCGTTTCTCGGTATAATGTGGTTCGGATCCCACAATACGCTGTAGGTCCCGTTGCTAGGTAACCAGCTGGTTCTTAGCCACGTAAAATAAGTCTAATCCTTCGGGCCAGCCCTAGGAGAGCTGTATCAGCTCAGTGATCTGGTTAGACTATAGGTATGCTTTTAACTTATATACCTATAAACATGAACTGTTGGTGAAAATAGTGTTTGTAGACATACAGTATATTATTATAGCTTACAAATATTCATTAGCAAAAGTGATAAAATTTGGTTTTAATTCATGCAAAAGTTAATTAGGACATTTCCACACGGTCGCCCTTTTTCATATTTAAAACTTTTCTTTACGTAGTCTGGGACAAACTTCCGCTAAATAATTTAATAGTGCACTTTCATAACTCAATTAACCGACGGCCGTAACAGTGATGTTGTTGCTTCGCAATATTTTTCTGTTGCATTCGAGAGAACTCCAATATACCGACTTATATTTGTTATTTTTTTTATTTACTTTAAAAACCGTTCGTAAACTGTCAAAGCTTATTTAAATTAGTGCTACACATTATTATATTAGTTTTGCCCGGTTAGTGTGAATCGAAAAGAACTCTTTATTTTGCCCTTTAATTTAGATTGTAATGTATACGAATGTAATGTTGATGGAACAACAATCCTCTATGGCTCATTCAGTCAGAACGAAATATATCTTATTTTGAAAGGAAGAGTATAGTGAGCTGTATCCACTACAAAGGAAGGTGATCAAGGCAGATGGAGCGTCGATGTCAGACACGGTGTGCAGACAAAATGCCGACGGACATGATGTCGATGGTCATAATGTCGACTGACAAAATGTCGATAGGCAAAATAACATATGTCCAAAGGGGACAAAATGTCGACGGAATAAAGGAAAACATTATAAAGAACATGACACGATGGTAGGTTTGGTAAACAAAAGCCATAATTGATAAAAAATGTATCAATAAGCACAACGTTTATTTATATAAAAAAAACATAATTAATGAAAACTTTATCAGTGATACAAGTGTTACAAATTATGAGCAACTGCTGTTAGGAACATGAAGTAAGTGATGATAGGTTTGATAAACAAAAGACATAATTGATAAGAATTGTATCAGTAAGTACAATATGTATTTATTAAAAAAAACATAATTAAAACTTTAACAATGGCACAAATGTTACAAATTAGTGCAATTGCTGTTAAGAACATGACATAAATGAGGATAGGTTTGATAAACAAAAGATTTGATTGATAAAAATTTTATCAATGAGCACTAAATAAAAATAAAATTAAAATTTTACAGATTATGCGGCAACTGCTGCTAAGAACTGTATCCCTTGATCTGATTATAGTTTGTGACAAGGTTCTTTAATCTCTGGTTGATTGTAATATATTTTAGGTTCTGCCTTTCAGTTTCTTTCCACTGACTTAATTTCTGTATATGCTTGTTTTTTTTTTTTTAACCAGATTTTCTAAAGATGCCTGCTTAATAACCATTTTCCTATTAAAACCATTATGCCACCCTTCGACCGCATTATTTGTGCGTGGCAAGTCATTTACGACACGATTATGAATTAACCAAAGTTGGATTTCGTAACAGGGTTTACGTCGTCGCCCACGTTGGACCACACCTAACCATTTCGCTTCAAGTTTTAAGTATAAGTATACCTAAGTTTAACCAGACCACTGAGCTGATTAACAGCTCTCCCAGGGCTGGCCTGAAGGATTAGACTTATTTTACGTGGCTAAGAACCAATTGGTTACCTAGGAACGGGACCTACAGCTTATTGTGGGATCCGAACCACATTATACCGGGAAATGAATTTCTATCACCAGAAACAAATTCCTCTAATTCTTCATTGGCCGGCCGGAGACTCGAACTCGGGCTTAGCAGAGTGCTAGCCGAGAACTCTACCGACTCGTCCAACAAAATACGATAAAAATTCATTTAGCACAGATTCTACTTCATCCGTTAGAGAAGCTCATCAAATAAACGATATACGTAATCAGAAGGAGCAAATGCCAGTGCTTGAAACTGCTTTATGATGAAAGCATTCCTGGTTTCCGTATACCAGGACTGTACGCCAAAAGACTAGATTTTGCGCCAAAGGCATTGGCCAAAATGAAAAAACATCCATAAATAACAGTAGTTGGGAATATCATCTTTATACTATTAATAGCGGCTCTCTCGAAATCAACACTGATTGAGGTTGGGTTCAAATTGCGGTCTTTTAAAAAATTAAAAATAAACTCGTAAGTTTGCTTATCCTTCTTCCTAGTAAGGCAATACACCATTAGTAAGGTTTTGTTATCTGTAACAAGGGCATGAATGGTATACAATTGCTTCTCTAAAAGAGGTGAATCAAACGTTCCATTGCAAAGCCATGTTGAATATGTTTCTAACATTCTAAGATTGTTACATGTTGAGTAAATAATAATCTCCTCATTTTCGTGTAGCAAAGAAGCTTCTCCTCTTGTAATCGTAGTCAAACCTTCATCTCTGTTACTTACATTGCGTTGTCGTCTAATGGTAAGAATAATTGATTCTTTCTTTGGCAAAGCGCGACACACATCTAGTGATACGATTGCTGTAGCGTTGTGGATTATATGAGAGGGAATACCTTCTGTAACACTGGCCATGTCTTTCATTTTGTTCTGAACTTTAAGAGCATCACATCTGAGATTATCAGGCTGGTGATAATGGATTGTAAAAGAAAGTACAGTATTGTTAGAAGTTGTTATTCTTCCACTACAGCATCCACGTTTTCACAGCGCCATAAAATCCTGTTTTCCTTTTGCTTATCTACAACGTAAGCATAACCTTCGTAAAGAAGTTTCTTGCCACCTTTATTCGTTTTTGTTGTCTCCATTATAGTGTCGGGCTGCTTTATAAAAACACCTTCAACGCACTTCGGATCTTGAGGAACTAATGGTGTTGGAAAAATATGCTAAAACGTTAAACAATCTCTCTTTGTTAACAACTTCTTTAACAAGACAGCTACCAATTGAACGTGCTTTATTATAGATAGACTAACAGAGCAGATAGAAAAGGAGATAGGGAGGAAGAAAAAACTAAGAAAATGAAAGGGAGTTTGTTAAAAGTTAATTAAATTGTTTTATTTTACTTATTTACTGTCGTCGACATTTTGTCCTGTTCGAACGAATGTCTAAATTTTGCCCGTCGACATTATGTCCATCGACATTGTCCGGCAACCCTGAGCACCTATCGTGTGGGAGTTGTCATTCTAAACATATATATTATCGCAGATTTTAGTTACATAGTATTTATTGCCAGACTCATCTCATGGTCCACTAAGACTACGTCACTTGCGATGACAGGAGGTTTATCTTGCTTTTATCAGCTTTCAGTGTAAGACGTAAGGGATATGAGAGATAACTTACACTGAAATAAAGAAAAAGTATTTATAAAAAGCGCTTGAAGTTCGTTACATACCTGAACTAAGGTTCCCCTTTTCAGAGAGCCTGTGGATGTCTGTTTAGATTGATACATGTGAAGGTATTTAATTATGAACAATAAAATGTCAACGGAACACCGCTTTTCTGCTTCCATTTAATTTTCGTGGATTAGGCATGAGGAGAATTATTTTTTCCTCCTCCTCATCCCGAGTACGATGTTTATTCTCGAACACCTGCCAAGCCTCACACTCTCGAGCTTTACACCGAAATCACGAGATTTTCATCACATTTTACCGCTTCACAGTTTTCTGCATAAAGTCTTTATCGACGCTTTCGAGAATTTTAGCGTTTGCTCTTGCCATAAATCCTTGATACGTTTTAAGTGAAAAAAAAAAATGTGCAGGATAAGACGGAGATGATCTTTTTGGGGACTTTTCGCCAGTATAGAACACGTTCTTAGTCTTATCATTTGCTCTCTCTCTCTCTCTCTCTCTCTCTCTCTCTCTCTCTCTCTCTCTCTCTCTCTCTCTCTCTCTCTCTCTCCTATTATGAACTCAGTGCGTGAATCTACTAATCTGGAAGGGAGTTTCTATCGTATGACCACGAGATTGCTGAGGATATGATACAATTTCGTCATTCTGTCGCAATGAAAAGGTAAAGATTTACAGTTTGATCGATCGGATATGACAGCAGACCCCTATGTTGCTATACTCTGCCTTTTTTCTCTTATTTTTTACGTAAGTCATTTTGGGGCACGAGGACACATATTAATATTTGTATATGTATATTTGTTATATATATAATATATATATACATATATATATATATATATATATATATATATATATATATATATATATATATATATATATATATATACTGTATATATGTATATCACACCGTGATTTATATACAATCATGAAGCTACAAATGTCGCTTATTGTCAAATTCACGCTATCTCGGGAATATCCCCGATGGGGAATTATCACCGAAGGGGAATTTATAAGTCATAAATGGATTGGTTCTGCTGGGTCTCGATCCCACCCTTGATGGCTCAGTGGGTAGACATCGACTGGAGTCGCTGGATAAGTATCTGTTTCAAGGGATCGAGACCCGGCAGTACCAATCCATTTATCACTTATAAATTCCCCTTCGGTGATAATTCCCCATTGGGGATATTCCGAGTAAATGACGGTGTGATAAAAAAGTTTGCATATATAAATAATATATATATATATATATATATATATATATATATATATATATATATATATATATATATATATATATATATATTATATATATTATATAACAAATATACTTATGCAAATATTAATGAGCGTGTCCTCGTGCGCCCAAATGACTTACGTAAAAAAATAAGAGAAAAAAAGGCAGAGTATAGTAACATAGGGGTCTGCTGTCATATCCGATCGATCAAACTGTAAACCTTTACCTTTTCATTGCGACAGAATGACGAAATAGTATCATATCCTCAGCAATCTCGTGGTCATACGAAAGAAACTAATGTACGACACGATATGAGATACGGATGGATATATATATATATATATATATATATATATATATATATATATATATATATATATATATATATATATATATATATATATATATATATATATATATATATATATATATATATATAATATATACATATACATATATAAATACATATATATGTGTATACATACATACATACATACATACATATATATATATATATATATATATATATATATATATATATATATATATATATATATATATATATTATATATATATATATGTAGTCTGTTATAATATGCATTTGCTACATGTACAAACGAAACGGTTTAGGAAAAACATTGTTGTTTATAAGTGTCCGTGTGTATAGGGCTTGTACGAACAAATTTATAGAGAAACTACCCAAAATTGGGCATGCATTCGCCCTTACATATTTCCGTCTATACAAATGTTTGTTATTGAAAAATCTTCAGAGATTCTTGTGCTTCCATCCCAAACAAGTAATGTTATTTAGGGAAGAATTTTCAGCAGAATCCCGGATCCTTACAAATACAGTGTCGAAATCGTTTCGTATTTTTGTCCTGCAAAACTTGGGCGTACGATCCTGGATGTTTTCAATATATTCCTAGAATTGGAGTTGAATCTCTTTTTCGTCTCCCTCCTTTCAATTCCCCCTCCCCCATTCCTTATACTTCGTATTAAAATCTCTCTTTTAGTCTCCGTGTTTTAATCCTTTCATCTGTGTCACAGTCGTCATCTTATTGTTACTAATTATATCATGTGTTTGTATATCTTTATTTTTGGGAGCTTGCTTTCCCGTGAGCTGTGAATAGAATTACTGTTACAAAGCAGGGTTTTGAATTATCTCATCTTAAAAGCATTGTAATTATCTGTCAGCTACGTCAAGAAAACCACACAGTAAATTCTATCAGAGCATCATGGGGACTCCGTGTACATCAAGGTCTTTAATGTGCTTCTATTTCACAATTTTGCATTTATGGACTTTCTTTTTGTTATCTTCTCATATTGGGATAAGGCAACATTATTATTATTATTATTATTATTATTATTATTATTATTATTATTATTATTATTATTATTACCCGATGACTATAAACCCCTATCGTACAAGCAAATAAAATTCCTAACAATAGAATTCTTTGAAATCTACAACTAGAATCTCTTCCACCTTGTGTCTGTAAATTTCTAATTGTCGGAAGATTACTTCTTGAACTAATCAAATTGTCAGGGATCTAGATTTACTCTTCTTTGGTATTTCCTTTTCTTTTATATTTCATTATCCCCCTCACCAAGAAATGTGAACCGAGAAACTTTTGGAAGAGAACGCCCTCACGCTCTCTCTCTCTCTCTCTCTCTCTCTCTCTCTCTCTCTCTCTCTCTCTCTCTCTCTCTCTCTCTCTCTCTCAGACACACATACACACAGACACACACTCACCGTCGCGTACAGCAGATAAGAATCATAACTGGCAGCGATGTATTCAGAGGAAAAGTTACAGATTTCTGCTTCTGCCTCCCACTCACATCATTTATCTAGTCTTTAATTGTTTCAATACTTTTTTAATTGTCTCCTTCTATTACTTTGAGTAATCTTTCTCACTCTACCCCTTGCACCATTGTCATTTTCATTTTTTGTTTTCAGAACAAAGGTCGGTTCTACGGATGCAATATTATTATAAATATGTTACTTGTCATTTCCCCAAATTCATTCCCTAATCTTCTGGTACAGGTCATGGTCACCATCCAGAAACTATGAAGCAACGCAGAATTATGAACTCCCGCTGTGAGTGATGGACTTAAACGAATACCTAACAAGTCATCTTTAGACAAATAAATTCTGGTGAATAAGAGACAGGAAAAATAACATACTTTACTTTTCTTTATCGCTCAGAATGATTTTAAATCAAAGAAAGAATACTGATTTGAAAATTTAAATATTTTGATGATTCGTGGCTTTGTTGATGTGAAAATTCAAAACAGTTGCTGTATATCTCAATCTCTGAAACTATAAGTCTGTGAAACAAGGCACTGTAAAGGATAAAAGAGAGATTAAAAATGGTATAGAGACGTTTGGTAAAAAAAATTATGATTTATGTTCATTAGAAGACATGAATTTGAACAAAAATCCCCATCCCGCTCCATGAATCTGAACAGAACTCCTTATTCCCCCCTTCTCTCGCTTTCTCCATTTACTTTTGAGTTTTCATCCTTTTCTATATTATCTTGCACTTGAATAATTGCCTTGGAATAATGATAATTATATGCCGTTACCACATCCGAGAGCGATGTCCAAGTGAAGCAATAGATTGAACAGCTTTTGAAGAATGCATTTTTTTAAGGGGTCCCTCAACTTGATGGTTTGCTTGCTTTATGTTTGGGACTACCTTTGTTAACTTTTTTTTTACTATTTTTTTATGTTTTGTCTCTGTACATGAGCTTGTATTTTCTGAAAGTCAGTTTATACATCCCAATTTCTCCCTAGCTTTAATCTTACAAGACTATAAAGGGAAGTTTTCTTTGGGCGATAAAACCTCTCGCCTAAACAGAAGCACGAACTTCATTGTGGCAGCTCATAGACGTAAATGGGATGTTCCTTTGTTTTTTTTTTTTATGGAGTTCTTTCAAGGGAGAAGGGAAAGCGTTATTGATGAGGGCTGTTATCATGGGAAGATTATCAGTTCACCGACATGAAAGGAAATGGGGACTGAGATTTGCAGCGAGAAAAGGTACAGGGAAGCAGAACAAAAACATTGGAACATTTGCAGATATAAAAAAAAAATATTGTTATTAAAATATCGTAAATCATGTTTAGCGACAATTTCATGTCGTTTTCTTTATGCTGTTAATAGGGATGAAAGGTCATGAAAATGAGTAAAATGAGCGTAGTTAAGTTTTTAGTCTTTAGGATTATTACAAAGGAAGGTAATGGTACACATTGTTTTTTTAAACCTGATATTCGCAGAGGTTATTCATGTGTATTTAAAGCAATTTTGTTTTTATTAACTCGCTTTTATGAAAATAAATATTGGATTTACTGATTTTTAGTTTCGTTATACCTGACGTGGAACACTTTGCTGTTATTATAGTATCAAGAAAATAGTTCTGCGATCTAATACACCACCTTGTATTTTGAATAAACTATATCTCAGCTTCTGTATACAAAGTCGATTTCCAAGGCTGTTGAGAGATTTGTCACTGATTGTGTTTCAACTAATTCCGGGAAACGATATTATCAGTGCTTGGTCTCGTCTAACTTTATCTACTTATTGTCTGGAATTTATCTACTTATTTTTCTCTGTCTGTCGAAATATGTGAGTATGTGAGTATTTATTCAACAGACAAATAGCAAGATGGAGCCACATCTAAAGCGTCATGTCTGGACAGAGAAATTAAGTGACCCAAATGAAACGGTCTCTGCCTAATTGTGTTGGCAATATGGAGGTGGGTGAAGGGGGGCCCTTATTAAAGCCTCAGGTTATTATGTAGCCGAATTAGTTCAATTACAGCCATCGCCTGGCTCTCTTCCCTCTTCTCATTTCCCTTCCTCTTGACACCAAATCTTTCCCTGCTGTTTGTTAGCAATTTCAACAGGGGAGGAAATCATGGAATGTCGTTATATTCTTATTCTATCTTATTTTATCTCCGTTGGGGGGGGGGGGGTAGTGCCGTCAGTGCACCTCATGCGGTGCACTGTGAGCATTACTTAAAGTTCTTTGCAGCGTGCATTCGGCCCTCAGCAGCAACCCCTTTCGTTCCTTTTACTGTACCTCATTTCATTTTCTCTTTCTTCCATCTTACTTTTCACCCTTTCCTAACAATTGTTTCATAGTGCAACTGCGAGGTTTTCCTCCTGTTACACCCTTCAAATCTTTTACTGTCAATTCCCGTTTCAGCGCTGAATGATCTCATAGGTCCCAGTGCTTGGCCTTTGGCCTAAATTCTACATTCATCTCAACTCAACTCTATCTTATTTTATGTTTTATTCAAAATAAAATATGGAATGAAGTAAAGTTCATGAACATAAAGGAAGTGATTATCTGATTTTTTTTTTTTTGCGATTGGAACTTGTCAAATGCTGTGGTTTAACATCAGTTAATTTGACGGCAAATCTGTGCCAGAGTGAGTATTCTTGATATTGATATTGCTAAGTTTGATGTTTTGTTCCCTTTTGCTTTTATACTGTGGAATATTTCTTATGTATTTATTCTTTTGATCGTGGTTGGAAGATGGCTTAAACTCTTAAGTTTTTCTTCTATATTTCTTCCATTTAAACCTGGGTTTCATAAGACCATCACCAAGCCCATTTGCTAGGTGTAAGTCTCAGCATTAAATTTGCATAATTTTTTTTATTGAGTATATACATTCTAATACAACGTACACTCTTAATGATATACAGTCTGTTTTTAAAGGTTTGCACACAGCATATTTACTGCTTCAGTACTACGCGTAGATGCACTTACATGTAATCTGTAAATTGGAACTTCAAAGAGAAAGCCAATCAGGTTGTCAGTCTCCTGACTTTCCATTTAGAAATATCTATCCCAGTAACAAGAGAATTTATTGTATCTGAGGTCTCCTGTGCAGTTCATTACCTCGAAGATCCGCCATAAATTTCTTTGGGCAGGATTTATTGCTTTCAAAGACCTTTCGATTGTGAGAGATTGCAACTCTCTCGGGTTCCCATTCATTGATCACCTTCGTGATCTGTCTCTGAATTTTCGAGACTAAGAAAGATTGTTTGGCGACTGCACTTCGTTTTTTCGCTCGACAGCTTGATTGACGATTCTAGTTCGTTGGATTGAATTGAACTGAATATAGAATTTAGGCCGAAGGCCAAGCGCTGGAACCATGAGGTCATTCAGCGCTGAAACGGAAATTGACAGTAATAGGTTTGAAAGGAGTAACAGGAGTAAAACCTCACAGTTGCACTATGAATCAATTGTTAGGAAAGGGTGGAAAGTAAGATGGAAGAAAGAGGACATGAAAGTAGGTACAGTAAGAGAAACGATAGGGGTTGCAGCTAGAGGACGAGGGCACGCTGCAAAGAACCTTAAGCAATGCCTACAGTACACCGCACGAGGTGCACTGACGGCACTAACCCCATACGGGGTAGTTCATTGATCGGTTAGTAGGTTCTGATTGAGGCTTGTCAGTGTCAAGATTAACTGACATTATTGTTTTAAATGGCGTAGGACGGAATTGTCCTTGTCTAATGTCTTTTTAAAGCATATCTATCATTTGCCTTGATTAGGATAGGAAAGTGTGTGAGGGTAGATTCCTTATGGGAGATGCTGTCTAGATTGGATGAGGAATCGATGGGTTTCATGGATGCTCGAAGGTCCCTTGTTCTTAGAGACGGAATTATAACAAAGGTTGGATGGTCAGAGGGGTCTTTGATTTGGAAAAATATTTGAAAGACTTTATACGATAAATTAATTCTCAAAAGAAGGAAAAAATCTTGTGAATTACAAACATGCAAGTTACACAAGTGCTTATTATTATTATTATTATTATTATTATTATTATTATTATTATTATTATTATTATTATTATTATTATTATTATTATTATTATTCATTGAGGGCGCATGTTAGCATCAGAAATCTTGACCAATCTTGACGACACCACCTGGTTACTTATTCTTAATCTTAATAATCACAAACATGGATGAAAAGGTTCGAGTGATCTCCGTTCGAGAAATATAAAGAGAATCGAAGAAGTTTTCTCTTTACATATATTCATTCTTAAGCTCATACAACACGGCCGTGTGCTAGTTGTAACGGTATTTACTGGGTTTTACCTAAAACATGAATAGATATTTATTCTAGAGAAGCACGAAATTCTCGGCATTCCCATTGTTTACACACATATTATTCTTCAAAGACAATGGAAATTTATTTTAGAAACGTGTATCATAAATCCAGCTGCCAAACAGTGTTTTTCTAAACTTTATCGAACACTGAACGTGAATCAAGATTTATTTCAGGTATGACCAGCCCCTAAATATGAAAAATAAATATTTTCGTTCGTGTGTAACCACTTCTATCGTCCAGGAAATATCGTCCGATGGAGCGAAAACATCAAAACGACTCGATATTTATACGTATACAATCACCGCGAAACAGATACGAATGATTCCTTTTTGGAAGTCGACTGCGTCACAGATTTTATTAGCAGTCTTGTCTTTTATGACTTGGTCTTTGAAGTTTTCAGAGTTATAGGATCGTTGTGAGAACAAAAGACCATGTCATTTTTCTCTTCGTAGAAACGCTTCTATAACCTCTATATATTACACAAAATAGAAAAATTTTGTAATGTATATCATACTGTTGTTTTTATCTGATTAGAGCCTTCTTGTTTCGTTGAACAGTATCATTTCACCACAACCGTTCTTGTTATTATAAACTTTTTTTTTTTCTTGTGATTTGCTTCCCATAAGGGAATGGTTTGAATAGACTTCCAACGAGCGGCAGGAATGAAACGTTAATATTGGTCCCATCTTAATTTACTAACTGTTGTAAGACTGAGCATTTATTTTTATATCACTTTTTAGTGTTCTGTAAAAGAAACTATTGTGCCGGCTTTGTCTGCCCGTCCGCACTTTATTCTGTCCGCCCTCGGATCTTAAAAACTACTGAGGCTAGAGGGTTGTAAATTAATATGCTGATCATCCACCCTCCAATCATCAAACATACCAAAATTGCAATGATCTAGCCTCAGCAGTTTTCATTCTATTTAAGGTTAAAGTTAGCCATAATCGTGCTTCTGGTAACGATATAGGATGGGCCACCACCGGGCCATGGTTAGAGTTTCATGGGCCGCGGCTCATACATAATTATACCGAAACCACCGAAAGATAGATCTATTTTCTGTGGCCTTGATTATACGCTGTAGCGGCTGTACAGAAAACTCGATTGTGCCAAAGAAATTTCGGTGCATTTTTTACTTGTTTCTTTTAAACTTAATTTTATTTCAAAACTAAATTTTCACTGTCCCTATTTGGGTGGTATACACTTCTGGTTTCAAGTCACTGTCTAATTACAATCTCTCTTGTTTGCTTTCTTTATCGGGTATCAGCCCAAAGTTGCGGATTTTCAAGTGGCTGTGACTCATTTCGGGAGACTCCTTCCTTCATCGGCCAGAGGCAACGGAAGAGACAAGTGGCCAGTTGGTTGGTTGGTTTAGGCCCGTGGTTCTCAACCTTTTTTGACCCTTCCACCCTTACACCATATGCCAGAAGGTCATCCCCTCCCCCTCTTTCCAAAGTGTCTGCCTCAAAAAGGTGCATTCCAAATAATATGCAACAAAATACTAACGCAAACACACAAGCATACGGAGAGAAAGCCCAGTGTGACCTCTCAGTAGTGTGGACCGGTGTACCCTGCATTTTGTGTGGACCTAGAGCCAGTTTGACCCTGCCAATCTGTGGTTACAATTCCCCCCCTGACACTCTGATATTCCCCCCAGGGGAACCCCCTACACCATTGAGAACCACTGGTTTAGGCCCTTGCTTAATAGTGGCCCATATGAAATGGTAAGTTGTTGAAGTGCATAGGAAGCCTGATGTGGACCTCTGTATTCTGAAAAGTCAACTGATACACGCTGAAGGCAGTAGTTAGGTCACAAGTGTTTTAGGGGGAAGAAGGCCTATTTTCCCTTAGCAGATCCTGTTTTGTGGTCGTAAGGTACATCGGGGCTGTGTATTATTTATTGTTGTGTTAAGGTTTATTTCCAGAGTTTCCAGTTTTGCTGACATCGTTTGGTTGCTCTGATACCCTCAGGTACTGTTATTTTCAGCCCGAATGGTTGTTATTAGTTTAGTTGTTTTGCCAGGTAAGTTCTGTGTACTGTACACCTGTTTCCCACCGTACTGAATGTCAGGCGGCAATCATCAGGAGCGCTTTACAAGGTTTATTTTGTTCAAATGGATGCATTGGTTATTATTACCATACAACCTTGATTGTACATGCTACATTGCACTGGAACCCGGCAGTGCTTGTCATGTCTCTCCAGGGTGGACAAACAGGTTTGCAGGAGGAGGTTAGATATATCATTTCTCCCCTACCCTCCAGATCCCCTACATACCCCGCACCCACCCGGGCCGGACAAACAGGTTTGCAGGAGGAGGGTATGTGTGTCATGTCTCCCCTACCATCCCGACCTCCTACCTACCCTGCCCCGACCCGGGGCGGACAAGAAAGTTCCACTCTAACCTTGTTTTTATAGATTATTATTGTGATTGTTATCATTATTATTATTTCTCTTCACAGCTTATTTTTCGTGCTAATCCGCATCTGGTTAATCATATTGAATGATGTACTTCAGTATTATAGATCAATGAATATGAGATCATACCTTTAACATATTAAGGGAAATATACTACTAACGTTTACGGATTTAGAGAAACGCTTGGAATGTATTGTCATCGTACTGATTTTCTATGCATTTTGTTAGGCAGCTTTCAAGATAGCTTATCATATTTATGTATGAAAAGACCCCGCACTGACACTGCTTTTTCAAGCCATTAGTTTACAAATTAGTTGTTGAAGAGTCTTTTAAATGCTGGCTGGAACGTCATCTTCCCAATCGTTTAATTCTATTAATGGCTCTGAGTTGAGAATTTGGATGCACTGCCATGCTGCTCTTAGAGGCGCGATTTTTTTTATAATGTCATATTTTCAGGCAGAATACAAACACACCTTTACTCGTAGTAAAACGCATCCGCAAGGATTCAGGCATAGTGGGCTCCTTAGCATACAAAACGAGCCGTAATTATGAAAGTTGGCCGGTCATTAGTCCTGCCAAATATCATCTTGGTGAATGGGAAAAGGCAAAAGGGAGGGAGTGAAACGCAATTTCCAGGGGGAGAAGATGAAGGAATCATTTGAGAATCTCCTGTCATAGTTACAATTTGATGAAACGTTCGGTCGGCCCCTACACGTTTCGCGCTAATATCTACCTGGATTGACAGTACAGAAGCAAAAGCGTAGAAACAGTTTGAGGATTTGCTTTTAGTCTTGATAGTTGCGGGTTTTGGGAGGTGGGATGGTTTACGGCATTCGTGTGAGGATGAGGATTGAATTTTGCTGTTGATTTATTACAACGGAAATCGTGGGAAACGGGAGGTGTTGCAGAAGCAGAACGAAGGGATCGAACGGTAATGATTCTGTGGTATTTTGTCTTTGTTGTTGTCGCTCAATCTGTTTCGGTCTCAGTTTTTTGCGTTGTAATTTTCTTTTTCTTTATTGTTTACTTGTATTTTCTCGAGGTGCAGTGCTAGATAAATAATTCCACGTATAAACTGGCGAAAGAAAGAGACAGATAGAACAATGAACATAAATTGGGAAGCATATGTCTGTCAGTTTTGATAAATGCCTCCTACTATGTGCGTACGATTAGATCCAATTACTTGAGTATCCATTACTCATATTTACAATGAATATTTACTTCGTATTAATATGGGAGAGAGAAGATGCAGTAAAGGGATTTGCGAGAGTTCGTGAGGAGACATTTATCAGGACTGGCAGACAAATACTTCCAAGGCTAAACTTCTTTCGCTCTGTCGTCGTCTCGTCTCCCTTATAAGTAAAGATATTTACCACATGGCATAATTTAATCGGAAATTAACGTCATTTCGGCTTTAACTGATTAATTATTCTCTTGCATGGCTATTCAAATGCTTATGCTTTTGTTGTCCAGAGAATTCCTTTATATGCAGCATCCTATGAAGTCCAGCCTAATTGTTGTTTGTCGGTGATGACCTTATTGTAATTCATGCTTATGATGCTAACGACGCTGCTTTTATAGTAATAATGCCAACAGCGATCTCATTAAAGTTCCAACAACAAGAATAGGATTTGTCGATGACGTTTATGATGGTAGAGATGAATGAACAGTGCATTATTTTCAGATCTGTTATCACGACGATCATCCTTGTATTGTATTATAGTCCGTATTCTTGTTAGGTCTTAATAATGAAGGTTGTATGGATAGTTATATTGAAATTTAATACTGAAATGCATGCATATTGATCATAGGAATTTAAGGTGAGACAAAGAGTTATTTTGTTATATTTTCAGATTGCGTTGAGAAGACATGGCTTTTTTTTTTATGTGCGTGATTGTCCCAATCGATTATAGACTAGTAGTGATAAGCGTATCCAGAAAAAAAGCGGTGAAAAATTATGGGGAAGAGGTTATTGCTGCTATTAAAAGTGCATTAATCATCATCGTTTCGACCCAGTGTGAGGTCATTGCAAAATTGGACAGTTCTCTTTCCGTCCATCCTCCTTCATCATTTTTATTACTCTGTTGCCTTCGTCCTTCGTCCATCTTCGTTACCAGTCTCTCTCTCTCTCTCTCTCTCTCTCTCTCTCTCTCTCTCTCTCTCTCTCTCTCTCTCTCTCTCTCTCTCTCCATACTATTATCATTACTTCTATCCTTCCACTTACTGCTCATTGTTAGCATGACAGTAAGTTAATCATAGTGAACAAATCGCACATCGTTCCCAAGAGAAGCGAGCAAATGTTATTACCTGGGGTTAGCTCGAGCCTGCTCAATAAGGCACAAAACCGAGTGGAATGGAGGAGGAGGGGGAGGAGGAGGGGGAGGAGGAGGAGGAAACACTGGAACCGTGCGTGAATTATACTCCTGACAGACGAAGAATTATACCGCGTTTATTTTCGAATTGGTTTTATGTCGCAGCTTTGAGTGATTTTGGGTTTAACGAATTTCAAGAATAAAGGTTTTAATTTCAAGAAAACAGTTGTCAGTTGTTTTTTACTTTAAAAAAAAGCCTGTGGTCCCAGGCAGTCAAAAAGCAACTGTCATTAAAAAAATATTTGAAAGAAAACTGGGCCGGGAAGGTATCATCCAAGCTCAGTGAGCCTGTAATCTCAGTGATTCTGTTAGGATCATAACGAATCCAAGGAAATTACTGAGTCGATTCGTGCAAGAATCCAGTTGAGTATCACGAGAGTTTGTGAGTGAAAACAAGAAAATTTCAGTTTTCACAAGCAGATATATAACAAACTGTCTTCTGCCTTATGCTTAAACAATTATTATTACTGAAGTAACGTATCGTCCCAAGAAAAGTGGTAAGTGATCTCACGTATGTTTCCAGGAACCCAGTGTTTCAGTTCATTTGTGAATCAAAGAAATATATATTTCTCGTTCAGGCCCAGACCGAGAACGCTATTGGACTTCGCTAAATGATTAGAACGAGGTCTGAAGTAATCAGAGACATCGTTTAGTATTCCGAGAGATGGTTGTCCGACCAGAATAGGGCAGCCTTTCATTCAAGTTTTTTTAAGAGGATTGACGTAGCTAAATCTCCATCGAACTCCAGACACTTATATAGAGAGTTCTGCTCTTTCTTCCACCCATAGATCGAATTCTTGAGGTATTGGAAACGCTTTATTATCTTTGTGATTTTTAGCTCCACTCTTCTGTTTGTAATGCGAGTGTTTTGGTAGATTATAATGATGGTAATTCTTAAGATTTTGTCTTGCACGTTCTGTTGTTAATTTCATTTCCCAGTTACCTTATAAAGAGCACCGGCTCTTTTCGGTTGCTTGCTGGAAAGTTCTTGTCTTCCTGCCGAGAGGTTATGTCTGCCCTGGCGGTCCTATTTAGGCATCAAAAGTCATTGTACCCTTACGTCTCTAGCTCATGCTGATTTCTTTCATAACCCCCATAGACGTTATTTCCTCCTTGCGACCATCATTACCTGTTGGTCAAGTTTACTGTTCTTGGTTATTTCTTCTTAGGGTTGGGTAACGTTTGTTTCCTTCTGTTCACACGATGATTTCTATTACTTGATTTCCTGTTACGGTTGTCCCTGCCTTTTATTGCTATAAGTACGGATGGCGTGTCCTCTCTGAAACAATAGGATGCGCCATTGAACCAAGTGCTTCTGGTTCCGAGTTAGTTCTTCAGCTGAAAAAGAATGCACTCATACTCACTGATGATATTGCTCTTAAGCATCCTCATTCTACATTTCCCCTATTCTTCACCATATGTACCTTCAGTGGGCTTCCTAGCATTTAGAAATACGAATTACAAATATCTACTCAAAAAAGCTGCAAGGAGATTCATAATTTGAAGGGCTTCGAGAAAAGTAACGGTTGAGTAAAAAGCTCACTGCCAGTGACTTGTTAATAGCACTCGTTTTTTAGTTCGCGCTGTTCTCTTTTTCGAAATACAATGACGTTGGTCGAAGCATCTGAGAGAGTTTGCTTTGTGCCAAGTAAAAGAAATTGAAAGTTGAAGGAGGTCCTCGAAAATTCCAAGATCCTGACACTAGGCAGCAATTGCAACGGATGAAATAAAACGGAATCCTTTAAAAGTACCAACAGTTATTCCAATTCTTTTATATCTAAAATTAGATAGGCATAAACACCTAATAATAATAATAATAATAATAATAATAATAATAATAATAATAATAATAATAATATTTTGCTCTTTTTTTTGTATCAATCCATGTCCTCTGACTGGGATCCTTCGTTTCAACAGAAAATAAAAAATACACACCCACAACTGCCACTGCCTCATTCTTATTTTCAATTGATGAATCGTAGAAGAATCTCTGCAGAAAAGTTCATACACTTGTACAGTAGCTTATCAGTGGTGTAGCGAAGGCCATAGACCTTACGCCTACCCGGCACGAACCGTTCACCTCTTCCTTGTATACACATATACAAACACACAACCTCGTACTTCCCAAATATGAAACACCCTTCCTTTACAATATCTCTTTCACTCCATCAGGCACTTTCTATATCTTACCGTCCTCCTTCCTCCCAATGCTTTCGAATTACCTCCTGTTTTCACCAACATATAGTCCTTTTTGTTTCCCAGCGAAATTCAAAACGCTCTGAATCATCCTTTGACTAAGGTCAAGGTTTTTACCTTTTCTTCTACACAGCTTGCCCTTGTCAGCTCATTTGAAGCCAGTTGCCACACTAACATTTCATCTTGGCACCCTCAGCCTCTTTTTCTTTCATTAACATTTAATTTACACACTCGACTTCCACAAAAAGAGTTATCTCAACAATCCTTCCATATATTCCCATCTTGGATTCCATGACACCCAGTTCTCTCTGTAAGCGCATGTACGGATCCTGCTACTTTGTATGTTTCGCCTATTCCGTTTTCATAATGTCCCATTATCTGTTATATTTACCCCAAAATACCCTTACGAATAAGCCGTTTCAGTTCTACCTTTGTTTATTTTAACATCCATTGATACTTATTCCTCTTTTATATTCATCCCAAAATACTACTCTTCTGTATATTTACTCTTTCTTCTTTTGCAAAAACTTTCAGAGTTACTTCTTTCTGCAGTAAATTATTGATGATTGAGCGAATAAACGCAAATGTCTGATGAGTGTTAAGAAATCAAAACCGGTAAGAAATATTTTTTCTTTTTCTGTAATACATGCATACACACACACACACACACACACACACACACACACATATATATATATATATATATATATATATATATATATATATATATATATATATATATATATATATATATATTTATATATATATATATATATATATATATATATATAATATATATATATATATATATATATATATATATATATTACAGAAAAATAATATCTATACATGTGTGTGTTTGTATATATATGTTTGCATGTATGTAGGTATGTATACGTACGCGCATACGCACACATACTTTGGTTGTTTGTCAACGTTTCTGTATTTTTCCAACCGACTGGAAGGAATAAGACATGCAGTTAATTGTTTTGAAGTCCTGCCTCTCGACTTGCAAGTTAGCTGTCTTAGTCCTCTCACGTTTGTCCGCTATTTGTCTTCACTTGAACGTGGTCACTCCCCAGAGCCAGTGGTCACCATAAAGCAGCCTTTATCTAGATTGACTCCATTTCTGCGTAGTGTACGACGGTTATGCACACAGTTAATCCGAGGTTTTTTTTCACTTTGAGAAAACGTCTATTCATTGTTTTTCGTATTATCAGAGTACATGCGTTTTACTTGGTTCCGTTACTTGAAAGGCAGTGGCTAAGAAATTTACTCAGCATATCATTCTCAACTGAATAAAGGTGCTGGTTATTGCTCATTCTTATTTTTTATATGTCTTCCTTATGTCTGCAAAAAGAGAAAAAAAGGTACGGTATTTGTTTGTTTAAATTTGTTATTGCTTGGAGATGCAAATCGAATTGTTATGAGCAAATTGTTTGGTATACTTATATGTTGCTATTCTTTCATCTTTCTTGTCCTACAGGTTACATTTTTATTTTTGTGAACTGTTGTTCCGTCTTACATTTATATTTATGCGAACTCTTAATCCTTCCAAAGTTTTTTTTTTTTTTTTTTTTTTTTTTTTTGTGATAGGTCGACTCTCGTCCTTGTTCAGCAAGACACACTCCAGATTACTCGATTTCGCCTTTTTTGAAGATTGGATTATATTCCACTTTTATTCCTTTCCCTGTTGCAAAATCCGTTTCTCCTGTTTGAGGGTTGGGATTTTTTTTCTGTTGTTGTTGTTGTTGCTTCTTCTTGACTATGGCCATTTTTAGCTAGAGGTTTAAACTTTTACCTCCCCTCCCCCCCTTCTCTCTCTCCCTCTGTGTGTGTATATATATATATATGTATATATATATATATATATATATATATATATGTGTGTGTGTATATATCTGTGTGTACATATAATATATATAATATAATATATATATATATATATATATATATATATATATATATATATATATATATATATATATATATATATATGTGTGTGTGTGTGTGTGTTCGTGTGTAATAGCTATGTGTATTTATAGTGGGAGTTTGCATTTTAACGGAGAATCGCAGATTTTGCATTTCCTTTCGAAGTGGAGTTTTTTCGTCAAATAACCGTTTTTGAAAAAAAAACTTTTGTTTGCAGAATTTTCTTATTTCATTTATTTCGTAGATTGGTTTTGTTATTAACTTCAAATATTGTATTACGTGTCGAGTTACTGCACATCAAGAGATTTTTCTTGTATATCGGAACAACAGGTGCGCTGAAGTGTTTATCTGTCATGATTTTTTATTGATAATATTGTTCAACCTGTATTTTTCGATGAGCTATATTACTTGATGTAATTTACGGAAATATATTTTTCATGTAATCATATTCTTAAATACCCTTATTACAGTAGGATATAAAGATCCGTTAAGAAAACTTGAATAAATACTATTAATTTCGTACTTGTTATTAATGCATTCACTCCCAAATGATATAATTACCTAAACATTGACATCGTCCAGGAAGACAAATATTATGACCCTGGCGTGAACTTGCCAAGCAGTCAAATGCGAAATTATACAGTTTTGTTTGATGACCGTATTTGTTAATTGGTAAAATGTTACAGTAATTGCCGCTATTAATAGGCAGGTGAAAATTCGACAATTTCTTGGATAACAAATTTATGGTGTAATTCAGTTTCACAACGTTTTGTATGTAATGTTAGCTTTTAGTACATTCGCATGATACCAACAGAAAATAAGTTTGTAATATTATTTGTTTATCCAGTCTTATTAACATCGATACGCTTTTAATTCCATACTATATAGTCTCTAATTACGGTGACTTTAAGATTAAAAATGCATTGTTTTATGGTTTGGTGACGTCCGATGTTACTGGTATGGGAATATTATAAAACGTTCCTTTTGATGCCTATTGTTATTTCCCTATTGCAGTTTCTTCAGGCCACCAATTTTAACCCCTACTTTCATTTCGTACCTCCTTGCCTTCTTACCTCCCATGTGTCTTCTTATGTAATTACTGGCAAATATTTATTAATAAAAGCTTTCAAAAAATCCTTGAATTATGATGTTTCTATAGTCCTTCTAACCTTCACTTAACATCTGTAATAACTCGGTTATAAATTTCCTTAATTTTCCATAATATAATTAGGGTTTTATTGCTGCATTAATAACATTGTAATAGCCAGGACAGAAGATTATATGCATTATGTAGAACTGTAATTTCTAGAAAAATCACTAATGTAATGGTTAGAGTCTGCTGATCTTTCGCCCCTGTTCCCTTCCCTCTCCTTATACGAAATCCCAGAATTACTCTCATGGAGGAATGCCCGCCCGATGGCATATTCCCGATATGTATACTAGTATTGCACCAGCCCCGGTTTTTTTGCCATCCCCAAAGGTTAGTAGGTTAGGTTAGATTAGGTTAAGCTTAGGTTAGGTTAGGTTTGGTTAGGGTTAGATTATGCTAGGTTAATCGTGCATATGGAGGAATTTGGGTATTGGAAACGTAATGAGATTATTTTCAAGAAAATTCTATGGTTAGATTTTAAGGTATGGCGTCCCACTTTTGTCAGGGAAAGGTCCCGGGCTAGTGCAATACTCGGTTACATCTCGGGAAAATGCCGCCCGGTGGAGAACCCTTGACCAATTTCTAACAATTTTTCTGATCACAGCTTGGAGAGATAAACAAAGCTAATTAACTTAGCATTTCGTTGAGCAAACAATTTAATTGTCGTCTTGTTTGTGATGGAAGATAATTTCTCACCTTTCAGTAACATGAGTTTTAGTGAAATACTATATTATTTGAGACGAGAGAGAGAGAGAGAGAGAGAGAGAGAGAGAGAGAGAGAGAGAGAGAGAGAGAGAGAGAGAGAGAGAGAGAGAGATGCTAAACCATTTCTCACCCTTAAACATGCAGTGCAGAGTTGTTGATTTCCTACGAATTAAACCGTCGACTGCAATTTGCGTCCCTTTGTGTGTGATGGTATTGAATTCGTAGTGATTTTTACGTATCGGGAATCAATTTGCCCGTGCGAATTTGTTATACAATGCATTTCATATATCAGTGCAATATGAAGCCCTCTCTCTCTCTCTCTCTCTCTCTCTCTCTCTCTCTCTCTCTCTCTCTCTCTCTCTCTCTCTCTTATTACGCATTTTCGATACAGTTCTAATATTTGGCAGTTTCCTATCAATCTCCTCATTGAAGAGAATCTTCTCCGCATAGTTTCTCTTTAGTACCTCTCTCAGGGAGAAATTAGGAAAGGCGAATTGTTTGCGGAATATATTGTACTAAGTGAAAATTGTATATATATATATATATATATATATATATATATATATATATATATATATATATATATATATATATATATATTATATATATATATATATATATATATATATATATATATATATTTCAGAAAATATGGCCGCTACAATCTTATAAGATACATGGTGTGATGAAAGAATTTTTGGAGCGAGAGTGAACTAGGGCGAGAGATTGGATGCAAAATCTTTGTATTCAGCAAATAGTTTGATTCCTCAGCTCTCTGCGCGAGAAGCTCAGCAATGTTGGTCAGGTGATCTTCCGAGCGTTATGTATATTCGTGAGTACGTGCATTACTTTGAGCTAGATTATGCCAAAATCTGCCCTAAAAGTGAGTTTGATCGTTCATTAACGTGACAGAACTGCAGTTGTCCAGTTATAACTTTGGAGTGGTTCCAGGCTTTGAAAATCGGCAGATAAGGTAGAGTCTCAAATCTCTGTTTTTATGGGAGAAAATTAAACTTGTGATTTTTACCATGACTTTCTGATCATTATGAACTTTAGAGCTGGTGTGGGAAATTTAATATGAATATTCATACCTCTTTTATATTATTATTTTGTTATGTTACGTTTGCCATATCTTGGCTATGCATTTTACGCTTTCCATTATTGTGTTTTGTGTTTCATATATTTTTGGGAGTTTTCTATCATATTTAATTCTTTCGACAGATGTCTGTGGACTTGGGAGTTTGATAAAGACACATGCAAATCATTTGCAATGTCAATCTCTTTATGTGGTAGACTGATTTTTTTTGGACATGACTTTAGTTATTGATTTGGGAGTATGTGTGATTTTGGGTATTTCCGGGCTATTAGCCATAATGAGACTTCTTTAATCAGAAGTGTTTTGCAGTTTAGAGTTTAGTTATCTGACTCGATAATTCATTTATTATGCATTTTAATCTTTGCTTTGTTTTATTCATTTCTTGTTGGGTTATTTGAATAATAAACCTATTTTTGTTGAAACGATTGTGTTTCTTTAAATAGTCCATTTAGTTGCTTTGAGAGAATGAGTGAGGTTAGGGTGGATGAGCTTTGGTAAACGATGAGAGAGAGAGGGATTCCGGCGGAGAGAGAGAGAGAGAGAGAGAGAGAGAGAGAGGGGAAAAAATGCGAGTGTGATCATGGGTTGAACCTTTTCACGTCTTTTTCCTGAAGTAGATCGCTAGGATCACACTATGTACACTTCTTAAACAAGTGTTGATCTGTTCCCTGTAACAGATTTTAATGGTGGCAGCGGTGTCCTATGTCTTTAATGGTGGCAAGCGTTTAAAAGGTATATAGACTAATTGGTAACGTTGATACTCAAAGCGACTGGGCCGTGAGCGTGATGAGTGGTCACCAGTCTTAAGAGAGTGAGTTTCATAGGTGGATCGGATTACGTGTGAAATACGGGGAATCTTTTTTTTTTCCATCTCTATTCGAGTACTGGGAGTGGGGAGTTGTGAAATAGATCTGGGTGATCTCTAGAGTAATTTTGGGGTTAACAAAATACCCAAATAAGTGTGAATAGTGGCGATTGTGAGTTAATTACGCAAAGTGGTGATTCAACAAAAATCACGCTTGTTTTCCTCTGCTCCGTCTTCGAGTGGGTGACGTCACAGGTTAGCAAGTCACGAGTGATAAGTGCTCCGTTTTCTGTTCAAATTGGTGAGTACCCCATTATCATAAGTTGCGCAGAACTCCGTTTTCTGTTCTTCTTTTAGAGGGGGTAACTTTTGCCTTTCTCTAGTGTTCTTTTTTGTTTCTTTTTTATGTTGTTACGCTCAGGGCGTATAATCACTCACAAAATGCCGGACGATGCAGCAAGCACATCCCAATCAGTTGTGGTGCATAAAGTGACGAGCGTTAGCGCGGGAATTACTAATTTTAAAGGGTTAGTTGACGGGAAGCCAACCCAAAATATAGAAACTTTCATTGAGTCAGTGAACAATTATATGAATTCCAAGAAAATTACGAATGGCGCTGAAGCTTTAACAGAAGCAAAGACATTTCTGGATTTGGATAAAGGAGATATTGGGAAACGGGCACGCAGTTTCAGGTTCAGAAGGTGTAAAACTTGGAATGGACTGCAGAAATTTCTACGAGCTACTTATGGCGGAGTTCAACGTGAATGTGCAGTTCGGAATTTGCGAGAGTTTCTCAAAATAAAGAAAGGCAATGATTCACTAGTCACATACAGTGCGAATTTATTTGATGCAGTAGGTGAGTTAAAGAAATCTATAACAGGCTCTCCATGGGTAACTGGAAATAATATCTCCTTAGATAATTTTGAAAGATTGTTACACTTTGCTTGCCTTTTAACGTCGGTCCCAGATGTAATTGTAGATAGTTTTGATAAGAGAATTGATCAGGATACAGACGAATCCTCTTTGTTTGCACAGATTAACAAAAATCTATCAAAATGCCCGACACTGGACAGTAGTTTTGTACAGGGAGGTGCAAAGATGTCTGCTGGGGTTTCCAAACCACAGAATAATGCTAGTCCCTCGCATTCGGGAAATGATGCAACAGCGAAGACATGTGCATGAGTAGAATCGAAGAAAATTCCAGAGAGATCAGTCACAACAATACGTTGTTTTAATTGTGATAAACTAGGACATAGTAAATAAAATTGCAGAGTGAGATATTATTCAGTTTGCAAATCTTCAGATCATGGATGGAGATTTTGCCCAGCCACAAAGAATAGAGAATATTCAGGGAAGGCATGGGGAGGTTTTTCTAGATATGACAGGAGAATTCCACATGATGCAAGTTCTAGATACACAAAGGAACAGCACAATTTTCACAAGATAAGTTCGAAGACGGACACAGGATAATGAGCAATCAGGTCTTAGAGTCACTAGAACCTAGGCCGATTGTACGTGGATTCTCTAATGGCAGTGAAATTTCTATTTTCATTGATTCTGGTAGCTCAGTTAACTTAGTAAATGCTGACCTTTTTCACTCGAAGTTTCCAGAGTGCAAATTAGTCCCTACTAGTGAGACAGTGTGTGACGTACAAGCGAGGAAACTGAATATTTTAGGTTCGTCATTTCTTACGCTTTGTATCGGCGGAAAGACAATAGTAGAATCATTTTTGGTCATAGAAGGATTAGCCTTAGGTGAAATGGTTTTGCTAGGACACCCTTCTTGCATGCGACATAACATCAACATTCTTACGGGAATTCAGGGGATAACAATAGGTGAGTCAGGTTGTTTTGTTCCAGGGAAAAAACTTGTGAGAAACCTAAGACACAGTCATTAGAGAGTGAAGATATTCCGCAAAGATCTTTCAAAGGATTTTTGTTGGAAGATATTGAATTGCAACCGCGAGTTCCTACATTGGTTAAAGTGTCGCTGAAAGAGGAAAAGTTTCCTTCTCAAGTGTGCGTTGCTGAGGGAACCGAGAAGTTCAAAGACGTTGTGAGTACGGTGTCAGTAAATGAAGTTTCAGTCGCAGGCGTGACTTCAGTAGAATTAGTTAGCTATCAAGACTCAGTGAAAAAATATCACAAGGGTACTTATGTAATTGATTTTGAAGAGTTTAATGAAGAACATAAATTAGTGAGTTTTTGTGGAGACGGGAATATGTTTCCTAACGAGGAGCAACAGTTCCGAAGTCAGGTTCTGCATGAACATTTGGGTAAAGTTGATTATCCTGAGTATTCAGATAAAGTAGAGAAAGTGTTGAAAGAATATCTAGATATCATTGCTTTGAAGGGAGATAAATTAGGAGTTACAGATGTTTTAGAACATTCAATCCGCCTAGAAAAGGGTACAAATCCCATATATATTCCAGCATATCGAATTCCTTTTAAGATCAGAGAAGAAGTAGAAAAAGAAGTTCAGAGGTGGGAGTCGGAAGGCATTATCAGACCGTCCACTTCTCCGTTTAATTTTCCTTTGCTTGCAGTTCCTAAGAAAGACGGTAGTATCAGAGTTTGTGTAGATTTTCGTAAATTGAATGAAAAAACATGCCCAGATAGATATCCAGTAGCTTGTTTGCCTGATTTGTTTGTTGAGATCGGTGGCAAGAATATATATTCATCTATAGATCTTATGCAAGGGTTTTTACAGGTTCCCCTTTGTGAGAGTAGCCGTAGATTTACAGCATTTTCGGTACCAAAGGGACATTACGAGTTTAATAGGATGCCTTTTGGATTACAAGGGTCCCCAATAACTAGACTGGTTAACACAGTACTTCATGGCTTGTTAGGAAAGTCGGTGTTTGTGTACATGGACGACATTCTTATATGCACAGATACAATTGAAGAACATCTAAAGGTGTTAAAAGAAGTCCTCAAGCGATTACGGTTCGCTGGATTAAAGGTCAAATTGGCCAAATGTGAGTTTCTGGAGAGAAAAATTGTCTATCTAGGACATGTTATCTCTAAAGAGGGATTCAGAGTGAATGATGAGAAAGTTAAAGCCATTGTGAATTTTCCAGTCCCCAAAACCAGGAAACAGATTCGTTCGTTTCTAGGTATGTCGGGTTTCTTTCGCCGTTTTGTGCGGAATTTTTCTACGATAGAGTCTCCATTGTTACGAGAAGACGTTAAGTTTGTTTGGGGTGATAGTCAACAATTAGCTTTTGAGAAGCTTAAGAACGCTTTGGTGAACCCACCAGTTTTGAAGTTTCCAGATTTTAGTCAACCGTTCACCTTAGTGACTGACGCGAGTCAGGAAGGTATAGGTGCGTGTTTGATGCAGAAATTTGAGGGGAAATTACACCCAATTGCTTTTTATAGCAGAAAGTTCAAAACGCGTGGTAGTAACGAAAGGCTGATGTCAGTTGTGGACAAGGAGGCTTTTGCAGTCGTCTCTAGCCTTGTTCATTTTAAGATGTTGTTGTTGGGAAATAAAGTTGAGATTTTTACAGATCATCAACCGTTGTTAGAGCTTTTTAATAAGCCAAATTTGTCGCCCAGGAGAGCACGTTGGTTCCTAACATTGAGAGATTTTGATGCAAACCTCAAATACATTGAAGGTAAGCATAATGTAGTTGCAGATGCATTGAGCAGACATTTTCCGGTCGAGGATGAGGGAGTACAAACCGAATCCTGTGTGGGAGAAGAGAGTAAATATTTGGTGTCTAATGTCTCTGATACGAGTAGTTCTGAGATATTGCATGTAGAGGACATACACGTTTCTACAGTGCATACTTCGGGGAGAAATAGTGAGTCGGCAGTCTCGGGAGAGATTGTTGTTCGTGATAGTGAGAGTAACGCCGTGTGCTATATTACGGGTGAAAATGTCACTTGGGACATAGGCTTGCTCGAACAAAAGCAAGATGAAGATAAATTGTTGTCAGATGCTAAGGCATTTCTTAGGGGAGTTTCACCGAAGAAAGGGTATAAGTTGCCTTTTTCTGGTCTAGAGTTGGAGAATAATTTATTGGTGAGGAAAGTTAAGTATAACTTGCGAAGTACTCGAAGCATGGGTGAGTTTACACAAATCATCGTGCCAGAAAGTCTAGTACCACAAGTTCTAGACATTGTACATTGTAAATTTGGTTCGCCTCATTTAGGTGTGGACAAGACGTATGAAAACGTCAGGTCAAAGTTCTTTTGGAAAAATATGTTTTCCGCAGTAGAAGCCTTTGTGAAGAAGTGCGCTATTTGCAATGCGAATAAGCCAGCGACGACAGTGTCGTGCCGTTTGGGTTCATATCCCGTACCACATAGGCCGTTTCAGAGAGTGCATATGGATATTCTGGGTAACTTCTCAGAGTCCGCTTATGGTTATAGACATTTATTAGTAGTTGTTGATGAGTTGACTCGCTTTGTTGAGATTTTCCCACTGAAGTACAAATCAGCTGAGGAAGTTGCTATAGCGTTCTTTCAGGGGATAATTTGTCGATATGGTGTTCCTGAATGTCTGATCACAGACAATGGTAGGGAGTTTATTAATAAGACTTTAGACGGTCTTGCTAATTTACTGGGAATAAAGAAAGTATCTATAATCCCGTATAGACCTGAAGCAAATGGGTTATGTGAGAGGGCAAATCGGAAAGTAATCGAAGCTTTGCGCATGACGGTGGGTGGTTCCGATACACATTGGGGCAGATCGTTGGATGAAGTGCGATATAGTATCAATACTATGATGAATGACACAATTAAGATATCTCCAGCAGAAGCTTTGTATGGGTACAAGTTGAAAGGACCTTTTGATTTGTTACCAGAGCGAGTTCAAGGTGATGTTACGGTCACTTCGTTGATAAATACAGCGAGAGAAAGATTTGCACGTATCAGTAAAGAACTTGATCTTAGTTCGCGTGCAATGGTAAAGAAAAGTAACGCGAAATCGAGGGGAGTAGCTTTTTCGATGGGTGATAGAGTGTTTGTTAAAGTGAATGTTCGGAATGATCTGAATTATAAATTAAGTCCGAAGTTCCACGGACCTTTTGAGATTGTAGAGATCAAAAGAGGGAATAGATTTGTAGTTAAAGATGTAATTACCGGTGTGACGAAATTGACCCATATTTCGAAGTTGAAGAAAGTTGGGATGTAATGGAACATTTGTATATAGTCATGTAGTGGAACGTTTGTATATAGTTAGAGGGATAAATGGGTTGATGTTTGTATATATATGATATTTTTTATTTTTTTTTGTCTCTTGTTCATTCTAGATGTTGAAGTTCTTAATCATTTGTTTTCGAATGATTTTAGGAATTGAGACATGGGCTAGTTTCATACGAGATTTGACCCGTGTGTTAGTGTGTTAGTGTGTTATGGTGTTATGATGAGTTTTGTCATCTGACGCAATATCTTTGTTGTTTAGGATAATTTTTTTTTGGGGAGGTACTTAGTATATCGGACCGAACAAGTCTGATCTTCTTTTTTTTCGGGTTGGGAGATCGTATTTTAGTATTTGGATTTTTTTTCTCAGTTTCTTTTTTTAAAATGAAGGGAGCTGTATTGTGAGTAATTGTAGTTGTTAAGATCATGGGAGCGATTGCCATTACGTCAATTGCTATTTTGTTGAGAATTAGTCAGGTGTTGCGAAATATTTGCTAACCGGAGTAGAACTTTCATGTCTTTTACGAGATACGATACCTTTTAGTGTTTGGATAGGATTCTCGAGTATTTTTTTTCCGTTGGATAGAATTTTTTTTATGAGTGAGTTCCGTAGAGTTATTGTGCTTAATAGTGAATTGACTGTGATTGTTCCGGATACACACTTGGAATTGGTTCACATTAAGAGTGTTTGACTTTTGCATTAGTAGTTTTATTTGGTTCAGTAACATGAAACCTTTTTGTTGTTAGACATTTTTCGAGTGCTTTTGGGAGACTCAGTAGTGATATGGGATGGAGTAGAGACTATGTTCATTTTGGGAGATCAATATCAAGGTTCGGGAGTTGATTATAAGACAAGTTGTACTTTAGTTAGAGAGAAGTATGTGTGTGACAGTAGTATTTTCCAGTTGCGAGTTGTATCTGTTGGTGGTTGTGAATTATCATTAGTTCATGGACAGACTCCGACAGAATGTGACTTTAGACAGTTCCTGCGAGATTACCACATGGTGTCCACCAGAACGCTTACTGACATGTTTTGCAAGGAGTGTGCAGTTACAATGATGTGCCAGAACAACAAGTCGACATCATTCGTTCTTCGAGGGTCCAAGCTGTTCGATTCATCCTGCAGAATCCTGTCTACGGACTTTCTCGTACTTAGCCGTGCTGTATTCAACAGTTCCGAGAAGATAATTATGCGTCATACGCATAACGAGCATTTGGTAGTGGCGGTACCTACAACCAAGGTGCCAATGACTGTTCCACCGTTGGAAGACATCGACGATCCCGTGATGTTCGAGTATCAGGAATATATTATGCCGACAATTTTAATTGTCTTAATAGCTATTTTACTGATAATTCTTGTTGTGGGAGTAGTAAAGCTTGTTCGTGTTTGTAAGATTACATGTAAAGGCTCTAAGAACACAACCCCAGTGACTTTGGAAGTGCGTCATGAGAGCAGTCCTTAAAGCTGCAGTGCAGTAGACATTGCTAATTAAGCATAGCCCTATCTGTTATGTTTTATACATATGCTTTTGTTTTAGTTTGCCGTTAAGGAGAGCGAGACGCTCTTATGTGGTGGCCGAGCACTATTTCAGAAAATATGGCCGCTACAATCTTATAAGATACATGGTGTGATGAAAGAATTTTTGGAGCGAGAGTGAACTAGGGCGAGAGATTGGATGCAAAATCTTTGTATTCAGCAAATAGTTTGATTCCTCAGCTCTCTGCGCGAGAAGCTCAGCAATGTTGGAGGTCAGGTGATCTTCCGAGCATTATGTATATTCGTGAGTACGTGCGTTACTTTGAGCTAGATTATGCCAAAATCTGCCCTAAAAGTGAGTTTGATCGTTCATTAACGTGACAGAACTGCAGTTGTCCAGTTATAACTTTGGAGTGGTTCCAGGCTTTGAAAATCGGCAGATAAGGTAGAGTCTCAAATCTCTGTTTTTATGGGAGAAAATTGAACTTGTGATTTTTACCATGACTTTCTGATCATTATGAACTTACGAGCTGGTGTGGGAAATTTAATATGAATATTCATACCTCTTTTATATTATTATTTTGTTATGTTACGTTTGCCATATCTTGGCTATGCATTTTACACTTTCCATTATTGTGTTTTGTGTTTCATATATTTTTGGGAGTTTTCTATCATGTTTAATTCTTTCGACAGATGTCTGTGGACTTGGGAGTTTGATAAAGACACATGCAAATCATTTGCAATGTCAATCTCGTTATGTGGTAGACTGTTTTTTTTTTGGACATGACTTTAGTTATTGATTTGGGAGTATGTGTGATTTTGGGTATTTCCGGGCTATTAGCCATAATGAGACTTCTTTAATCAGAAGTGTTTTGCAGTTTAGAGTTTAGTTATCTGACTCGATAATTCATTTATTATGCATTTTAATCTTTGCTTTGTTTTATTCATTTCTTGTTGGGTTATTTGAATAATAAACCTATTTTTGTAGAAACGATTTTGTTTCTTTAAATAGTCCATTTAGTTGCTTTGAGAGAATGAGTGAGGTTAGGGTGGATGAGCTTTGGTAAACGATGAGAGAGAGAGAGAGAGAGAGGGGAAAAAATGCGAATGTGATCATGGGTTGAACCTTTTCACGTCTTTTTCCTGAAGTGGATTGCTAGGATCACACTACGTACACTTCTAAAACAAGTGTTGATCTGTTCCCCGTAACATATATATATATATATATATATATATATATATATATATATATATATATATATATATATATATATATATATATATATATATATATATATATATATATATATATATACATACATACATATATACAGTATATATATATGGATGTATGTATGTGTATGTGTGTTTTCTTCATACATTCTGAAATGCATTGAGCAATTTCAACCAAACTTGGTATACATATGACTTACCATCTGGGAAAGAACACTCGGGGTAAGACATCACTGGCACCAAAAGGGGGGTGGGGGAGGGTATTGTGCGAAGGAGGTGAAATGTAAAAATTACAGAAAACGACAGAGATTAGTGTCTAATCTATAGTTTTCGAGGTCGCTGAGATGAATAGTGACACTC
>JANJGK010000001.1:61237038-61272038 GCA_039081455.1 Macrobrachium rosenbergii | reverse complement strand
GTTAGAGTCCATACTTATTTTATATTTTATATGTTTTTCACAGCTTATTTTTGTTTTTACATTTTATTCGTGTATGGTAGCAATAACGCTCGTTAACAATGTAAATACGGTATTACAGTTCAAAGAAATTACCAGCATTGAAATCCACTGTTCTTCGAAAGCTTTAGGCCGACCTGTTCCATGCATATGTTCATCAGTCATTGTATTTACTTGTTCTTTTCCCCAAAACATTGCGAAATATCATATGTAAGGCAGCTACTAGTCCTTCCTGCCATTTGCTAGGGATCGTCTTTAACCACCTATTAGTGCCCTGACGTTGTGTCCTTGAAGTTCTTGGAGATGAAGTCACTGATTTAGCTATTTTATTTTCTGATAATTATGAAATAGCTGTTAACTCCTCGTGGACTAATATATTATGTAAAATTAAGAATACTTTGGCGAGCTTTCACAACAGAAGACTTACATTACATAAAAAACCTGTTATTGTCAGTACCTTGATTTTTTCAAAGACATGGTATATTTCTCATATTTACCCTTTGCCTGTCAAATATGCAAAGCTGATAAGTAAAGAAGTTTTCGTTTACATTTGGGGAAAAAATATGAATTTATCAAAAGAGACACTTTAACAAAGTCAAAGATTGAAGGAGGGATAGGATTGGTAAGTCTTTTATGGAAGACACAAAGCAGTCTAGCTGCCTCTTTCTTAAAGATACACTTTGATGAGGAATACAGTTTTATGTCAAATTATGGTAACAATTCGCATATGAAAGGCTTGTTTGTTGAAAATTTAAGACAGAGACAGTTCTTGTATGATGGCACCTATGTATTCTGAGGGCTTAGTAGCAGTTAGAAAATGTAAAACAGTCCAGAGTTTTCCTTTTCTTAAATCGAGAACTATATATGTGAGCATATTGCCAAAAGTCCAGCCAACTGTTGAGAGTAGATACTTCCTTCATAATTGGCCTTTGATTTGGGAAAACATTGGTATAAAATTTCTTTCTGCTGCTGATAGGGAAATAATATATAAATATATTCACGAAATCTTGCCCAATAAAAAAAGATTAAGAGAAATTAAAATATCTCAAGACTCTCATTGTCAGTTTTGTGATGCTGAGGAATCAAGTATTCACATGGCATATTTCTGCAAGAAAATATAAAACTTAATAGTCTGGTTGAAGGGAGTTTTGAAGCATTTTTTGCAATTTTTTCAATTGTAATTTCATTAGAATTATGTATTTTGATTTCTCAGAAGCATCGAAGAAACAAAGGAACACCGCAACTTTAATTTTGTCAAGTTATATTGTAAATATATGGTTATTTAAAGAAAAGAACGTGCCTGAACGTTTGATTATAATTAAAATAAAAGCTTCTATTATACGCAAACAAAAGGAATGCCAAAACCATTTTAAAAGATAAAATGTTTAAGGTATTCACAGAGAATT
Source organism: Macrobrachium rosenbergii (assembly GCA_039081455.1). Classification (NCBI taxonomy): domain Eukaryota; kingdom Metazoa; phylum Arthropoda; class Malacostraca; order Decapoda; family Palaemonidae; genus Macrobrachium; species Macrobrachium rosenbergii. The sequence continues at coordinate 61,270,596 of JANJGK010000001.1, read as the reverse complement.
TTTGTAATATTGAGAGCAGTGTATCCTATATGTAAATGTATGTTGTTCGAGATTGGTTATACTCTTTTGTAAGTAATTTATTGAATAAAAACTTTAAAAAGGATTTAGCTACTCGCACGCGAACCCAGCCGTGCTGAAGATTATTGACCATTTTAATGTCTCTTTTCGCTAATCGTCTCGTTTTATGTCGGTTAAAACCCATGCGGGAAAGTAATTGGGTCTCTCTCTCTTTCATATATATATATATATATATATATATATATATATATATATATATATATATATATATATATATATATATATATTACACACACACACACACACACACACACACACACACACATATATATATATATATATATATATATATATATATATATATATATATATATATGTATACAGTATATATATACAGCAAATGGCATCAGAAGGAGACGTCTTACAGCTTTTCTTCTATTTATTAAGGCAACGTTTCGAGACCTGTCTCATCATCGAGCCGAAACATACAAACATTAAATAATATAAAATTGACTCGACTGATGTTATAAAAGGTAATTTATTTAAAGAGAAACTAAAAAACTAAAAGGGAAATGCTAAGTACCTTTCAAGAAATAGCAGGGAAGATGAGTGACAGTCACAAGATGCGAAGGTTAAAAGTAAGCTCATGCCAAGAAGAGAGGGGTGGCCGTCGTTTGACTCTTTAGCTCTGGAACTACTTGTTTAATGAAAAGTGATTCATAGATCGCAAGCTGTTTTGGGGAAGATGCCCTAGTAAGAATTTTGAATTGCTCATATTGGATGTTAAATTTACATTTATTGGCATGGTTCCAAATATTAGAGTATTCTGGAGACGCCAGTCGAACTCCAGTGCGATAACCAACACTCCTAAGGCAATCAGTGCAAAATATGAGGAGCCTACAAGACGATCCAACATATTTTCTCCGATTACATCGGGGACAAGTAAATAAATAGACCGCGTTTGATGCCATTAGGGGATCAAGTTTATCTTTATATTTGAAGAGAGACCCGATTGTTAGGGAATTTGTTGTTTTTAGTTGGCATTTTAGGGCAGGGGCATGTTGATGTATTAGCTGTCTAATTTCGTTAAAAAAAAATTATTTTGAATAAAAGGAAGACTGACATAAAATGGTTTCTCAGGAACAGGAGGGAAGTTAACTTAGGGTAAAATTTTACCTTAAGGGAACTTATTTAAATGTTTAAAAAACGGTTTGTTTGGAAAATAACTGTCTAAAAAATATTTTTGTAAAAACATAACTTCCTTATGAAATTCCTCCCAGCTCGACGTTAAGGTAAAGGCCCTGTGGAAGAGGGTATTAAGAGAATTTTTAATTTAAAATTAAAACAACTATAAAAATTAGTACCTAATCTGGTAAATGTCCTTTTTCTAAAAACATGTAAAAAAAACCCTTCAATGTTATGTGATACCTCAGTATCTAAAAATGCCAATTTATTTTCCTTTTTCATAATCAGTAGTAAATTTTATGTTAGGATAAGCATTATTGGCAAACGTAGGAAAGCATATGCTTCATCTTTGTTTCTGAATAAAATGAAGGTATCGTCCACGTTACGACTGTAAAAGAGTGGGTGATAGGCCAAAGGGCAATTGTCGAGCAATTGCTCCTCTAGGTAACACAAAAATATTAGTAAAGACTGGGCCTAAAGGACTGCCCAATGTCATTCCGTCAATTTGAGAATAAGCATTCCCATTAAAAACAAAGGCAGTGTCCTGCACTGCAAGACATAACAATTTTCTAAAATTATCTAAACTAAAGCCATGAAATAGAATATCGTCATCAGTAAAAATCTTACTTAAAATAACCTGGATAGTTCCTACCTCAGGGACGTTGGGAAATAAAGACTTAATGTCCAAACTTACTAAAAGGTCAGAATCTTGAGCCAGTATTTTTCCTTAAACGCTTGTGAATTTCTTGCCGTATGGTTATTGAAAGAAAACTCATTTAAAAGAGGTACTAAAAATTTTGCTGTTTACATCTAGGTGTTTTGTATGATGTTAATTTTGGTCTGTGGGAACCCCATTGTTGTGGACCTTTGGTAACCCATATAAAACTCCATAGGAACCACCAGTACTTAGTAAAGATTGATATATGTCACTAGAAATAATTTATTTTTATCTAATAGAGACTTTAAAAACCTGTTAATTTTGTATTCATTTTTAAAAATAGTAGAAAAGCCAGGTTTACCCAGATATTTAAATTTAGTATTGTCAGAGGTGTGGTATTACTTAATAAAATTAATATATTCACAAGGTAGAAAACATTTTAAATGATAATACTAAGTTTAAATATCTGGGTAAACCTCAGAGGAACATCACAAGGGGAAGCTGTTTTGCCAGCATTTGTTTACTAAATGGATGTAAGTCAAACTGGCAACTGTTTTAAGTGAAAAAAATAAGAAAAAAAATCGAAGAGGACAAGGCGTTTTTATTGTTGATTTCTAGGAATTTGTAATTGATGCATAATTAATCCAGTCTTTAATCTCGGGTGCATGTATCTTAGGATGGGTTTCATACTTCATACTGTCTTTCCCGTTTTTATGAATGTTGGTTTATGCCTAACTTAGCTAGTAAGAATGTTATATACAGAGGCACATGTCTGAAACATGCATAAGCTCTACCTTATAAGATTTAGTAACTGTTTGCAGTGCCGGTAGCCATACTCATATATATATATATATATATATATATATATATATATATATATATATATATATATATATATATATATATATATACTCATATATATATATATATATATATATATATATATATATATATATATATATATATATATATATATATATACATAAGAATAGTAACAAAACTTCACTGTGAATAGTTCCTCATTGGACGAGTCGGTATCCTCGTCGGATAGCACTCTGCTGGCCCGCGTTCGATTCTCCGACCGGCCAATGAAGAATGAGAGGAATTTATTTCTGGTGATAGAAATTCATTTCTCGTTATAATGTGGTTCGGATTCCACAATAAGCTGTAGGCCCCGTTGCTAGGTAACCAGTTGGTTCTTAGCCACGTAAAATAAGTCTAATACTTCGGGCCAGCCCTAGGAGAGCTGCTAATCAGCTCAGTGGTCTGGTTAAAGTAAGATATACTTAACTTTTTTTCACTGTGACTGTATATTCATATTAGTCGTATTATTCTTACAGCCTTCTTCACCAGGTACCGATGAAGAAAACTGTACGTCTTTGAAAGCTTGTATTTTGTAAATTAAAGAATCTGGAATCTAAACCCTCCCGTCTTATTGAAGCCTAATACGGTTTATATATATATATATATATATATATATATATATATATATATATATATATATATATATATATATATATGATTATAATAATTTTAGTACGTGATTCATTTATCACACATTACCAGTGGCTTCAAAACTGATTTTTAGCCAAATGAGTGGATATGGAGTCTCAAACTGTTGTGTATGTTCGTCAGTACTGTTTTTGTAGTATATATATTTGTGTCTTCTAATACTATGTATCAGTCCTTCGTCAATGGCTTGGAAATAAAGTCGAAACCGGTCAGGACCTACACTCCGTCTCTTATTTTTCACCAGTGGTAATATGTAAATATATATATATATATATATATATATATATATATATATATATATATATATATATATATATATATATATACATATATATATATATATATATATATATATATATATATATATATATATATATACATACAGTATATATATATATATATATATATATATATATATATATATATATATATATATATGTATATATACATACAGTATATATATATATATATATATATATATATATATATATATATATATATATATATATATATATATATATATATATATATATATATATATATATATATGTGTGTGTGTGTGTGTGTGTGTGTGTTTGCTAATGATATAATGCACGCTTAGATCTATCTTAGTCCAACGCCATACTCATCTTTTGCTCAACTTTTTCGTAATGGCGCTATGCATCGAGACCTCCATACATCAATTTGATATGGAAATATGAAACCTTTACAAATTAATGTATATTTTTGTATCACAAAGACAGGGATATTGTTTTAATTTGTAAGGGTAGGTGCTTGCACAATCCTTTTAATTCCGTGTGCAGAATTTTCCTGCTCTATTAAAATGAAAACAGTTATTTACTTATAGTATCTCTGAAACAAACTTTACAACCAGATCTCGTAAATAAATATCGTTTGCTAGCAATGAATCTCTCTATGGCAGACACTCACGAACGGCAATATATTAAACGATTGCTGTAGTTATGTTAGCTTTTAACGTTCGAGCATTTCGAAAATATTTTTTTTATAAAAATGTGTTTCGTAATCACGGATGCGTATTATTTTATTCAAGTCGCTTCAGAGTGACTTGTGCTTTTACAAACACCATGGTACTTTTATTTTCATGATCATGGAGACTGCTACTGCCCTATCCTCCGCTTGGCTTTCAAATATTCCAGGAGATTTTTTCTTCCTTTCAGAAAATATTCTGGGAATGTGGGATGCGGCAGTTGCATAATTGCCCTCTCTCTCTCTCTCTCTCTCTCTCTCTCTCTCTCTCTCTCTCTCTCTCTCTCTCTCTCTCTCTCTCTCTCTCTCTCTCTGGAGGGCTTTGAAATGCCAGCGATCATTTTTTCATATTTAATGAAGGTTGAATCTGGTTTATTTCGGTGCAGGTGGCAGACAGTGGTGAGGTGAAAGGACCATTCCACAAAGTTAAGATCATTTCTCATAAGGCTGAATCCGATTTACTTACATATGGGTGTATTTTGTGTATAATGAGGATGATTTAACATTTATGAGTCGTTAAATTCTCTTTCTCTTTATTCGACTGGAGTTATGTCAGTGTTATAGACTTTCTTTTGTATGTATGTGTGTGTGTTTCTGTTATGGGATGAGGGTTAGGGTACTAAAAGGTGGCGGTAACTGTTCCCTGAAATTTTCGGAAGTTTTACAAGGTTCCTAAGGCGACTAAACGTGCGTTTCTAATGCAGCGACTCAAACGACTCTAGCCGCGCGATTGCAGCAGCTTATTCGATTTTCAGTACCACACTTTAGTTGCTCTGTTCATCAGTCTCATTGTTGATCTCATATATATATATATATATATATATATATATATATATATATATATATATATATATATATATATATATATATATATATATATAAATTTACATATATATATATATATATATATATATATATATATATATATATATATATATATATATATATATATATATATATATATATATATATATATGACATCCACAGTGAGACTGATGAATAGAGCAACCAAAGTCATGGTACTTAAAATCGAATAGGCTGTTGTAATTGCGCGGCTACAGTCGTTTGAGTCGCTGCATTAGAAACGCACCTTTACTGTGTAGTTGTATGGGTTTCATTCCTCAGTGAGGTATTCCCGTTCTTCCTAATAGATTCCTTAGGTCTATCTTTCATCACTCGTGAACTGTCCTCACTTTTTTGCCACACCTCTCAATGTGTCACAAACAAAATGAAAATCATTATTGCTTCACATCGCTATTTCGCATGACCCGTGATTCAGCTATGTCTGGTTGGAGAGCACTTTAAAAAGACACCGTTAATCCACCGTCATGAATGCCTAAGACCGCTGAATCTAAAGGTTTATTAAGAACAAGTGTGACATAAATCAATCAGTCAGTCATCAATGACAAACAATTAGATAACAATATTGAAGTTATTCCTTCCTATTACCTTTTACCAAGTATCTAGTGACAGATGCAATCCACTTTGTCTCTATAATAGAACGTGTTAGTGTATACAAAGGAATCACAAAATTCCTAAGATCAAAATGAATGGAGTCAAGCCTTAAACGGTCTCTGTCGGTTTAGCTTACCTGAGCTCTGTGCGCCAGCTGCGAAAGCCAAAACCCTCCAACTGACATCATAGTGTTCTTGGAGAAGGGCCGAATCTCGAATGGACTAGGAAGACCCAAGAAAGCCTCACTGGACCTCATCGGTATTGTGCTTCCCCAAAAGTACATGACAGACTTGTGTGCTGCAACCAACGAAGGTGAAGGACCTGAAAAAATGCTTGAGTTCCTGTACCCAGTGAACCGTCCCTTCCTTTCTAATTTAATTGAAAGACAGAAGGCATTGCTGTATTCTGGAGCTATGAGGGGGACGAGCCCGGTTCCTAATGGTGAGGACTCTGAGGATGAGAACAATGCAACAACCTGGGAGGAAGAGCTTGAACCCGTCAGGCGCATCAGAGACTTATTATTCCTCCATCTGCCCCTCTCCTCTGACCAATAACAATACAGTACCGTACTTGTTTCATCTTTATCGACTGAATTTAATTGTGTACTTTTGTCAACTTTATTGATTTAAGTAAGTAAGCAAGCAAGCATGCGAAACTTAACGGTCATGGTTGTTTGATTGCTTGTTTGCTAATAACATTAGACGGGTGGGCCGATAACAATGCGGTGCTGGACTTTTGTCAACTTTATTGATTTCATTCTGCACTTTCGTCAACTTTATTGATTTAAGTAAACAAGGAAGCAAGCAAGCAAGCAATCATGCAAGACTTAACTGTCTTAGTTGCTTGATTGCTACCAATATTAGAATGGTGGCCAATAACATTGCAGTACTGCACTTTTGTCAGCTTTATTGATTTAATTCCGTACTTTTGTCAACTCTATTGATTTAAATAAGCAAGCAAGCATGCAAGTCTTAACGGTCTTGGTTCCTTGATTGCTTGTTTTCTAACAACATTAGAAGGGTGGGCTGATAAAAATTGTGTACTTTGTCAACTTTATTGAATTATAATTCTGTACGTTTGTCAGCTTTATTGTTTTATGCAAGCAAGCAAGCGAGCAAGCAAGACTTGACGGTCTTGGTTGCTTGCTTGCTTGCTTGTTTGCTAGCAACTTTTTTAGATTTTAATGCTATTTAAAAGGGAGGGACAATAATAATTGTGTACTTTTGTCAACTTTATAAATTTATTATACCTGGAGGTAAGCAAGAAAGGAATGAAGTAAGCAATCAAACATAAGCAAGTGTATGAAGTCTAAAATTTTTGGTGCATTCCATCACATTCTAGGTGTCATAAGCTTTCCAAAAAACTAGTTCACACACAAAAAATCTTGAAAAGTAATGGAGATAAGAGCTTGAAATGTTTTCAAACTTTAACGCTCGTTTTCTCCACTTTTTAATAATGTGGTGAGTGACGGTTTTAGTGTTGTATGCCTCCCGGTGGCTTAAAAAAAATGAGTGGAACTGTATAAAATATATGTAACTGGGTATGCACGTGATGCAACATGTAAAAAACAGCTGAGGAAGCAGAATTTATGCCATAAAAAATTGGATTAATGAAAATTACATCGTAAATGATGATGTGTTACCATTACAAAAGGAACACAAAAAGTGCTTTGAATAGAGAAAAAGTGTAAAAAAAAACAAATATGTTAGTAATATCGCAGATACTTTAATGCCTCATATACAGAATGTACAGAATGTTTGATTAATAAAGTAAAGATTGAAACGAAACACAGAACCATTATGAAGAGGCGGGCCTGACCTACTTTATGAGCGAGATCCTCCTTACCACCAAAATGACGCTTCTAATTACATCCTTAACGAGTGATTCATTAACTGAGAGCAGCAAAATGAGAGACATATATCTTTAAGGATCAAGTGAGCACTTTATTAAGTTGATTAAGGCATCAGGATGAACTTCACTTTCGAGCGCTTTACCCATGATCCCTATAATGAAGACTTACTGACATCTAGATGAAATATTGGGAGGACTTTTTAAGGCTCTTAATTCGGTTATTATCAGGGCAGGTCACTTCATTGGTAACCACTGTACCTTATTTCTAATGTTCTCCAAGGTACGTTTGTGAACAAAACAAGATTTCATGCAGATCCAAAAATATGCATGTGAATAAAAAACATTCATCGCTAAGGACTTTGGATTCGGAAATATACGTGTAAATTCATAGAAAATGCCTAAAGGGACAGTTATGTAATGTTTGCTGTCCAGTCGGAAATAACTGTATACTCCACAGTATTCTGATTTCATTACCTTCGAAGGTCATCCGCCGCAACGATAGCATAAGGCCAGTGAAAGCGCAAATTAACACCCATGCATTCTCATAGTATACCAGCGGTTATGTGTACACTTGACAACGTCCAGACATAAAACGAAACGTCACACGTATCTCTCTCTCTCTCTCTCTCTCTCTCTTTCTATATATATATATATATATATATATATATATATATATATATATATATATATATATATATATATATATATATATATATATTGTGTGTGTGTTACAATATTTTAGACACAATTATGCTGAATCTGTTCTTGATATGCTAAAACGTAGGTCACTTTGTTGTTTCCAGTGTGCAAAGGAGAATGTAAATCCAAGAATCTTCATTTGCTCCAAAATCCAAGGGTGCGATCTCTTGCTCCGCTGATATATGTGGCTATAGGCTGCGTCGCACGTCAAGTTTGTTGCCTTTATAATCACTTTCTTGTAGTATTTTGCAATATTGCATATGAGTGACCTCGACTGCATGCTTAAATTCTTTATTCTCTTTGCTTATTTCATTTTCAAGTCACCAGCGATTGATTGACTTTTACTTGTTCTCCCTTTGTTTAGTTTTAGTACCGTCATCTATATGCTGTATCCTTGTTTAACTTAAGGCCAACTGTTTAGAGGAATCTTCTGATTAAGCTGATTAACGCTTCAGCTTTTTTCATGATTTGAAATTGATACTTTTCACTGTAATTTCACTGTACGCATTTCAATCCTTTCACTTCTGACAAACATTGCTCTTCTAACTCTCACTTAGCCAGTTGACTGTTTCGTGATTATCCTGCCGTATCATCTCGTTGCAAAGAATCCGATAACCTCCATGCAGGTCATATCTGTAGCCGTGCTGTATGAATTAATAGGTGCTCGTGGCAATTGTTTTATCCTCCTATTCTCAATGTCGTTTCATACGTCAGGTCGAGAGGTGTGCACGTAGAAATCCCTTTACATCAGACAAGGGAGGAAGTCTCTTTCACCAGCGACTGTAGTATTAAATGATCGTCACTCCTGAGATGCATTGAAGATCGAGAGAGAGAGAGAGAGAGAGAGAGAGAGAGAGAGAGAGAGAGAGAGAGAGAGAGAGAGAGAGAGAGAGAGGGGGGGGGGGGCGGGTTCTCTACTCTTTATAATATTTTGACATCTTTTGTACATCTAATTATATTATTGTATATTTTCCCATCTCAGACTGTGCACCACAACATTCAGGTGACTATTAGATACTTACTCATAACTTGAGACTAGGTTTCAGAGACCCGCCTAAAACATACCTGTATCTGCCGAGTCGATACCAGAGGTTCTAGTGAGTGGCCGCGAGAGATATCTCCACTCACAGACACACATATTTGCACGTGGAATAGCAGGTCTTTAATTATTTTTAACGTTTCGTGATGCAGAAACCTTTCGAATCGAACTCCTTCATCTAGCTCCATGTGCACATATCATCAAATGGTTTTTTCTATTCTTTAGTAACGGGCTTAAACGTCACTGTGCATCACTGAATTCTAAATTTAGGCTCCACAGACATTTAGTGAAGGGGTATTTACTCATTTTTTGCTTTGGTTTAAAGGCCTTTTGCCCTTTTGTGCTCTGTGATTATGTCTACGATTAAGGTCATATTCTGCATAGAAATGAAAGAGTAAAACCAAAAATAACTCTCACTCATACCACGCCTAATGAACACCAAGCAGCAAGTTGTTTTCGCCTTTGGTAAAAATCTCTCTATCTCTCTCTCTCTCTCTCTCTCTCTCTTATTTGTATGTATAGCCGAAGAAAGGCGCCAATAAAGATGAAATGCAGCCTTGAATTATGAAAATGGGCCACAAAAAGTGCGTCTTGATGTCGTGTTGTTCCTTGGATTTGGTATCATGTATTGATGCAAGACCCTCAAATCTTTAGTCCAGGCTCGTTATTATGGCCCCATGTTTTCGTCTTTCTCGAAACGATGGTCTCCTTGATATATCTTGACTTCTTAATACAGGATTTATTTATTTCTTTTTTCATAGACCGCATTATAATCTGCGATGAAACAATAAGGATGAAAACTCGTATAATAGCCTCAATTACCCTAAGACTTTATCATTTTCAGCGGAAAGGCAGTGTGAGGCGAGGTACGAGTAAGATTCGGAGTCTATAGCTTACTAATTTATTTACAGTTGTTTTTGTTGTTTTTGATTGAGCTGGCTTTATAGCAGCACCGGTTCTTGTCCATAAAGCAGCCCGTAAGTCATTTTTTGATGTGTAGGTAAAATTAAGGATATAAAAGTAATTACTTTATTTGTGATTTATGGGCGTGTCGGCGAAATGGTGTGAAATTAAAGGTTAACAGGCGAGGTTACAAACCTCTTTGAGCCCTAAGGAACCCGTCAGTAGGAGAGAAAGAGCGATAGTAGCGAGTCCTGGCAAGTAGTAGATAGCTAGTAAGGAAAAATGAAATATTTATCGTCGTAGAAAAATCGGAAAAAACAGAAAGTCTGTGGAGTTTTAATTCCGTATTTAACTTACTTTGAGCCGAAGGAAAAAAAGCATCGATCTTTTAGTGGTAGGGATCGATTCAGGAAGACAAAAATTTGAGTTTTAGAGAAAGCACCACAAATAGAAGTAACCGCTTAAGTGGTAGTTAGAGCAGTAGTTGAAAAATTACGTTCGTTAGACATGAGGTGGCCGTAAAAATGGAAAGGAAAGGCTTTATTGGGACAAAACAGGAAAGTTGCTAATCAAATGAGTAACTACTATCAAAGTGATTATCACGGAGCCTCTGTCTGAGGAAGTCGTCGGGAAGGGGAATGCCATATTGGTCGTAGAATTCGTAGTAAACCGCCCAATAATTCCCAATCATTTGTGTGACTCTGTTTCGCATTGTTAGTGGTTTTACTAGGACCTCATAGAGGTCTGTTGTGGTGAAAAGCAACTTTGGTTGTTGTTCCTCTGAACTGAAATGAGAGTTGGAGACATGAGGTTAGATGACGGGGTTGGGAGTAGGTTAAGGGGGAAGGGAATAGGTTTGAGGCTCGGGGTTTGTGGGGTTGGGGTGTTGGCTGCTCAGTTTGAGTGCCTTTCTCGTGACACAAGACAGGCGCTGCTTCAACCACTTGTTTGGTCGTTTCTACTCGTGATTCTGGGGTGTTGTTGGTCTAGGTGCAGGTGCTCCTATAGGAGGTGGTCTTGACGGGTTTGCTCTTGCTTTTAACTGTGCACTGTGGGATAATCGGGCACTGCATCGTTTGAGCCATGCATGATGACGTTCAGAACAGTTGGAGCACTTGGGTGTTGTAGGTTCTCCTTTTTTCAGTTTCTCAAGACAACTTTGTTTCGCGTTTCTTGCTACAAATGGCGCAGATTGCAGGGCCTCTGCAACGTTGCTGATGATGACCATAACGCTGGCGTCTGTAGTACCTGGCGTGTATTCCTCTGTGGGGAAGTATCCCCATGTTCTAAGGCTCTAAGCCATACTTGACTCGGGACAGGTCAGGGTGGCAAGGATCTTACGTGAAGGTGATTTGTATTTGTTTATGATACGGTCAATAGGAGTGACGGTGAATTCTCCTCTGCGTTTCGGCTGAGCAGAGATGTTGATATCAAGGTTCTTCTTCTTCTGAAGAGGCACTACCGCAGCATACGAGCTCCGTCCTTCAGCAGGAAGCGCTCGAAAACTTCGGCAAAGGAGGGTACTAATTTACGTCGGAGACTGCAGGATTGAAGGATAACGGTTGAGGGGGAGGGCGTGGGGAGGAGGACGACGCGGGTCCTAGGACGTCAGGGGACTAGGAGGTAAAAGGAGAAGGTAGATGGCAAAGGGGGAGATGGGTGGGATGGTTGTTCAGATGTTGGCTGGTAGCTGCCGGATCTCTTCTTTGAAGCTGGAGGGCGAGTTTCGTCCGTGAAGTAACCAGAAGGCGGCGGTCGTCTCTTCTTATGTCAAGTCAGGGTACCCACTGCACTTTCACGATGATAAACACTTCCAGCCGTCCAGGACGATTAAAAAAAAAAACCAGCTGCTAAGGGCGAATGATAAGACCGTGAAACTGCCGACACAGTATAGGAATTAGCACTAACGGGGGTGGGGGAGGGTCTTATTACATAAGACGCGAATTTATTTACAAAGCATTCACACAGGTCAAGGGCTCGTGCGAGCCGCAATGTAGCGTCTGACCTCCGACAGGTAGAAACAGGGATTAAGTACAAGCATTTGTGTTTGTACACAGAGAGAAATATACATACGAAATGGTATAGGCTATTGGACTGAAGGTCATACATGCATGTTTGGAAAACTGGCAGAACAATACATACAATGGTAATAATACATAAAATGTGACAATAATAATAAGGAAGATATATGTATGAAAGTCGTACGAGAGGAGCTGTGTTTCTTTTTCCTCGTGTTTCGTTCGCGGGTTCCTTGTCACAGTCACATGATGATGGCGGTCGCGGTGTATGTGTGCGTAGGGTCCATGTCTGTGCGCTACAGTAGCATTAGAATTTTAAACGCTCACGACTTAGTACATCTGGTTTTGCTCTTTAATTTCTTTGGGAGGTCGTTAATTGTCTTTTGTCAGTTTGTCTAAAGCTTGTGAAGATTTGCTTATTGTTACTGTTTTATAAACGTGAACTAAGAAAACTGAGTGTGTGCTTTTGTTCGTGTGCGTGCACATGCGCGTGTGCTTGGAGCCAATTCCACATGCCTTATAAAATTATATTTCACTTCGCTTCATATGGAAAAAATAGGGGCACTGGCGTATCTATAGATATCAAATAACAATAAGTGATTGGTATTGTTTTCTTGTAGAATGTAATCCCTTTGTGCTTGGGCGCTAACTGTTTTTCAGAACAGCTTTTCTGTTTGTAAACGGATATTGGGATATAATTCTTGTTCTGTAGTTTGACGTTATTGTTTACGCGCAGGAAAACGTAGAGCAGTAAAAGGTTAAACAGATACTGCATCGATTTAACCTGCAATAAAAGGAAACATTTTGTCTCGATACGCTACAGCCGCCTTTAACCGCGTCATAAGACGGAAAGGTTAAGCATAGTAATTACTGTCTTTTTTTATATTAGGTTAAATACATTCTTGTGTAAATTGCATTCTTGTGTAAATTGCGTTTGTTATATTCATCTTTTATGGAAAATTTGGCAGTTTTTCTGTGTGAATGAAGTTGCGCAATTTTTTTGTGTCATTCAAATTAAGTAACCCTTTTGGCTTTCATTACAGAATGAAAGATAATTATGCATTTTCCGTAAGTATATATAAAATGTTTGTACCAATTACCGTGGGACGTATTTAAATTCACAGCTCATTTTTCCACCAACTGAAAATTCTGATTAATGAATTGCATTATTAATACCTCATTTCTTGGCAGTAAGTTGTTTAGGAAAGTTATCAATCATAATTTTTGCATCTTTAAAAACTGAACCTACTCAGAGGGAACATATATAAATATTTTCTTCTGTGTAGGACATTTAGTCTTTTTCGATACATTTGTCAAAGAACTTGGAGGGAGGTTAGGTTTTCAAGTTAGTCTTTGTATCATCTGTGTATGTTGTAGCAGGATATCTTAAGAAGGGATGAAGAGAATTTGATGAATCCTGGCAGCATTAATAAAGCGACACCGACATGGCTTCACTTTAGTGAAAAAAATGTCTTCGAAACCTCTTCAGATTCTGCGCTAGGTTTCCCGAACGTTAATCATCTCGGGAAGATTGCATAATGATTTCTGCCAAATACGAGAATGAGGATCCCCGCCCGTGAGATATGCTGCTAAAATGCATGAGGAAATGGATTCCAGTTGTAATGCTTCTTAGCTAATTACCTGTTTGCTTTCGACTGCTCTGTTCTCTGTTTAATATGTTCTTCGTTGTTGCTCTCTCGTCTCCGCTTGGAAGTCCTTACACGACTATGGTATGTGTTCCGTGGCCATTGCTTCCATTCGTGGTAAAGTACTGAAATATGGTTTGTTGTTGCAGCATCAAGTCAGACATACTTCACCTTGACCTAAGGTTATATGATGGGGTTCAAGGTCGATCACGTCCTACACTATGTCCTCCCTGGAGTCCCACCGTGACCTTAGCATCGTGATGTGTAGTAGGCTACCGGCATACTTTACGTTCATTTCTCTTAATTTTTATTCCTTTCATTGCCCATTAGTCCACTCCGTATAATTATTTTTCTACATATTTTCCTAAATTCGGCATCATTTTTATATTTACCATCAGTTCCAGAAAATTGCGATAAGAGGAAACCTTAAATGACGGTGACTGAATCAAACTGGTAATAATAAAGATATATTTCCATTTCACAGCTCCGTTTCTCCCCTTCTTCCGTGCTCGGGTTGTTACTGGGGCTCTGAGTATTCTCTCTCTCTCTCTCTCTCTCTCTCTCTCTCTCTCTCTCTCTCTCTCTCTCTCTCTCAGTAGTTAAAACGTTTGATGAACAAATAAAAAACTGAAAACTTTTGTTTTAATTTGTCTTCTATGAGTTCTGTAAAATGCTCTATGTAGTTCCTTTATTGAAGAAGAGCAGCGGAAAATAGAACATTCCGTTACATTCTACGCTACAACTTTTTAATAAGAAATTTTTTCTGCTCTTGAAGAGAGTGGGGGTGGTCAGAGAATTTTCCAATTTACCTCAAGGTCTTTGTATATGTATGTGTGAGAGAGAGAGAGAGAGAGAGAGAGAGAGAGAGAGAGAGAGAGAGAGAGAGAGAGAGAGAGAGAGAATATCAGCACGTCGTATATTCGAGAGAGCTGTTCATCAACTAAAAGAGAGAAAATTGTTTGCATTGCAGCTGTGACCTCTTTCGAAAATAGCGCATTGAGACTTGTGGAAATACGAAGCTTGTTGGCATTGTTACTCATGTATTTGTTAATGTGTTTTACTTAAGCGTAGTCTTCAGCGCAGTGTTTCTCGGAGAGGGAAAATAAATAAATGAATGTCTTGGTCGGCTGGGCGGTAGTGAAGTCGTCAGAGAATTATTCCCTTCTCTCTTTGAGCACAGGGCACGAGTTGTTTTCGTTACTTAATTGTGTTTTGTGATGGAAATGTTAAGCCTCCTGCATTTATGATAAGTTTATTTTGCTCCTCCTACAATTTTATTTGGATCACTTGTGCCTTATGATATTTGCCGCAGTGAATAACGGTGTGAACTGCAGAGATCAACGTTTATATGTAATGGATGTAAACTTCGGAAACCTTTAACTTTTGAAAAAGCAAATAGAAACGACTTTACTTTATATTTGGAAACGTAATTATGACATCCCGAACGAAAAAAGTTTGAACATTTTTCATCAAGTTCCTTTTATTTATTTTGAATGATGTTGAGTTTGATATGTCTTAATTTAAAACTCCCCAAACTTTTTATGGGAAACAGTGCCGGGACATTAAAAAACAAGCTTTGCCTCTTTTTTTTTTTTTTTACTTTGCTGTTACCTGGATCAAAAGAACTGGGACTCTTGGACAGATCTTTATTTTGCATCCACTTTTACGTGAAACACATGAGGGAAAAGGAAAGGTGTTCAGAAATATTCCGCTCAGGATGTTTGCATTTCATCTGGCGAGAGTTTGTAAAAGCTGACGTAAGCCACGCTAGACCCTATGGAATTTGAAATTTTGTCAAACTGGAGTTGAACCACTTCCCCTTCAAAAATACGGACAATAATAGTCGATATAGTGTAATTGTTTTAACGTGGTTTCGTTTATATTTTCTTAGACATTCCCAGCTGTTAACAGCAAAATGGGTAGGAGTAGATAGATTGCATGGCAAGGAATTCGAGAAGTTAATAGGTCGTTGTGGCCATTAAAAATACACATGTATCGGATAAAAGTGTTCAGTAGATTCTCTCTCTCTCTCTCTCTCTCTCTCTCTTTCTCTCTCTCTCTCTCTCTCTATATATATATATATATATATATATATATATATATATATATATATATATATATATATATATATATATATATATATATATATATATATATATATATATATATATATATATATATATATATATATATATTATACAGAGAGAGAGAGAGAGAGAGAGAGAGAGAGAGAGAGAGAGAGAGAGAGAGAGAGAGAGAGAGAATCACATCCGTTGATCCAAATTGATATTTAATGTACTGACCAGTTGTCAGTAGTCTAGACAGTAACATTTCAAGATATTCGATGTCGGTGTCCAACTTGGATTGGTGGTGGCTCTTTCATCTTCACCCGTCTTCTGGTATGAAGAGTCCCGCAGTGCAGTTTCACGCTCTCCTGATTACTGTTGGCCAACCTTATCTGTCTGGAGGAAAGGTGGGCCACTGGTATATAGTCATCAAGGAATTTGTACCAATTATTATCGTGCGTGACAAAGGGGGAAAGTCCTGGGCATAACACCGGTTGTTATATACAACTACTACAAGGCTCTTTCTTAGCGCTTTCCGTAAGCCAGCTTTATCAGCATCATGCCTCTCTGTTTTAAGCTGTAATGTGAAACGTGAAATTGTGAATTAAGGGAAGTCAAGTCGGCGACGTTACATACTAATTACTTCTGATGTAAATATATATGTCTATATCTATTGTCACAAACGTCTTTACCGTTTGTATTGATTTTTCCCTCTTGATTTTTGCTTATAAGTTAAATTATTTTTCATTTTCCCTGTATGAATTAATGTACATATCGAAAGAAGTACTAGTGTTTTGATGTTTTCGCACCAAGCGTTCCCAAGTTTTCCCAGTCTCAGTTAGGCCAATGCAGGTGTCTAATGAGAAACTATGTACCGCGAGTCATTACCTATATGACCTGACCCTAGTAATGCGCCCCTAAGGTGACATTCTTAGCAGCTGCTTGCAAGTAGCACACCCCCTTTGAGAGTCCCTTCTATTATTACTACTGTACTGAATTCCCCAGTCACGCGTGCCCCTTCGCATTTTTCTGAGTTTCCCATCCTACCTGCGCTGCCATCAAGGGTCACCTCTCTTGACCTGACCCGAACCTGCAGCTCTACCTACTAACACCTGCATCCCTGCCTACAAATCCATTGGCTCTCCCATCTAATTGTAATCTCGTTGACACCTCTTCTTTCGAAACCTTTGTCTGGCCGCCATACAATGACCTTTCTAGGTACCTGGCCGGATTAGCAACACGCCCTGCAAAGGAGGACAGTGGAGGATCCATTAAGGAGAGGCATATATACTGGCCCTGGCAAACCAATGATGCGCCAGTCCCTCTTCAGAAGTCACACTACTAGCATAACCTATGCTAGTCCCCATTTAGATGTCGCCCTGCTTGTAGACACTCTGCTCTACTTACTTTCGAAGAGACACTGCTAATATTCCCACGCTAGCTACCTCTACAACGCATCTCTACGACGCCACCCTTCTGGCACCGCACACACACACACACATCACTGCTAGTCAGCTTTATGCTACTACTCTAGTCTTCCCACCTGACTTTACGCCACTGGATGCCCTCTGCTATCCGTCTCCCACGCGACTTCACCCTGCTGAGTTACCTGACGACGACCCCCTGTCCAGAAGTCACCGAGAGACTCGCTCGAGTCCTACTCGAAATAGTTCCTACGCTGCTTACTCCAAATATTGTCGTATCCAGCCACTCTCCTCTGTGTGCTGATGCCGTACTAGTCTACCAGCGCCCCTATCCTTCATCGTATTTCCTTCGGGTGGGGGAACCCTGAGTTGCAACGCTTCCGCTGACCCCGTATGGCAGACCCCTGGCTCTACGAACCTCACTTCTTGTCCACGGACCTAAGGTGATGTGATTGGAAGTTGTTTGTCGGCCCCTTACCCATAACCTACCTGTGCTTATATACCTGTTCTCCTATTTCCTGTACCCGTATTCCTGATCCTCTCCCTCAGAGATTCCTGTGATTTTGATTGTGGTGGAATTGTGATCAGTAGTGACATAGTTTAACTTTCATTTGCTTACTTGTGTTAATTTGTAATCATTACGTAAGACAGTGTCCTAATATTTTGCCTACGTGAATTCATTGTTGTTTTACTCGATCCCATTCGTATGTGTTCAGCTTTCCTGCTCTTTCTGATGCGTAACATCGAGTCCCTGTTGTGTGGTATCAACTGTAGATCAACGGCGCCATGTTCCTGCATAACCAGGTGCCGTATCCGGCCAAGATATCTGGACCATCAACAGTTCAACGTTCCCGCTCATTGTACCCCCTAGAGTGTAAGATTTGTGGTTGTGGCACTTTGCTCGAGTACTTGTGATCCTTTTCTGTAACATAATTCTTGACAGTGCTACGGAGCTCCATTGATATCTGCTGTACATATTTTTTCTTCTGATTGATTTAGTGAATTATATACTATTAAGTGGACATCTTAGGTTTATCTCCAACCCTTGCATTTATTGGTAAATTTCTAGTATTTTTCACTTTTAACTTCTCCTGTTCACCGGAGCACAGCCACCCTCAGTCAGGTGTAGTTATCAGAAATCCCATTTAGAGCCACCTTTCCAAATACACTGCAGTGCGAACGTTAATATATATATATATATATATATATATATATATATATATATATATATATATATATATATATACATATAATATATATATATATATATATAGATATATATATATATATATATATATATATATATATATATATATATATATATATATATATATACACATACATACATACATATATATATATATATATATATATATATATATATATATATATATATATATATATATATATATATATATATATGTATGTGTGTGTGTGTGTGTGTGTGTGTGTGTGTGTGTGTGTGTGTGTGTGTATACCTTCCATACAAAAATAATGAACTCAGTTGTCGAGTGTTACTTGAAGATACATTTCCTCTATTCTTGTGCCCTGATGCTTCATTGGCCGTAATTTTTAGTAGATGTTTTAGACAATTGCTTAATGGTATAATTTCTTATTCATCGATATATCCATCCATGTGGCCTTTTCCCGAGGCCGATTTCTTTCTATTTTGTTCTGGCACAAGGAAGTTAAATGTCAGATGACACAATGTTATTTTCCAGATCACGTAAGACTTCGACAGTAATCTTTGCATGGAAACCAGATATTTAGTGTTCGTTTTGTTAATTTATTTTTTTTTTTGGTGACACTGGCAGTCATGTATTCAGGGAATGGCATTGTTGTTTTGGCAGCCCACAGAATTATTAATAATGTAGTAATTTTTAGTATAGTCTATATCTTTACGGACATGACCAATGGTATGACATTGAACCTAGCTCTAAACAAATTTTTTTTTATTTTAGAATAAAGCTTTAAGAAGAATTAAGAGGTGTATGACAGGTTAGAGTAAGAAATTATACCGTAAAGGACAATACGAAAGTTCCTTTATGTACAGTAGATTAGATAATGATGAAGTGAGATGAAATACCTTGGACATGTTCTTCGCACCACCCTATTAAGAATAAAGCTGATAATAGATGAGTTGGAAGACCTGGACATCGATGAGAACTAGGGAACGGGAGGCTGGAGAGGAGTGGAGATTTGTGGAAGATAAAGCACAAAATCATGAGTGGCGGATTAACACAGAGTCTGCTTCTGATGCGTTTGGAGGCGATAACGATGGTAATAAATCTTTTTATTTGTACGATTTATAACTACTTTTAATTGGAACACTAGCACATTCTCTCTTTCTCTCTCTCACGGATAAAGTGGTGGTGTCACAAGTCTGAGAGTTGCTAATTGGCCACCGATTGATGCATTGTAGTGGCGGATGATGTCTATCAAAGCAAACAACCCCAGAATTTCAAGCTTCTGTTTTGACTCGATATGGAACCAGTCATGGGATGAGATTGCATTGTTTGCTGCATTTCGGTTTCAATAGGAAGTTTTGAGCTAGTTTGGAAATGAAAGCAAAGTTTTTGTGTGAACTGATTTGTGTATGAACAAGTTGCTTGTAACTGACCGAAAAATTAAACCACAAAAAAAAACAAGCAAAATATGCGCCGAAGTTTCTTAGGCGCAATCAAAACGGGTAGTGTTTTTTATATAAATAAAGATAATTTAATAGGCCTATATTCATCTTGACATGCATTATATATTCTCGTTATTTAAATCAGTACATGAATATTGTGAAATGATCGAATCCGGCAGAGAAATATAAATAAAAAGTCTTGCTTTTATTAAATTCTAAAACATCAATAAATAAAAATTGAGAAATCACCGAACTGGGTAAAAAGTTAAAAAAACGTAAACATTTCAGCTTTTTGTCAAATCCTCTAACATTAACAACCTTGGCGCAAATCGCGAATGTAAGGAGGAGGAGAAAGATCGGCAGAGGAGAACCAGGGTTCTTGAAAGCGATGTAAGAGGAAGTGTTTACAGGCGATGGACTGGTTCTTAGGATTGTTATTGTATTTTATCCTTTCCAGGATCGCATTATTATTATTATTATTATTATTATTATTATTATTATTATTATTATTATTATTGACACGCTTGTTTTCATTATAGTTTATTGTAGTTTGCTCATAATTTTCCTCATAGCTTTTATGATAAGTTTCACATTTTTATGATCTATTTAGTCATTTTCGGGGCTCTCATTTTAAAAATGATACTTTTCTACACACAAACAGATATCTTTAACTTTTATTTTCTTTTCTTCGCCGTCGATGCAGGTAAATACATCTATTTTTAGTTTTCTGTAAAAGAAAACTATTGAGATGGCTATTTGTCTGTCCGTCCGCACTTTTTCTGTCCGCCCACAGATCTTAAAAACTACTGAGGCTAGAGGGCTGCAAATTGGTATGTTGATCATCCACATTCCGATCATCAAACATACCAAAATTGCAGCCCTCTAGACTAAGAAGTTTTTATTTTATTTAAGGTTAAAGTTAACCATGATCGTGCGTCTGGCACTACTATAGGTGCCAACAACACAGGCCACCACTGGGCCGTGGCTGAGAGTTTCATGAGCCGTGGCTAGAGTTTCATACAGCAAATCGATTGCGCCGAAGTTTCTTCGGCGCATTTTTTACTGTTTTTTTTTTGTGGTTTCATTTTTTGTTCAGTTTCAAGCAACTTGTTCCGATCGCCTCGTCGAATTCCTTTGTTTTCAGCGATAAGGTTTTTCTCAATTATTTATTTTTATTGTGTGTCTCTAAATTCTGTATTTACCTTGTGTAACATTTGTTTCCCAGGAAATCGTTTACATTATCTTTTCATTTGTAAACCATTGTATATTATTCAAAATAACCTGTGTATGAATTAAAATTTGTCTCCAAGCATTTTTATTATTTCTTTTTATTGAAGATTAAAGACATTTGTTGCATTGTGAGAGTGACAGGCTGAAGGGTACAGTTTATTCTTCGTTTCCTTTTAGATTCATACATATTTATGTCTCCTGGAATTTTGATGGCTCTGCTTCAGTAATGGAGAAAGTCTCTTGTGCAGTTCAGCCTCGAAGCACCTTGTGAACCCCTTAACGACAAGCCTTTGAGGAATTCCTGGAATATATATATATATATATATATATATATATATATATATATATATATATATATATATATATATATATATATATATATATATATATATATATATATATATATATAATGTATGTATGTATGTATGTATGTATGTATGTATGTATGTGTATATATATATATATATATATATATATATATATATATATATATATATATATATTTATATGTTGTCACAAACGCCTTGTTAATTCGTTTGTTTTTGATTTTCCTTCTTGATTTTCGAATATAAGTTAAAGTTAAGTTTCCATTTCCCATGTATAAGTAACATAGATTTTGAAAGAAGTACTAGCTGTTTTGAAGTTTTCACTCAAGCATTCCCATGCCTCCCCCTTCTGAATTAAGCCAACACAGGTGTTTAATGAGAAACTAATACATGACCATACCCCAAGTCTTTACTGATCTGACCTGACTCTAGTAATCCATGCTTGAGGTGACGATTTCGGCAGCTGCTTGCAATTACTGTGATCCTTTGAGAGTTCTTTCCCTAGCCATTATTATTCTCAAGTCCCCAGCCAATCTTGTTCACTTCACACTCTGAGACTTTTCCCCTTCTTTTCAACTACCTGCCATGCCATTAAGGGTCACCGCCTTGACCTGACCCACACCTGCATCCCCATCTACTCATCTTCAACTCTCCCATCTAATTATCAACCCATTGCTACCTCTCCTCCTTGAACCTTTTGATCGGCTGCCATTCAGTGACCTTTCTAGGTACCTGGCTGGATTTTTGACATGCCCCAAAAAGAGGACAGTGGAAGACCCCATTAAGAAGAGACTGTCAGAAATGGTAAAAACACGACCACTGTTGGTGCCGACTATGGTATATATAGAGGCTCCTATGGACCACTCTTTGCTAGTTACTACTAAGACGTTACCCGATTATACCGTCTGCTAGTCACTCTCGCGACATCACTCTAGCGACATCACTCTACTCGTCAACCTGACGGCATCACTCTGTCTGGAAGTTTGCCAAGAGACTCTGATCGAGTCCAACTTGACGTCTCCCTTTCGCTGTCACGCTGAGAATTGTCATTCCAGCTGCTTACCCCTGTGCACTGATGTCTTGCTAACCCTCTAGCACCCTCCTACTTCTCCTCAATTCCTTTATGGTGGGGAACCTCAAGTGACAAAGTTTCCATTGTTGCCCTACTGCGGAAACCTGGCTCTACGAACCTCACGTCTTGTCCACGGACTGAGGTAATGTGATTGGAAGTTGTTTGTCGACCTCACCAAATGTATTCTCATCTGTTTCCACCTGTTCTCTTACTCTCTGATACCCATAACCTTTTACTCTCCCTCAGAGAGTGTTGTGACTTTTGATTGTGGTGATCTAGTAATAAATAGTGGAATACTATTGTTAAATTGTGTATGTGTTTTACCATAATTGTTACATAGTCAGTGTTTGCTATTTGCTTACGTATTCCCAGTGCATTATTACTTGAGTCCCTTTGTATGTTTTCACCTTTCGTGCTATTGCACATTCGTGGTTCGAGTACCTGCTGTGTGATATTAAATGTAGATCAACGGTGCCATCCTCCTGCATCCCCCAGGTGCCATATCCGGTCAAGATATCTGGACTATCAGAGCTGCCCCATTCTCGCTTAACATACCCCATCCTGCACATTCTTCGGATCCTCACTCGTACCTGTTGCTTGTTAGTATACAAAGGCCTAGTGCTAAAAGCTTGCAGTTTTGTGGCACTTTTCTATAGTGGTCATGATTTTATTTACATAATTTTGGTAGTGCCACAGAGCTCCATTGATAGCACCTGTAAATATTTCATCTTCTGATACCTTTTAGTGAATTATACTATTTAGCGGACAACATATGTTTTCCTCCATCCCTTATCTTACTGGTAATTTTGAGTAAATTCACTTTTCAACTTTCCTGTTCACCAGAGCACAACCACCCTTAGTCAGGTGTTGTTTTCAAAGGTCAAAGTTAGAGTCATCTTTTTATCCTCACGGCAACGTGAACGTGACACTATGTATATATATATATATATATATATATATATATATATATATATATATATATATATATATATATATATATATATATATATATAGTGTGTGTATGTATGTATATATACAGTATATATATATTTTTTTTCAAAGGGAGACGGATGAAAACCACACATCACTAGGCTAACTTTTTTATTTTATAGCCAGCGTTTCGTAATTATTTACAGAATTGCATCCTCAGGGCTGTGCATCAGAAAAGGTAAAAAACAATTATAAGAACAATCTTAGATTACATTTAAAATATTACGGAATAAGAATGAAATAAATAAAAATAAAAACACAACCAACCTAGAGGTGAGAAAGCCCTGAGGATGTAATTCTGTACATAATTACGAAACGTTGGCTATAAAATAAAAAAGGCAGCCCAGTGATGTGTCCGTCTTCCTCTGAATAAGTTTCCTAGAGTGTATCACTGTGCCCTGTATCAATATATATATATATATATATATATATATATATATATATATATATATATATATATATATATATATATATATATATATATATCCGTATCTCTATATGTA
Organism: Macrobrachium rosenbergii; assembly: GCA_039081455.1. Lineage (NCBI taxonomy): Eukaryota > Metazoa > Arthropoda > Malacostraca > Decapoda > Palaemonidae > Macrobrachium > Macrobrachium rosenbergii. The sequence goes on along the minus strand of JANJGK010000001.1, from coordinate 61,246,385 downwards.
TGTGTTTATTTCTAGAGCTGGAGTATTATTGTTCTTTAGGTTATTGGTATGAAACTATGTAATCTACCCTTTTCCCTGAAATTTCCGCACTGAATTCCCCAAAGGCTTGTCGTTTAGGAGTTCACAAGGTGTTTCGAGGCAGAACTGCACAAGAGACTCTCTCCATTACTGAAGCAGAACCATAAAAATCCCAGATTTCCCAAGAAATTGATTGAGAATCAAATTCGCTTTGATTGACTTCCTGTAAAGCCTCATTAAAGATGCAGATATAAAAGGTGATGTCCTACAGTTCAGCACCTTCACATAATCATTGTCTTTTTTCAGAAATAGAAGTTTAATTTTTTTTTTATTATAATACTGAAAACGTAAGTGGATGCCATTCATTAATGGGGTTTCTTGTTAATTTTTTTTAACACTTTACAAAGAGCAAGCATAATGGGAAACCCCCTGACTCCGCATTTTGTTTTAGTAGCCGGGCTGATTGCTTCTTTTGTATCAAAATAATGCAATTTTCACTGTCTGTGACTAACAATAGTTTTTCACATAGTGGCTAAACATCAATTTTCATTCCATTATCAGATAACTAATACTGCTTCAATGTGCATCGAGGCTTTAGCAGACGTTGATGAAGAGACTTTCACCTCCACATTTAAGTATTATTCCTGCAGGTACCCCTCCTCCAAAATAAATATTCATATGTGATTATAGTCCAAACAGTCATTATTGTAATTGCTATATGGGTTTGTAATAATAAAGTTAAATCTTTATTAGTACTGGTTATTGTATAACGCCTTCCCACACTTCCTTGTTAGAGGAAGAACATGTTAAAAAGAAAAACGTAGCACCTTAAACAGAGGGGAAGGAAGCACGTGGCTCTTTTGTGTTTCATGGAAAGGACAAGCACAATATTCGTTAATGCTGATAATTAGAGTATTGTATAGCAGACTACCATAGCTTTTGGTTTCTATGACGTTACCAAAGTGTAATAATTGCTCACAGGTTTTTGGAAACCCATATGGTAAACTGGTAACCTTATATTTTATTTATTTATTTATTTATTTTTTGCGGGGAGGGGCCTGGGATGTCGGTGGGGAGGCCTTTGTATGAATACTTAATTAGTGGTCAAAGTGAAAATCCATTCTTCAATATCCGTCAAGGACTGGAGGCATACTGTATACTACTGTCAAACAAATACATTGGGATGGAAATTTCTAATGAAGAACGTGGAATGATATTGTATATTCATAAATTTGCGACATAGCAATATAATAATAATGTTTTCACTGCTGTGGAAACCGTGCAAATATTTAACTTGTAGCGGACATTGAAATTCATTCAAGTACTGTCGTTGCCAATTCCACTCCCTTTAATTAAACGTCCTTCCAAAGCACAAAACGAAGGGCACTATTTCAGTTGAGTCATAACCTCAAGTATTTCTGTTCTAAGGCGAATACTTATTAAGCACATGTTGAGCAGTTTTTGTAACTAAGTTTCTCTTTTTTTTGAAGACGAGGACGGTATTTTCATATGTAAGTCGTAAGTGACTTGTAAGTAATATTTATTTTCAGCGCCCTTAATTGCTGGATGGTATCATCCATTAACAAACCTGAAACAGTTACGAAATGTTTGCCTGCATTCTTTGCGAAATTCAGGACCATAAACCGGCAATTAGTCATCACTCATGGAGTGTCCAAATTTAATTATAAATTTCCTTTCTAATTTTGATGGAGTTCACTTCTATGGGGTGAAGTAAATCTCTGACGCTCAATCCCAAAAGAATTCAACTAACATCGACAAAGAAGGTGATTTAGTATTGTTAAAATGTGTTTAAAGTTTCAACTGTACATATCTTCTGCTTTTGACGTCAAGACGGTTAAAAATTAAAATAACAAATTTCGTGCATTCCTGTTTTATAGCCCCAAACCCTAAGGAATTTTCATATATAAAAACGAATTTCTTACCGGCTATGGAATCACGTACAAGACAGTAAACAACCGTAAAGGTATTTTAAGGCTTAAATAAAAACCGTAATAGAACATAACTCAATAATCATGGAGAGCGTATTTTGTATAATTTAGGAAGAGTGATGTTGATTAAAGAGTAAGTTGAAACCGAGATACTCATGAGTCTGATACTTATGAGAATTAATACCGCTCGAAGAATGCATTGGAAGATCGAGGAATAAATTGGATAAGCCCGAACAAATAATAGCAATAAAAATGCATCTTTTCCATATACGCATACTTCAGCAGAAATTGCTTAATTATCAGTGTGTCAGTTAAAAATGTATTCAGTGGCGTTCTTGTTTTAAATTGAATCGTGAGGGGAATGAAAAAAAGCAAAGCCGTGTGCTGGGTTGACTTAGGAGTGGTTAAAGGCACCTTGTTGTATTTGCGAATTGTTTAATCGTAAAATGAAAACTGTTGAGAAACAAAAAAAAAATATCACACAAACACGTAAGCAAATCACCACGAATCTCGGTTGGGATCTGTAATGAAATTAATTGCCTTAAATCGATTTTCTTGCTTCGAATAATTATGTCATCTTATCACACTACGCGGCATTGACAAATTGAATGTTGTCAGGCGATGTGCGAAGATTATTTTATGAACGAAATCGACTACACTTTTTCTTCCTTCCATGTTTAAGTTTTCGGGCTTTTAATCTCCTTTGTTCCACGGTCGCATTGACCTTCGCTCATTGTTTTCATAATGAGGATTTTCGTGCCCTTAGGACAGGAGTGAGCTTCCTTTGTGTCTAAAGAGTCGAAGTGTTTCATGCATAAAATGGCTCTCTCTCTCTCTCTCTCTCTCTCTCTCTCTCTCTCTCTCTCTCTCTCTCTCTCTCTCTCTCTCTCTCTCTCTCTTATTGGAAAATATATTCATACTTTTATATAGCATTGACATTGTAATCTTGCTCAAAACGGTTAATATTTTTCATGACGGTCATGGCCATATCCTTCAAATATTGTTTTCTGTTACTCAAAATATACTGTTAGGTTTTTAGTAAACTATACCCTGTTAAAAAAATGTTGGGATCCATACATATAGAATTTTCGTGAATCCAGTTATTGCAATAGTTCTGATTCTCGTTCAGAAAAAATATTTGCCCCTAGATTCAGAAATAAAAAGCTAGTGTCTTGAGATCCTCATTTTAAAAAAATGGTTAAAAACTTAATTCAAGCACGTGCGTAAAAGGACTTTCATTCTATACGTAATTGGATCAGATATCTTCAACTCATTTTTACCCTTACTATTCCAGTGATACGGTCTTATACAACAAAATACTAAGTAAATCGATAAACGAGAAGCATTTAGAATAATATGTGCTCTGACCATACAAACAAGTACCAAGGGATGTAAGCTGTCTTTGTCATTGAGGAAATGACCTTCAACCTGGCCATAAAACCATATAGATCATGGGCCACCAATAGCCCTCCCCCCCTTGGGGGTTTTATGGGGTGATCATTTTCACAATCCTTGTTTTATTAACTAATGGATATTAGTTGTCTGCCAAAAATTATCTTCTGCTTTTACCGATTGCCACCATGTTAAACAGGATAACATTCTTCTTTCTTGTTGTTGGCTTTTTACTCAATGACAAGAATAAGCAAAGCCTTACTCTTTTTCTTCTAAATGGATGGAAGCAGCACAAATATGCTAGGATGTTGATGGGGAGACGCACATACTTTGCTTATGGAGATAAATGCACTTGTTTGACAACCACTAATGGACAGCATAAAATTAATCAAGATATTAAGAACTTGGATCCTGCCAAGAGGAAGCAGACCCCAAAATTGTGCTCCATTGCTCGCACATTGTAGTTCAAAGCTTGCTTGATTCAACTATAACTGTACGATCACCTGACACTGACGTTTTTATTCTCCTTCCTAAACATGCTCAGAAAATAACACAGACTGTTTTGTTTGATACTGGAGTAGGCAATAAAAGACGACTGATAGACATTCGAAGTGTCATCCAAGGTGCTGGAAAAGAAATTTGCTGTATTCTTCCAGCCTTGCACACGTTTAGTGGCTGTGATACGACAAGTGCGTTTGTCAGAAAGGGTAAAATTGCCATTATTAAAATCTTTAGCACTTAGAGTTCGTTGATACATTCGCCCGATTAGGAATCTCAAGTGAAATTCCAGATTATTTTCTATCTGAGCTTGAATACTTTGTGTAACTTCTCTATGGTGGATCGTCTAACACAGACATCAGAAAATTAAGACATGAGAAGTTTGTCCAGCAATTTGATTCAGTCAAAAACACTAGTTACAAGCTGTGATGGAATGGAGATGGCCCTCTTGCCCTCTAGCAAAAATGAATCGAAAATGCCCATCAAAAGAGCAAATTATCAGACCCTTATTTGGAACCAGGCAGGCACAGCCATCCCAAATTTACCTTTGGCAGAACTTCATGGGTTGAAAATTTCAGAAGGAAAGATAGAATTCAAATGGTCAGAAGGTAAACTCATGCCACAGGAACTATAGAAGTGTTGTTAGAGGAGCCAAAGAGGATACGAGATGATGATGATGGCCCTGAATTTGTTAATCTTGTAGATTACATTTTAAAATGAAATTTAAAAGATTATGACCAGCCATGTTTATTCATAAAACGTGTAGTAAAAACAACTCTTCTTTATTGTGAATTTGCATGAGAAATTTAAGATAAGGATGATTTTCATTCAGGAACTTGTGGTTCCAGTGCTGCCCCTTATTATGTTGAGTTATTATCTAAAAATATTCTCCATTATTATCATGTCTACCTATACTGAAGACTACCAGACCATCCAAGGGTTCGGGGAGAGCAACTGACTGCCTGGATAGATGAACAGGTAGCTAGAGCAAAGAAGGAAAGAGAATAGAAGGAGGAGAAACAGTGCCAACAAGAGGAGAAGCAACGCCAACACGAGCTCAACTTGGCTCAGGAGAAAACTGCTGAGAGACAAGCAAGAGAAGAACAATGTAGCCATGAGTGCAAGCTTGCCCTGTAAATGCCATGGCACTCGCCTAACATAGGACCAAGAATCCTACTTCTGCTACCCCCAGTCAACTCAGCCAAGCATAGGTACCCTAATCTAGAAATGGTCAGACAGTGAACCTGTCGAATGGCCGGATCACATAGAGAAAATCTTTGAGAAGTTCACCCCTAATGCAACGGAGATAGCCTTAACATTAAATAAGCATATGGGTGGAAAGGGTGTAGTTGCACTTCGTGCTTCGACAGCCACAGAACAAGGAGATCTTGTTGTAGTCTGGAGGGCTGTCAACAAAGCGTACGAAATCACACCGGGCTGGTGGGGACAACGCTGGCACAGCTTACCCAAAGAAATAAGTCAATCCTGGATGGATTGAAATTATCATAAAGGGAGACTAATGTCACAACGATCAACGAGCTCTAGGAGTGAGTGCAACTGGAGGATTTCTACCACTACACTCCGAGCACACTCGCTACCTACACATATGAGAAATGCCCAACCACCGTCACAGAATGCTGCCGTTTAGCCGATGATTGGGAAACTCAGCATTACCAGCATAGTGCAATGGGCAGAAAAATAGTACCTACTTATCCCACATCTCTCAAACCCATTCCAAAAATGGGTTGCAAGCTAAAAGTCTGGCCTGTATCTATTGCAAGAAGGTTGGACACTGCTCGGAACAATGCCATTTTAAGCCAGGTAATAACCAGAAGGCTGCCAAAGAACCTTGCTCTAAACCTTCAAATAACCGGGCCACTTCTGCTGCAGCAGAAGCTCAACCTAAGCCTACCCCCTCAACCTCTGGGGCCTTACCTTACCTTACAGACCTTACAGTTCGTTTGGGTTGCCCCAGGTCCCTCAGTGTGAGGGACCTTTAATGTCTACCAGAGAATTGCTAATGCATCTTCCAGTATATTTTGCATCTTCCAATCTTGGATGGTCTGGGATGCAGCTTAGATATTTGTCGAGCTCATTCTTAAGCACATCTACTCTCACTCTTGATATGTTCCTCAGATGATCTGGTAATGCATTGAACAATCACTGCATTATTGATGCTGGTGCAAAATGGATTAATGTCCTGTGTGCTTTCCTCAGTTTTCCTGGTATAGTTTTGGGCACTATTAATCTACCTCTGCTTGCTCTTTCTGATATTTTTAGCTCCATGATGTTTTCGGTAATTCCTTCTATCTGTTTCCATGCCTGTATTATCATGTAGTGTTCTCTTCTCCTTTCGAGACTATATAAATTTAAGAATTGTAGTCTTTCCCAGTAGTCTAGGTCCTTAACTTCTTCTGTTCTAGCTGTAAAGGACCTTTGTACACTTTCTATTTGTGCAATATCCTTTTGGTAGTGGATACCATATCATATTGCAATATTCAAGTGGACTACGTACATACGTTTCATAAAGCATAATCATGTGTTCGACTTTTTTTGTTTTGGAGTGCCAGAACAACATTCCCATTTTTGCTTTGCATTTTTCCAATAATATTGCTATTTGATCATTGCATAGCATAATCCTATTCAGCATCACACCAAGGTCTTTAACTGCTTCCTTATTTGTGATTGTCTCGTTATTAGGTCCCTTGTATGCATATAGCATTCCTTCTGTATCACCATAGTTTATTGATTCAAATTTATCAGAGTTAAATACCATCCTATTTACCTCTGCCCATGCATATATTTTGTTTAGGTCTCTTTGTAGTGAGGTCCTATCTTCATCACAAGTAATTTCTCTACTTATTCTTGTGTCATCGACAAAACTTCTCACTACATAAGTGAGACTTTGGTAATGAAGTTTGCAAAGACTGCCACAATAAGGGACATATGTCCAGCAAATATATACATTGCCCCAAGTACACAACTCCAAGGGTTGTGCAAGCAGCTATTGAACCTCAACAGACTACTGAATGGCACAGCTTAGATGACGTGGCTGTAGCTCCCATTGATGGTTCGTCTCAACCACAAACCCTATCGAATGTCATTGATACGGGCTACAGGATAAACCTCATCACATACAACCACCTACCACCTAACGCTCCTATCCAGGAGGACAAATGAATCACTATATGCTGGTTCAGTGGTCATTTCATGGATCTTTTTGCAGTTCACTTGACCGTAACGAATGGCAACCCTTGTCTCACACAAGAACATAGATTCGGAGTAACTGAAACATGAACTACTGGATGCTTCTTTCTTCTAGGACAAGATTTCCTGCAGTGGAGAGATTCCACGATACCGTTGTGATGCTTGACAGTGATACCGACAGGAGACTCCGCTGACCAACCAGCCCATCAAACCAGTGAACCTCTACCACCAGACTTGTAGTTAGTCAACATCCCATTGCTCCGGGAGTCATCAAACACGGACTCTGTTCCAGAACCATCTGTACCAGCAACCACTCTCCTAATCATGGGAGCAGAAGCCACCATCCCTGAACTACAAATGGATAATTTGATAGCTGCTCAAGCTGGAGATCCTAAACTACAACATATCAGAGAGGAGGCCCAGAACAATCAAACCAACATCACCGACTTCTCCACTGCCAATTACCTGGTAGAAGACAATGTGTTAAACAGAATAAACAGGAAAATGGAAGAACCCGCTCACATCGCATTCACAAATAGTGTTGCCAAGCAAACTACAACAAAACATCATAGAACTGGCCAATTATGGAATCAGTTGACATTTTGGTGTCATTTGAACCACCAAGACCCTGTCGGACAAGTTTTACCAGGTGGGATTAAAGAAATCGGTCAAAGCATACATGTCCTTTTGCCCTACCTGTCGAACGGTGGGAAATCCCAACGAAGTAGTAAGGCGAAGATACAGAGCATTCTGTCAGCTGGAGTCCCCTTCCAGGACGTCGTCGTAGACTACTATACACCTCATGGACATACAAGAACCAAGACAGGAAATGCCCACTGTCTCACGATTATTGATCGATTTACTAGATATCCCGAGGCCATTCCAGTCAGGAGTGAGACTTCTAAGGCCGCTATCAAAACTCTACTGCATTTCTTTTGTCGGTTCAGATTTCCAGCCACAATCCAAAGTGACATTATCCGTCACTTCATGTCGAAAGAATTCCGAGATAGCTTGACAAGTCATGGAATTAAACAAGTCCACTCATCTTCATACCATTCCGAAAGCCAGGGAATAATTGAGAGGTTTCATCAGTCACTCACCTCTACCTTATCCAAGCTCTAACACAAAGGTGGGGGAACATGGGATGACAATTTGCCCTACTCACTGTTTGCATTCCGTCACAACCCGTCAGAAACCATGGGGTATAGCTCCTTTGAACTGCTGTACGCCCACTCAATGATGGGGCCTGTAGATATACTGCATGAAGCTTGGGCAGAACCAAGTAAAGTAGGATGGGTAAAAGAACTCCCAGAGATACAAAATAAACTTCGGGCCGCATGGGCAGTTGTGCAAGCAACGGAGGCGGCAGTTCAAGAAAGAGCCAAACTACGGTTCTACAAAGAAGCCACTACAAGAAGCTTTTTGGTGGGTGATGAAGTTTTGGTCCTATGGCCTGGGGCCACATGTCCCCTAGAAATCCAGTTTACTGGGCTCCATAATATACTGGGAAAAAAGAGATTACTGAATTATTTGGTCAACTGTGGACAAAGAAGAGCAAAATGGCTGCACGTTAACTTGCTCAAGCCATACAAAACAAGGGAGGAGAAGGAAGAGAAGACAAACAACTCAAGCCAGCCCCAAGCGCCATAGTGAGCAACATTACCATGATTACTACCCCTACAACTAATTACGATGTGATAGCTCAAGTGCATGCATCACCCTGGGTCATGATGATGACAAATGCCAAGACATGAAAAATCTGTTGCTAAAATATCTTGAAGTAAGTAAAGATCATCTCTAGGATCTACAGACGTCTCGCAGCACACAACAGAATTAGAGGAGAATACAAGACCTATAGCTCAGGGATACTATAGGGTAAATCTGCAGAAGGTGGAAAAAATTAAAAAGCAGGTTGGTCTGCAATTGGAATTGGGATTGATTGAAAAGGGCCAGAGCCCCTGGTCCTCACCAGTTGTGTTAGAATCTAAAGAAGGCGGAGGAGACCGACTCTGCATTGACTTCAGAAAACTCAACAAAGTCACCAAACCAGAGCCGTATCCTCTCCCAAGCATTGAAGTATGGTGAAATTGGTTAGGAACCATACCCTTTCTTATTAAGATCAATTTAGAGAAAGGATATTGACGAGTAGCCCTAGCAGAGGAAGCACGCAAGTTGACCACATTCACAACTCCAGATGGCTTCTTCCAGTATAGAGTAATGCCTTTGCTCCAAGCTGTCTTCAGCGATTAATGAATCAATCTTTCTCACGCATTGAAAACTGTG
>JANJGK010000001.1:61204538-61232038 GCA_039081455.1 Macrobrachium rosenbergii | reverse complement strand
AACACCCCTTCTACTCTGTCTCTCTCACTTCCTCTCCCTCTTATTCTCTTTCTGTCACCCACTTCCCAACTCCCACCCCCTTTGGTGACATTGATGTCTTACCCCCACAGATAGTAAGCCATATGTAGTATACCGAGATTAGTTATGATAAATTCGTAAAGTAACTAAGTCTGCGGGAATAACCATCCCCATTTCACTGGTAGGGCCATCCCCGTTTCAGGGAAGCCCTTCCATCCCCAACCTGTTTGGTGCTAGGGATGTCTTACCCCCACAGTGTTTTTTTCGAGATAGTAAGTCATATGTATACCAAGTTTGGTTGAAATTGCTCAATGTTTTTCAGAGTGTATGTGGAACATACACACACATACACACATACATACATTCATCTATTTTATATATATAGATTACTCTGGTGACTGTCCCTTTTATCCAAATATTGCTGTGCCGTCTGTCCTTTTGGTCCATGTATTACTGTGGTGACTGAAATGCATTTTCATTAATATATTTCTATGGTCTCGAGTACATGAAATGGGGTATGATAAACCCATAGTGTTTATTTACCACATAAGTTACAATGGGATGGGTGAAGGGGGATAGGGGAAGGGGAAGGGGTCGGGGTTACGAGTTTGAAACTTATCCTATTATCTGAGTTGGGTCAAATGATGGCCACGTGGCAAATTGGTCAAGCGGTTCGGGTTTACAAACACACACACACACACACACACACACACACACACACACACACACACACATATATATATATATATATATATATATATATATATATATATATATATATATATATATATATATGTGTGTGTGTGTGTGTGTGTGTGTGTAACATATATATATTTGTTTGTTTATGTATATTGGTGTTTGTAGCTCATTCGCCAACAACCGAGGTCCCTGCGTAGGAGTAAATCCAGATTCAACTTTAATCCTCTGTCTGGAAATAAACTTTATCCGCTTCAGCAGTAAACTAGAGCTTTATCAGCGGCTTTTGGCCCTGAATAGAAGACTTAACAAGTTACGACTACCTCTCCTGGCATACTGATAACGTGCACGTGCCCTTGCCTTCTACTTTTCCATTAGATCTTCTCAGTATCTTGCTAGCACGTTCTAGGTCTCTCTTTCTTTTCATCCTTCCAGAATTGCAGAATTGTGTACTCTTTTCCCCTACTCCAGTTTTGTTCCAACCAACATTTATTGCGCCTTCTTCAAGGCTTCCCTTTTTCCCATATAACTTACTCCTTCTAGCGTTCATTTGCAACTGTTCTTAAAATCTATTGTTCTACATGAAAAATCTTGATTTATGTGTTTAGGATGAGGGCTATCGCATTTCATCTTGAATTTCACTTTCCTTCGCACCGTATCGTTTTCCTTGTTAAACTGTAAATCCAATAGCTCTGATTCACCTCCTCACTATCGCAAAACCCCAAGGTCTGGGATCTCTGAAGTTGTAAATAATTTATTCCTGTCCCGTAATTCTTATTTAATTTCGTTGTGTAATAACGAATAAACTTTGTTAATTATCCAAGCACGTTTGAACTATCCAGGTGAATAATTGGTTTCTTTGCAATTTTGAACAGTATGCTACTCGGCAATGAACTGATGATCGCCTCATCACTATGCTCATATTTTTTTTCCCTTTCTTCTAATTTTATCAGGTATTCTTACTTCTTATACATTTATACTTGACTTTCAATGCTAATTCTCTCTCTCTCTCTCTCTCTCTCTCTCTCTCTCTCTCTCTCTCTCTCTCTCTCTCTCTCTCTCTCTCTCTCTCGTAATTAAACAATCTCTGCATAAATGAGTACAGTCCAAGCTACGAGATAATTTCCTGAGGTTGGTGTCAGACTTGAGTTGCCGAGTGCCGTTAGCTTCCATAATTCAGCCTGACATCTACCGTAAACGAATTGATCTGAAAACACACATCCTTTGTTCATAATCTCAATCTTGGTAGTTTATTACCCAGCGTCTATAATGATTAAAGGGGCCCATGGACGTAGAGTCACAGAAAGGGAGCCAAGGGACCCAAGGGATATGGGCCCACGGCCGAAATATACCGTTACTGTAGCATAGAATATGATGATAATGGAAAGCCGAAAGCCCTACAAATTAATGAGTCTTTTTTAGGGTTTCATAAGGCTACAAATTAATGAGTCTTTTTTAGGGTTTCATAAGGTTGAGGGCCAAAGTGGAGCTGCACTATCAGAACAAATTTTGCAAATAATTAAACAAAGAGGACTTTCTATTTCAAGGTGTCGTGGCCAAGAATATGATGGAGCTAGTAACATGAAGGGGATATACAAAGGTGTGTAGAAAAAAATAATTGATGTTGAACCCAGTGCAGTTTATGTTCATTGTGCTGCTCATAATTTAAATTTGGTGATTAATGATGCTGTCAAGGATGTGACAGAAATGGCGCAGTTTTATGATATTGTTCAAAGAGTCTATGTGTTTTTTGGATTGAGTATCAAGAGATGGGACTTATTATCTAGCTTAATTTCTGAATCAGGCACTCACAAAGGGGTAACTATTAAAAAGTTAAACCCAACTAGATGGGCTGGACGTTATGATGCGGTATTTGCTCTCAAAGTTCGATTCTGTGATGTGCAGAAAGCTCTAGCACAAATAATATTATGCAGCTCTAAGGCAGACGAACGCAATGAAGCCACTGCACTAAAGAAATGTCTTGAAAATTTTAATTTTGTATTCCTTTTGACGTTTCAGTCCAAAATCTTAGTCAATAAATTTAGTTTCAAAAATGTTGCAATCAAAAGCAGTTGATCTTGCTAAGGCAGCAGACCTCTTAAAGGTTTGCATGGATGAGATGTGCAGATTAAGAAATCAGTTTGAGGATGTAAAGAAAGAAGCAACAGATATAGCCCAGAAGTGGTCAATCAGACCAGAATTTGAGAAAAAGAGACTTCGTACCGTAAAAAGACATTTTGGCGAGCTTTGTGAAGACCAAAGATTAGAAGATCCAGAGAGTTTGTGTAGAGTAACTGTTTACTATCGTACTCTGGACATCATCACAACTCAGTTGAACTTCCGTTTTACTGGCTTGCATGAAGTTGTCTCATCATTCTCAGTGTTGGAACCAATCTCATTGCAAAATTTATCTGACTCAGAGCTGTACGAAAAAGCATCTAGTTTTGTGAAAAAATACCACAACGATGTGTCAGAAACATTCACACAGGAAATTCTCAGCATGAGATCTGCTCTGAAGGGAGAAATAAGCAAAGTTTCTAGTATTAAGGACCTTGCTAATATGTTGATCATAGAAAATCATTCTATTTCAGCCAGTTTCCCTGAGGTTTGCACTGCAATGCTATTGTTTTTAACTATTCCAGTCACAACTGCAAGTGCAGAGCGTTCATTCTCCAAACTAAAGCTTGTTAAAAACTATTTGCGAAGTACAATGGCACAGGAAAGATTAGAAGGACTAGCTCTTGTATCAATTGAACAAGGAACTGCGCGTAAATTGAACTTAAGTAAAGTCATTGACAGATTTGCAGAGATGAAAGCAAGGAAGAATGAATTCTAGAAGGTATATAAGGTATATTTGTTTATTTAATGATGGTATAAATGTTTTGGACCAAGTTGTGTTTATTTTCATTTTATAGGCATCGTAATTATGCAATAATGTAACGGCCGCATAGGCCTACATAAGGGGATTCATCTGATTCATTATTGAGAATATATAATTTAGATGTTTTTTTCTAAGCTATGTATGTATTAACAATTAGTAATTATATTTCAATGCCTGCATATTATATTTCAATGTCTTATGCCTACCAGTTCTACGATATATCAAATCAATCTCTCTACTCTCTCTCCCATAATATATATATATATATATATATATATATATATATATATATTTATATATATATATATTATTTTTTTTTTTTGAGGTAATGGGGGCCCACTGTAAGAAAATGCCACGGCCCCATTCTCACCTAGTTACGCCCCTGTTAAGGGGAAAGCAGAGAGCCTTGAATTTGATGTGGTAGATCTGAGGTTCCCTTCTTATCCTTAAAAGTACCATAATTATTTTGGGAAAATGTACATATGTGAGTCTTGGCATACTCTCTCGACTTGTCCGGAGAGCAAAAACGCTCTCACATGCATTATGTTACTAAAGAAGGAATGTTAAGGTACACTAACAAATTCGTGGGATCGTTAATGAAAATAAGCAACACTGTTCACTTGCTTAATAATCCCAGAATCAAGTTAAAAGCATTGAAGGACAATTTAATTAAGTAGACAAAAGCCTTCGAATCCACGACTATCGGAATCCTACTATCCATTTCAGGGACCGCGAGTCGTTTTTCTTAAATATCTTTCAAACTGATCATTTGATCGAAATGGTACTTTGACACAGTGTGCAAGACACCTCCTGCTAATTTTTGGTAATATACGTAGTGCATTGTCAAATGGTTTTCTTTAAGGCGTTTACTCTTGACTTACATGGTGTTGCCAAGCATCGCCAAACTGTACATTCGAACGTCCTTTATCCCCATCCCGTCCCTTCCTCTCCCTTCCTCTCCTCATCCCTCCCTCAACCGACTTTCCTGGCCTCCCGATATCGGCCACCCTTTTCCTGTCTAGGAGGGGTACCGGACGTTCGATTGCATAGATCAGTCCTGCTGACTCATGCGACTTTTGTCTTTAAAAGTCAAGAGTAAACGCCTTAATTAGCACCATTTGACAATTCTCTATATTACCAAAAATTAGCGGGAGGTGTCTTGTACCATCTCAAGTCTGAGCTCTTGATCCTTTTCCCAGGGCCCCCGTGAACACCTAATCCTCAAAATAATTAATGATCTTGGAATACTGCGAGCCAGTCTCAAAAGAAAAAAAAAAGTTCCTTGAGATTGGACCTTTTTCTCCTCCATAAAGTCATTCAGCATTATTACTATTAGTTTCAGGTTCCTTAATTGACGTGTTCATTAAGATGGTCCTTATCTTTTCTTTAAATATCATCCAGCAAAGCTTTTATTACGAGATTGTTGGAGGTGATTCTGAAACAAAGCTTGTTTTCTGGTAATTTTTTTTTTTTAATTCTGTTACTTTTGTAATTGTTATATCACCCCCACCCCTTCAAACTTGTAAACTCTAGATAGGAGAGTTAGTTGCAAAAATATGTATATAATCAAGATGGCGCTGTCGTTGTTGTTGGGTACAGTTCATGTCTTCAACTGTATTATTCAATTGTATTTCCTTGAGACATAGAGCTCCGTTTTCTTTTTGTATATTGAGTGAGGTTTTAATGCACATATACTGCCATCTAGCGTCATGTCCCATACTTTACACCAAGAGCCCAAATTTGTTGTTATTTTTTTTTTTTATCCTTTGCACCGTATGAACTATAAGAGTAGCAAAAGGCACATACCAAACATGTTCCTAGACATACTCAACAATAACCGGTAACAGGACACATATGCCACGCATGTTCATGATATCACACAAGCAGGAACATACCGCTTTTCAGCTGTGTCATGTGTTGGCTAATCGGTGCAAGATATGGCATCAGGATGCTATTAGGTGCCAGAAAGCGTTCTAGTGAAAAGCCGTGTTTTTCTAAAGTCTGACTGGAACTAAAGTTTGGACAAGAAAAAGTAGCAATTTGTAAAACATTATTTAAGAAGAATGGGGTGTCCACAGCGGTCTCTTTGTTTCGCTTAATCCAAATTTTCAGGTGTAGTTTAAGAAGTAACATAAAATCATATTACCTGAGGTGGAAAGAAGTTTAATAATTTCAGTTGTGCGATGAGTTCATTTCTGTCGATCAATTTTTCTCTGAAATGGCGAAAGCCTCTCTGATGTGCGTTGAGTATGCGGACGCATTTTATAGATTAAGTCTCATAATAATTCTGTACGCTTTGGACAGCTGCAGTAAGGGATATCGAATGGAACTCGACTAACTCATTGCCTGACCTGGTTCCAAAAAGTTTTGAGTTTCCTTGCATTTATTAAAAAAAATAGTACAGATGAACGAAAAGTATGGCAGAATGATAAGTTAGTTATGTCTTGGCACAATAACTAAATCCGAAAGACACATACTCTCTTATAGGTAGAGATTATTGATGCGTTGGAACGATTTGAAAATAAAATATATTCCGTTTATAGATACTTGATGCATTTCTTACTGTGTCAACAACAGTAGTTCCTTTTTGGAACATTCAAGAGATTTATATACATGGCAATATATTGTTACGAGTGCATCTTGGCTGATCAGTTTATTACTTGATTTACGTAATTTTTCCACGGCCCTGCATGCCAAGGACACGCGTAACCTGTCACTTGAAGCCACGAATTAACCTCAAAGACAGTCGTTATATTAACCAAAGATCGCCAGTTAAGGGTAATTAACCTTAACAAAGAATATTCAAGGAATAAAGACTTTATGATAAACGTCGCCAACTGCGGACGCAGAAAAATCTCTACTCGTTAAGATGGTATTAAATACAAAATCACAACGGCTCTTCCAAACAATGGATTCGAGACACAATGAATGCAAAAGTATTAAAATGACTTGCTTCCCCTAAGGCCTAGTTAATCTTACTGGAATAAATTGGCTGAAGCTAAACAATACAATAATTTGGCTTAATCTAGACTTTGTAAAAGCGTCTACCATAAGTGGTGGCTGGAGGATGAAACAAAGGAAGTTGGAAATACAGACAAAGATAAAGCAGACACAGACTTTACCTTGGACGAAGCGTTGCTGCGCATACAACGGACGATCGGAAGTTCTGGAGATTAATTCGTCACTTCACAATTCACTAATAGAAGACAATAGACAAAGGGACGGAGAGACCAAAAAAGACGTCTGATCTCCGCGACAGTTCAAGTCCCTCTCTGCTTCTTGTCTGACCACGCTGGGTCAAAACAGGGCATGCATTCATGTCCTGGGGGGTCTAAGCTTTGTCAAAACATTTGCCAAGGAGGACAGGTAAGCAAACTTAGGACCACCTATCTTAAAGGTGAATTTGGAAATTTCCTATGGGGTTAAATACCTAATGCTACTGGGCTCTTTGCTACAATGGAGGTTGAAGTTTGAACTGTCTACGACCCTGCCGCTTCAACACCCGTCCTTCCCGCCTTGGTTCATCTGATATTACTACAAAGAAATACATTGAGGGCGAACAGCAGTAATATTTATAAAAGCTTCCCCCCTTAAGGGGGCCTTCACTCCCTTTTCGGGCATGAAGGTCTGTACTAAGCAAGCTGTTCATCTCTATTACGTTACTCTTCTTCCCCTGAGAAGTTTAGTCCTGTGTAGCCTACCTAGCTACAGAACTACCTAACCCTAGATAGGATATGAGCTACAATCATTACTTTACCTAATTCTAACAGTACTAGAAGGTGCTTACGGTTATTTTATGCTACCTCCTATAATCTTGATGTTTTAGACCTAGCCTAGTGGTACATTCTATGGTAGTCCCTAGCCTAACCTATCCTAACCCGACCGTAGCACCAACATAAGAGTGAATGTTCTAACTAAATTACAAAGGGGTTTATGTTTAATACAATTAATAATTACCAGTTAATTCATGAGGGTTGCCTCATATGATAAATGGGTGCCTCACTGAGGTGTTAGGCCATGCGTGTCATGAGCATCATGGCTCGTTTCACAATAGTTAAGATTATTGAAGTTGGTTATGCTACTTACGTGATTACTGCGGCTCGGTGGTAAGTGGAAGGAACAAGGCTACTGATCTGATGTATCGTATTTAAGGCGGTCTAGGCTATGTACAAGAAAAAGAGATCACACTGGCTACCTCCTCTGGGCAAGGGGCCAGGATCACTCTAAGATGGTAGGGCACTGTGCCAAGAGGGCACTAGTGCCAGGATGAGCTTAGGGCTTGGCAACTACTGGGCTCTCTTCCGCCCCTTCTTCTTCTTCTTCGGGTTCCTCCAAGGCCTATCAGTATCAGGCTTAGGAGGTGATGAGGGCACCGACTCAGGGGACAGGCCAGAATGGCTAGCGGGCGCGAAGTCAGGGGCAACTTCAAAAGCTACAGGAGGGCTCCCTACTCCGGCTGCTGCGACAACCGGAGTGAGAGCAATCTCGACTTCTGCATCCGAGGAGGCCAGTTCCTGGTCTTCCAGAGACGGGATAACATTTCGATCCTCCAGGGGTTCATCCTCTGGAGTCAGATTTGGCAAAGAAGTCTCGGGTGCTGGAGGCTCTCCGGTTGCGATGATCAAAGGCATGGGGAATCCTGAATCTCCCGGAGGAGGATTCGCCTCATGATTTAGACCTGGCATAGGGGCCTTCTTAATTGGTAGCTCAACGGCCGTGACGGACGGAGCGTGGCACTGCTCAGTGCTCGTAGGTGGCACTGGCAACAGTGGAAGGTCAGGCATGCCTGACAAGGGGTCCATAGGTACAATACCTCGCGGATGACTTGAATTTGGCTGCGGCAGAGATTCCTGCCCCAGCAGGAGATCGTAGCCTCTCCGAGAGTCTTGTTCGGGGCTGGAGGCTTGCTGTCTAGCCATAGCTTCAGCATTCTCCAATTTTGCTCTTTCCAGCTAGAGCTCTTTCTCTTTGAAGGCTAACTCATGCTGTCTTTCTTCTCTTTCTTCTTCTAGTTGCCTCTGTTCGGCTTCATACTTCCTCTGTTTTAGTCTTTCTTCCTTCTCCCGCTTGGCCAAGTCGTCCACTTGCTCCTTCACCCAGGTGGTAAGTTCCGAGCCATTGAGACCTACCGCCATCCCCAGCCCCAGGAAGGTTTTATAATTCTCTGCTGCCATGGTTCTGGTGGGGAAGGGCGTCTAACCGGGTCGACTGGGCGTACTTGGGCAGCGAGGAAGTGTCTCTTCAGTGACATGACACCCTTTCAAAAGGTGGCACTGTAGTTGGGTGTGCCGTGTACGGGTCACACTGGTGGCACTCAGTATCCCTAGGCACTGGTGCAGGTTAGGTTCCAGAAGGACTCTTTTCTGTGATCCCTTTTGTTTGGTTTTATTTATTTTGCTATTTGCTTGTTTGGTGGCACTATGGTGCCAATGTGTTCCTCGGAACCCTTTTCTTAAGCCCAAATAGGCTGTATGGGAGGAAAGGCACTCTACACCAGCAGAGTGTAACAATTGAATGAGAGAGAAAGGGAAGGTAAAAGAGAGAGAGAGAGAGAGAAGTAAGCTATTCAATTGATGACAGTGCAGCAAATTATTGGCACTGCGGAATAAAGTGAATTTTTTTTTTTTTTTTTTTTTTTTTTTTTTTTAAAGATCCTCGTGAGTGGCTGGTCCCAGTGCTAACCGCTCTTCTTTCAGAGGGTGAAAACTACTGTTTTGCTTCAGTATGGGTAGCAGGCCTCCCTTGTAACCGACAATTTATCACTGTAAAAAGCTTAACTTGCCCTCATCTACTTGTGGGACAGAGGTGTTGCTTTTTTTTAATTTAATTAAATTAATAGTCTCGGTGTCAGCCCTTCTTTCTTTGAAGAGAGTCACGTACACTCGATTAGGTTATGACGGCTTACTTGAATGAAGAGAGAGAGATTTTCAATCAGCTAATTTTCTTGCTGCTTGAGACCAGTTTAAGTAAAGATTTTATAAGTGCACAATGGCATGGTTCTTAATAAATGCAGATACATCGTCTTGGCTTCCCAGGAGCCAATGCGACATCACAAGAATTTAACGTAAAATTACAATTCTTCTTTATGTGATTTGCTTTACGTCGGGTATTTGTATAGGAACCTGTGTTGTATATTACTCCTAACTAAGACCTATCGTTCCCTGACTAAATTATATCTTGGTTTTTTTTTTCTACCGAAGCCTGTCTAGCTCAAATATTTCGCGAGGTATAAGTACTACGCCGAAGAAGTAGTCCCAAAGTGGCTGAAAACAGAGCTTGGTCACCACAATGTGTGACAATAACTGGGTCTTAAGATGGCAGACAGGGTATGGTCAGTTGGACATTAACAACGAGGGTCCTAAGATGTCAGCCAAAATCCTGTTAGCCCGAAATTCAAAACAACCTCGTGGCGGAGGAATACCAAAATGGCGGATCCTTTAGCACACAATTCAAAACAACCTGCCCCGATTTCGCTGCGCTTTTTTTTTTCTCTCAATTCGATTACACAAAGCACTTGACTCTCCTCTCACAACGAACTAAGCAAATGCAGGCATCCAGATTTATTCTAAATATACCAACACTGAAACGGATTTTACGTTACGGATGGAAAATGGAAATAATTTACTAGGCGTCTCTTGTTAACGTATTTTCCGCGCGGAGATTGTCCGTTTAAGGAGTGGCTCCTAGCAAACAATGAAATGAGTCTGTGTGGTTCGGACGGGACCAAATTTACTTTACTGAAAAATGTATTTTATGGTAAAATTACTATTTCCGTTCGTTTGCTATTTCAATGACACGGTGTTTCGAATGATTCCCGCTATATGAAAACTATAACGATCGGAATTGCCGAATTCGCAATTACTACTTTGCGAAAATGAAATGAACTCCGCAAATTCGGTCTTTAGAATGAGTGGTTTGAACAATTTGACTCGAACACTCCGAACGAGGTAAAATGCCCTTTCTTAAAACATTACAAATTATGACTTGCTCTGCTTTCAATGCACACTTTCCTACTTACACTAATTCTCAATTATAATTGGTATTCTAACTATTCTTCTTATTTCTATTGTGCCTTGCTCCTTGTTTGGAAGAGTAAAATGAAATTCAATATCTGACTTTTATCTTTGGAATTAATTGTAATTAATTTCCTTTTCTCCAGATTCTTTCTCTAAAATTTACTTAGATCCTATGCAAGCTCGCCAATGTTACGAGTGCGTCTTGGCTGATCAGTTTATTACTTGATTTACGTAATTTTTCCACGGCCCTGCATGCCAAGGACACACGTAACCTGTCACTTGAAGCCACGAATTAACCTCAAAGACAGTCGTTATATTAACCAAAGATCGCCAGTTAAGGGTAATTAACCTTAACAAAGAATATTCAAGGAATAAAGACTTTATGATAAACGTCGCCAACTGCGGACGCAGAAAAATCTCTACTCGTTAAGATGGTATTAAATACAAAATCGCAATGGCTCTTCCAAACAATGGATTCGAGACACAACGAATGCAAAAGTATTAAAATTGACTTGCTTCCCCTAAGTCCTAGTTAATTTTACTGGAATAAATTGGCTGAAGCTAAACAATACAATAATTTGGCTTAATCTAGACTTCGTAAAAGTATCTACCGTAAGTGGTGGCTGGAGGATAAAACAAAGGAAGTTGGAAATACAGACGAAGATAAAGTAATTGACGAAGTTTAGAACAAAGACACAGACTTTACCTTGGATGGAGCGTTGCTGCGCATACAACGGACAATCGGAAGTTCTGGAGATTAATTCGTCACTTCACAATTCACTAATAGAAGACAATAGACAAAGGGACGGAGAGACCAAAAAAGACGTCTGATCTCCGCGACAGTTGAAGTCCCTCTCTGCTTCTTGTCTGACCGCGCTGGGTCAAAACAGGGCATGCATTCATGTCCTGGGGGGGTCTAAGCTTTGTCAAAACATTCGCCAAGGAGGACAGGTAAGCAAACTTAGGACCACCTATCTTAAGGATGAATATGGAAATTTCCTATGGGGTTAAATGCCTAATGCTACTGGGCTATTTGCTACAATGGAGGTTGAAGTTTTAACTGTCTATGACCCTGCCGATACAACACCCATCCTTCCCGCCTTGGTTCATCTGATATTACTTCAAAGAAATACATTGAGGGCAAACAGCAGTAATATTTATAAAAATATATATTGACGAAAAGACACCACAATATTTCATATTGATCTCTCTACGGGAGCAATGGTTTATTTCCCAAAATTTTACTACTACATGAATTACACTCAGTGCGTGTAATTTAATGTTCTTTAAAGCATTCAAATGTTGAAGATGGGAAGTAAATTACAAGTAAATAAATAGACCATTTTATGACTCGACAGTTGACAAAAGCTCTCGTTTCATCAGTTCTAAAATTAGAGGAAATTTCGTGTGAAGAATGATCACTCCTCTTTATCCCTGCCAGAATGATGAATAGCGAAAACTGCGATGAAGTGCGAAAGCGGAGGCAAAGCGACGGCAGTAGTTAACTGAGAGGTAATGAAAATGCCAATCGGTGTCCTTCTTAAAGGTAATATGGTATCCATCTTTCGGGTTGTTGTTCGGACGTACCTTCAAAGATAAATGTCTTCTTTTAGCTTTCCGAAAAAAGAAAACAGTTGAGATGGCTATTGGTCTGTCCGTCCATACTTTTTCTGTCTGCCCTCAGATCTTAAAAACTACTGAGGCTAGAGGGCTGCAAATTGATATGTTGATCATCCACCCTTAAATCACCAAACATACCAAATTGCAGCCCTCTAGCCTCAGTATTTTTTAGTTTATTTAAGGTTAAAGTTAGCCATGATCATGCATCTGGCATTGCTATAGGTGCAAACAACACAAGCCACCAACGGGCCGTGGTTGAAAGTTTCATGGGCCGCGGCTGACGGCAGAGAATTTCATACAGCATTATACGCTGTACAGAAAACTCGATTGCGCCGTAGAAACTTAGGCGCATTTTTACTTGTTTTTGGTTGTGCTGGAGTAAGTTCATCTTCTTTTTCCTATTATTATTATTATTATTATTATTATTATTATTATTATTATTATTATTATTATTATTATTATTATCTTACGGTTTTTTGCCAAATTCTGAATAATCTTCTGTTGCTTTCTGTGTATTTTGTTATTATTAGATCTGAAAAGTTACTAAACGTTCAGGAAACTTCATTATTATGATACGTCGACGAAGCAGTACAGAACTGCACCACAGAAATATTACAATCATATTTTCTTTTATTTTTCATTATGTTATTTCTCTTATTTTGAGTGATGTTTTCATAAACGGTTTTCTCTTCATTTGGCATTCTCAAAATTCCTAGAAATATTATAGTTGAGGAAGTTGACGTTAGATCGTTGTCCTGAGGGGGCAACAGGCAGCACGAAATAAATGCTGGATTTTTGATAAAAGAAATGGTTTAATCAGAAACGTACATCTTTCACATGTTGAGTGAGAGTGGAGCAGCCGATAAGAAGTAACGAAGGGTGATGGTAAAGAAAAGGAATTACAGCGAATGAGAAGGCCCACGTGTTTTTTGCGTCACGATTTAAAACCTCTTCATTCTCCTCGAGTGTCGTTTGCCTTCCATTTGTGTCGTAGTTGTAGTATTAACTAGTTGGCTATTTCTCTTGCGAACATTAACCACTGTCGCGAACTAAGATCTCTTTAATTTAGACAAGTAAGGTGAGATTTACGGGAATAATAATAATAATAATAATAATAATAATAATAATAATAATAATAATAATAATAATAATAATAATAATAATAATAATGCACAAATAGGAGAGGAAAGTTTTTCTCGTCCGTCTGCCGCTTAGAATCCTGCCTTGTCTTATTGTCTGCAGAAAAACAATAACAAATTATGTCCTTTGCCCCCGACAGCTTGATTACCCCGAGTTCCCGTCTTTCAACAAAGCAAATATTTGAGTTCCAAGTGGTGGCAACATACCTCGATGATTGCGCATACGAGTATATGTGTGTGTTTGTGTGTCCCTTTGGAAAAATAATTTTCTTAGTAGATTTTTTATTAAAAACTAGCAAAAAAGGGGGATGTGGAAATAGTCTGCACTAATGCACTGCTCCGTCTCACATATCCTAAGACACTAGACCCTCTATGGTTAAAGTTCCCGGCCATCTGTCAATGCCGAGCTCCATTTTAACGTGGCCCAACACTAAGGGATAAGTAAAACCCGCCACAGTTAAACAACGTTACTAGGCGATGTGCAAGCACCTCCAGACATTTTGTTCCACAACGACTCATTCTTTCCCGACATTTTCTTTGCCCTGTATTTTGCCCAGCCTTGCCGCACCTCCAACCTATTTGGTATTAAGGCAGAATTATGAATAGTGGTATTTTTGTGTTCTTTTCTGAATGTTTTAAATCAGGAGTCATTGAGAAATAGGAATTGTTTATCCACCCTCATATTTTCCCCTCTTTGTCTGAAGCCATTTTTCCAGGAAGACCGTTATTGTTTGCGGTTGGAAAGTGAAAATAGCACGATCTTCAGACTTCCAGATGATTTAAGTAATTAGGGACGTGTTCATCTCCTGTCTGGAGACATTATGTTGTTTATGGACGTAGACATAATTAAGCTTTATATAAATATGCTTTTCTTCATCCCCTTAGATTATAAAATTCAATCAAAATTAAGGTAATTAGGAGAGATCATTCGAAGGAAGAAAAAAAAATAATGTTGCGCAGGAAATTTTGGAACAATTGTAGTTTCTCCTTAGAATATCAGATTTTTCCCCAAAATGGCATTCAAAATTTAGATGGCAATAATACTGACGTTAATAATTATAGTACTGTTTTTTCCGACTGACTAAGAATAGTCATTCGGTTAGTTTCTGGTAACGATTAAAATGCTGTAGTTGGCTTGTGGTCATGTCTTACAAAGCAAACCGTTCTTCCAATTTCCTTGTTGTGTATACGTTTCGTTTACGAAGTCGTTGACTTTAGTTCTTACGGTTATTGATTGTCCTCCAAAGTTGTTGTTTCACCAACTGAATATCGAGTGAAAAGTGAAAATTCAGCGACCGATGTGTGGCATGCCCGATCATTTACCCTAGGTCATATGCATCGATTGCTTCCATTTTTAATCCTCAAATGTTCCCTAATAATCCATTCCTTCATCTCATCGGAAATTTTTACCATTAGACTCCCTCCTGGGGAGTTTTCTACAAGCCTCTTAGATCTGCATTTTACTCGCTTTTGACCTCATAATTTGTGTTTAATCTGTTTCATTCTTCCTTCGGTCATTTCTGCTAGGTCTTTCTCCTCTGTGTAGTTTGTATAGTTTCTTGTTCGTAAATCGACCCTTACATTTTCACATATATTATTCGTAACTTTGCCTTACATTTTCATGTATGTTGTTCGTAACTTGACCCTTACAATTTCACATATATTATTCGTAAATTGACACTTACATTTTCACATATATTAATCGTAACTTTACCCTTACATTTTCACATATATTAATCGTAACTTTACCCTTACATTTTCACATATATTATTCGTAACTTTACCCCTACATTTTCACATATACTATTCGTAACTTTACCCCTACATTTTCACATATATTATTCGTAACTTTACCTTACATTTTCACATATATTATTCGTAATTTAACCTTACGTTTTCACATATATTTTTCGCAACTTTACCCTTACATTTTCACATATTGTTCGTAGCTCACACCCGTCTTCATCATGATGAGTTCTCAGCTACCACTCTGTTGGCCGCGAGTTCGAATCCCCGACCGGCCAATGAAGAATAAGAGAAATTTATTTCTGGTGATAGAAATTCATTTCTCGCTATAATGTGGTTCGGATTCCACAATAAGCTGTAGGTCCCGTTGCTAGGTAACCAGTTGGTTCTTAGCCACGTAAAATAAGCCTAATCCTTTGGGCCAGCCTTAGGAGAGCTGTTGATCAGCTCAGTGGTCTGGTTAAACTAAGCTATACTTAACTTTTCATCATGATGATATTTACGCGTGTATTTCCTTTGAGGGGTAAACATATGAGTCTTTTTCGGAAATATATTCCTGCGTTGAAGAGTAATAGCGTTAATTGATGTCATCATTTATCTAAAAGTCAAACAAACCTTTCTATGTCAGCGTTATTTGATGTAAAATTCCACTCATTTATAGATGGTTGAGTGACATATATAACCATTAGCTTCAAAAATGATGTATGGAGAGGAGAGGAGAGGAGTATTTTATTTACTTATTGTTATTCTCTCTTTTCGCGTTAAAAAAAGGGGGTGGGTTGCTGTTTTTTCTTTCATTAATAGGATATCCTTGGCTGCTTTTCAAAACCTCAGTCGTATTAACGGTAGTATCTCTCTCTCTCTCTCTCTCTCTCTCTCTCTCTCTCTCTCTCTCTCTCTCTCTCTCTCTTCCGTGAAGCATTATAATGTTTCAGTTACATTTTTCTGGTTGAAAATTAAGCTGTCTCGAAAGGTGATGTTCTGTAGTTTCTTATTTGTATTCAAAGAGGCTTCGCTGTGGCCTTTTCCATATGTAAAATGCTACCGCCAAAACTTTTAAAACGAAGTCTAGTTGTTGTCTACAAATAACCCAAAGACATCTTCAGTCGTCATCCTTACAGTATGTTCCTGCTCATAATTTTGAAATTTTGACCCGAGGCCCCACTCTTCAGGCATGCAAGAAGCTCATATCGTCACGAAATTGTCTACGTAATTCTTATCTATACCTAGTGACTTCTTTAGTATAGAAAGAATAACATAGTACTCTCTCTCATACGCATATGTGTCTGTGTTAGTGTTTTGGAAGAACATAGTGTGAATTTAATTCTTATTAGTGTCTATAGTGTAAAGGAGCTTACTTTTTACATATCAGAAAGGGGCTTATTTGACATTGTAATAGCATTATATTTTCTCGTTGTTAAGGGTGCAAATCTTGTTGTTTTGCATAGTGCGAAACTATTAATGTAAATGTTTTGAGCATGAAAAGGTCACTTAGGAAGAGGGAGCTGCCTACCTCTTTGTTCTCAAGTGTCTTCCTGTCTGCCCTTGCAACATCATTTACTCATTGCTGAGGTGGCACAGTATCATCAAAAGTTTTTTCTTTGATTTTAATTACCTATTTTTCAATTGCAGTTTATTTACGAATATATTTTTTCTTTTCTGTTTCTTATTTTCTTATTCTTTCCTGGCTCATTCACTTTTTCACATTTGGGCATTCCATTTCTTTGACTTATATAACATTTTACCTTTTGAATTCTCGTACATTCATACTCTTACCTTTATTACAGCTTTTGACAATGTAGTGCGATTAATAATGATAGATCATTGTTGCTAGTGTTTTTCTTCATCCTCTCATCTTCCATTTATATCATAGAGAAGAAAGTGATTAATTATTGCCCGTCATCCCATTCCTTCATTCGATGTTCTGAAACACCTTACGGCACATAAGCCTCTGAGCCATTGACTGGCGTCACTAGTTACTCCATTGGTGGAAGTAGTCATTAATTGCCCCATTCGTAATCAGTGTAAGAGGAAACCACCTTGACGGGTGGCAAGATGGATTGATGCATCTCAATTAGCAGTATTTTCATTCCTCTAATCTGGAATTCTGTCTCCCCATGCATCCACTGCGTTATCCGCCTTCATTTGATCTCTGACGCATTTGACTGTGCGAGTAAATGACAGTTTGAAATGGGAACCGGGCAATTGATTCAGATTGATGCGTTCGTCAAACTCTTCGAAAACAATAGTGTACCTGTTCTCTTTCTTTGTGCCGTGTGCAGTTTCTGTGGTGCCTACAATTTTGCACCTGTTTTTGTACCCAAACATTTCTCTATTCAAATGTATTTCAGTGCGTGTGGATTTGTATTTTACGATGGCAAAGAAAACAACGCTAGCTTATTCTCGGACACTTCCAGGCAAGTTTACTTATCAGGAAAGCTCTTTACCTTCATCAGTGTTATCGTATTCTAACAGAAGCATATGTAGGAAAGCATTAAAAATGTTAAGTTGGAAGAATAGCAAGTTTCATCCGCTACAAACGGGGTATCCTGTCTTAGTTGAGACAGTTTATTGCAGAAAATATGTAATCCATGCATTGCAGTATGAATCTGTTTACCAGGCATTCCTTCCACCAATGTCAGTCATTTTGTCATCATTCATGCTTTATGAGATCCTCGTTCATACATAAAAATTATTGTTCAAAGTTAGCGGATTTGAATTACGCTTGTCATCGAAACTTTATCCTCGTAATCGTTATTTTCTGATATTATGCATTCATTTCATCCTGTGTTGTTTTGAGTCTTGAAATTATATCAATTGTAGGAACTGTTTATTAAAGCATTTTTCTTTTCAAAAGTAGCATTCTCAGTGATTTAGAGTATCACAAGTCTTACTAATATTTGGAGTTAAAATAAAATGGAATTAACCTTGATCTATTCCTGCGGTAGAAATCTATATTCAAGTATGTTTATTAATTCCTTGTTAGGTACTATATGTAATTTTGAAAATTTTGTGTTATACCATGTTGACTTTCATTAAATTGGCTTGCCAAGGGAAACTGTCGGGCAAATCAACTGACATAACGAACAGTCGTATATACGGAGGGCAAAATAATAAAATTTCCACCATGACTCTGAAACAGATTATTGTAGGACCTCCCACACAAATGATCAAATTTAGTACTTTTTCTTGCTCAACAGGCAGATTTTTTTTATTACAAAAATGAACCAAATCAAAATAATCCCCCAAAACCCAAGTTGTCCGATTTTTAAATAAAGAAGTACCGTTTAACAGCAGTTTAAGAAATAATAAGAACAAAAATGCATATGTGTCCATTTGCCCCAGAGTTTGCACTGAGTCGTCACCGTAATATAATATCCTGCTGCCCATCGGCTGTTTTATACAGGTAATATAAACGACCTGTTCGCTGTGCGGGAAGCATTTTCCCGAGATGTAACCGAGTACCGGGACCTTTTCCTGAAAAAAGCTGGACGCCATATCTTAAACACTAACCACAGGATATTCTTGAAAATAATCTCATTATATTATGTTACTAATTCTAACCTAAACTAACCTATGGGCATGGTAAAAAAAAACCGGGCCTGGTGCCATACTAGCATACATCTCAGGAATTTGCGTACGGGAACGATCTCAGCTGCATTAACTTGGGGGAAACGAGCTGACCTGAGGAAACTACGTAGTTTTTCAGTTGAATTCTGGCCTCTCGTTGTCACAGGCTTGCATATTTCAGCTGACTTTGGACGATACATTCATCGGATTCTATGTCGTAGGGATTTGCGGTTTCTTTCTTGAGGTTGTTTACAATTTTACTACTTTGGTTGTGTGTGTAAAATTGTGATTTTTCACGCGTTGCAACTACCTCTTTCATGTTCGAGTTTATGGTTTTTTCCCTGTCACATTTCTTTTAAGGAATGTTTGTGAGATTTAGGTAGCAAAAACGTCGTGTGTTTATATATTACTTTCAATAATAATTACGTTGTGCTCTGTGTTATAATTGATAAAGGCTTTCATATTCATTTTCTTATATGTATTCCACTTTATCCATAACGTATTATTTCAATTCATTAAATATTACTGTTGGTCTTCGTTTTATAGTTTACCGTTTCAAGGATCACGATTCCTTTTTCTGGTAATTTTTTTTTTCAAAAATTGCTTTTACACTTCACGAATCTATTGTGAAGGAACAGATTATGAAAGATATTTTGAAGTCAATAGTACTGTAACATATTCACAGAAAGTGGCAACAGCAATCAATGTAAGAATTTATATTAAGCGAGATTTCGAGAGAACTTTTTCTAAAATCTTTCTCTGCACTTATTATTCGGTGGTAATTCATTTCAAGCAACAGATGCTGTTAAAATCCCCGGTATTACATTAAATATGCACTGCCCATGTTGATTAATTATATACAAAGAGAGAACCAAATGTTTTAATAGTTAATCAACCCCATTCGCACGGGCTTATGAAGATTTTTACCATTGTATTAGTTCAGCAGCAATGGCCTTCCATTATAGATAATGCAAACGAGGAGTGAAGAGAGCTGGAATAGAAAATATTGAGTGATTTTAATATAAGAAGCCCTGCTCATGATACCTTTCTTGATGATACTGTGGAACGTAAACACATTGAAAAGAGGTTTGTGTATTGCTTATATTTTTATATACATGTACAGTTGCTAATTGTTTGAAAGGGTCTGAAATTTGACGATACAAGAGATCTAATAACAATAGAGTACCATGAATGAAAAGCAGGGTTAGAGTTGTTTAAAGTAATTGGTAACATGCAGAATGGATAAGGATGCATTTTTTGATGGTTGTATAATTTAGAAATGGGAGACCTAGGAAAAGGTATGCGAACTGGTTGAGGTGTTGGAAAGGAAGGCTCTTAACACCCAGGAAGCTCATGAGTGCGCGCAGATCTTCCCCGTTGTTACATGAAGCGACAGATGTCGCATGTGTCATAGATGTCCATCCTTGCCTCCTTAGTTAAAGAATGAACATTGCAGCGGGCTGTCGTATACTACTGTTTCTTCTTTTTAGAGGAAAATAGACCCCTTTCAATATTTTCTTTGCACCCTCTACCTTGGAACAAAATCCTGCCTTGGAACATCCTGCAACAGTCTTTTCAAATCAGAAAATTCATCTGATCATTATTACCCTGTACAACAAAACCAGCTATTAATTATCGCAGATTTTTTTTATTACCTCATGAATAATTTATATTATTCTAGAATATTTTGATCTCATGGGGTTGCTGTGTTTTTTCAGATACTTTTCATAAATAAATTAGCTTGCAATGTGTTTGTTACAAAATATTGTTCCTGAGAATTTCTTTGACTGGTACCCAGTTGTTTCGTTTGTTTGAACTACACTTCAAGTTCGGTGTAGATCAAAAGATTATTTTATGTATTTTTCAATCTTTTTATCTCTGGTAATATATTTTTACTCTTATTATGAGTTTTAGTAATTTTATTTCTTACCAAACTCGGTTAAGGGTATTTCTCTGTAAAACTTTTCCAAAGCACTACCACCTCTCGTAATTTGCCTATAAAACCACAATAATGTCTCCTGCATATATGAATAAACAAATGCAGGGCAGTAATGCACTACATTATGGTATCATCCTTTTGTGTTTGTTTCCACGAGATTTAGAGAGACACAAGGTATTTTTTTCTTGTAATACAAAAATCAGGGTTCTTAATTTAAGTACAATTAAATAACTATATGCAGCCATACGCCACACGCCCCCAGAGTTTGTGTGCTCATACAGTCACCTTGTATATTTATATATACAGTATATACAGTCACTTGAGCATATACGAACCGTTTACACATTTCTGAGTATTTCTATGTATATCATTATCAGCTTTAAGATTTGTGTAGGTGGAAAGCCTCGTAACAACCGCTTATCCACAAAATCTTCAGTGTAGTTTATCATTTCCAGTTTGATCAGGTTAATGACTGCTTCCAATATATGGTAACAGCTGTGTAATTTTTCCCTCTTTCTTTCACATGCGATTTTGATGGCTTATTTTATTTCTCTCCCGGTTTACCAATCATGTATTTCGTTTTGTATTCCCAAAAGTTTCCGCCGTTCTTCAAATATCATAAGCATTTGATTCTTGTGACTTATGCTGTCTTGTAAAAATGTAATGTTACAGAATGTTTGATAACGGTGATAAAGTCGACTCAACACCATCTTTAATATAGTTCGTTTCATTATAATCACCGACGTCAACATCATCTCTGAAATACGCGAGCGCCTATTTTTTTTTTTAAGCATGTTTTAATATAATGGGAAGATAGTGGAACATTCTAAATGGAAATGTCAAGATAATATCTTGGAACTTTAGAAGTTGTAAAGAATTTCTGCCTCTCTTCAAAAAATGCACCACAGAGTTCCATATCTCTCGAGACTCCTAGGTTAGAGAGAGAGAGAGAGTTGTGGCCCGACTGGAGATACAGATACAGAACGTCCTCTCCTCCTTCTCTCCCTAAGGCACTGTACGGCTAAATGTATTGATCAGTAAATACGAGGAACTTGGCACTAGAAGGAATTGAGAAAGAAGTTCTGGAAGAATTTGTAAATACATAATAATACAGCTGTCCTGATCAATTGGTTTGACCCGTAGTTTGTATATTCTTTATGGAACTTTTGTCCAGCAGTCATAATAAAGAAGTTTATCTAGATTTTTCTCGGTCTTATAGGTGTTAGTCTTGCTGTCGATTTTTATATTCACTTTCTTCGTTTGCTGTTTTGTGTTCTGTACTTTTTGGGCTTTTTATCAGTGTAAGAATGCCCCATCATACTTAGTAAGCCTTGTTCTTTGGAATAAGATGGTTTGCCCCATGGCCTTGAAACACAAATGCATACGGAAGCTTATGTGTCTGACATACATTTGTTTTCACCCATTCAAGTACTGACCAGACCAAAATGTAACTTACCTCATCTTGGCATTATTTTAATGAGTACTCATTATTGAATGCCATAATTGAAAGCTCCCGTGAACATCTGCGGGATAAGGCCACGAGACTAACAACTTCAGCCCTCAATGCATATCTAGAATTAAACGCAGTCTATAGGTGTCTGTTGTGAGCGGCAATGGATAACAGTGAGAGTACAACAGAATTTTGTTTTTATTGTATTTCCTCAAAGACGTGCTAAGAAAGAGAGCGAAGCGTTTAAGGTAATGAAAAGTATAGGCAAACTTGTTCTATTATTGAAAGAAAAAATTATACCGAAGTTAAAGAAATGAAGGGAGAGAGTTTGATGGACAAGTATATCTTTGAATAGAAGATCATAGTGTAAGTTTGGGTACCTCTCTCTCTCTCTCTCTCTCTCTCTCTCTCTCTCTCTTTAAAATTCGACTGAGACCTATAACCTGTGTTGTTGGTTCTGGTACTTGACATTATAATTCTTTCTGCTGCTTATTGTATTATATTCTTCACTCAGGGGAGCAGCTTTGTAAAGTTTCTTCACCTCTCTCTCTCTCTCTCTCTCTCTCTCTCTCTCTCTCTCAAATAAGCTCTCATGTGTTCAAGAATTCCTCTCAGATATTGCTCTAAGACTACTAACTCCTCAAGTTCGTCCATAGACTTAACTTTAGCGACCTCCAACTATCGTCTGAAACATCTTCTTACTTTATAGGCATAAGCCAAGAAAGTCATCTTGTCATCCTTCTTCAAAGATCTGAATCTTTCATTGTAGCATTCAGTGGTCATCTGGTAAACTTATAACTCATTTTGTTTCAGTACAGTGTACTCTTTACACTGATCAGCTGATAGGGCTAAATAGGCACTGCTTCCTTTACCAATGAGAACACTGTAAAAAGACTGACCATTTATCCTCTGGCCATCCCATACCTGTAGCCACTTTTTCAAAGTGCTCAAAAACTCATCTGGAGCTTCTTCTGTAAACTTTGGAATTAACTTCTGCACTCTTACTACATCAAACACAGAGTCTGCATTACCTTGGACATAGTTATATGGGTTTACAGGTAATATGGATCGAGCTCTGATTAACTCCAACCCCCTTTCATGTTTTTCTCTATCAGCCTGCATCTGCAGCCTAAGTAATTTTTCTTCTGATTCTAGCACCTTCAGTCTACACCAGTTTCTTCTGTTCCTAAATGTCTGCCTCTGCGTCACCATTCTTATTCTCTTGCCCTTGCTTATATGTAAATTCCTACCTCAGCTGCATTCAACCATTCATATGCCTCATTTAACTCTTTATCTACTTTACCAGAGTTTATCAATGCTTGGATTGCAACACATTTGATTTGTGCCTCAACCATATCACTAGTAACATCACCCCCACATATCACTGCTAAGAGAGTCCATTGTGCCTTAGTCATGTGAGATTCAGATAACTTTCTGATGGACAGAACGCCTAAAAATTCCTGAACTTCAAACAGAGCCATTTTCTCTAATGTACTCAACTAAATAGTTTATAATACACTTCAAAACAACTAAATGGTCACTCTCCTACCAAAATATAGCCCTAACACCACCAGTATAAACCAAAAATCAGAGTGATATTCTGTTTTGTTCTCCTGGCGATGGGCACCAAATATTTTGTCACGAAGTAATCAAGTACCTGGTTATTACACAAATATTAAAACCAAAAATTTACCTCACTTCAACCAGATACCTGAAACCTCATAACAATAATATTACGACTGAATACTCTAAAAGTAACAGTGATCCCTTAAAACTTGCTCAACACTTGAAAGATCAATCTTAAGTTTATCAAGTTATGGGGAGGTAACAACTGTTAATAAACAAATAAATTAAGGAAAAAAGGGCATCACTCCATCAAACATTATAATTATTTCCCTGGTTCTAATCCATTTCGATAAAATCAAATGAGAACGTTACAGATATATCACTTACCTTGTACACATACACAAATATCTCTAATCACTGGTGGTCAAAATGAAACACTGTGCTTTTAAAACTTTAAACAAACAAATTTATTTCTAAGTTAAAAAGTCATAATTAGAGTTCACAATCTCAAAAAGATTTACTATTACTTGATAACAATGTAAGATTTAATTAATTCTTAAACAAGTTTAATTTACAAAACTTTAATTTATCAAGAAATTAAGTTAACTGAGCAAAATTCAAACTATTAAGATTTATTCCAAATTTGAAAAAGAAATCCCAAGAAATGGAAATCAGCACAAGTATTCAACGTTAAAGTATTAACACATAATTTTGGGTAATACTGTGAAATTATAAACAAATGAGCACGTAAGAATACCATTAAAACAAGGACATATTAAAAATTAATATGCAGCAGAAAGTATACCAACAGCAATTTCACTAAAACAAAGTCTGTTTAAAGATTATATCTATCTCTCAAAAAGATTACATCCACTTTTTAAAAGATCATATTCACCTCTTACCGAAACCATAAATTAACTTTTTACCAAAACCAGTCCAGTTTTTACCATGGTAAAATCACAAGCAAATAACACATCACCTTACTCCTCTCTGCACTCCATTACACAATTCCTTATTCCTCAGTAAATACACTTTACAATGCCTGTACAATGCAAGTATTTTTAACCATTCACAAAATTTATATGTATTGTGGGAGAGTGACCATATCTTTATACCCTTCTATGTAGGGATGGGTTGAGAGAGAGAGAAATTGCCACCTTATCCTACCAACTCCCTATTCTAACTAACTACTTTTGGTTCACTATTGCCTGTTATGACTCCAAACTGGGGTTGCCAGTTAATCATTGAAAGAAAGAGGTTACACTGACAGAATCTTAGAATAAACTGAGTTCCTCTCTCTACACTAGAATAAAAAGAATACGGAATTACATCTTCTATAGAATAAACAGCCTGTTCTTGGCTTTATTCTTTGGCTCAGAAAGCAATGTATGTTTTTCCCCTTATATGAATGATTGGCAGCTAACTTCCTGGCTGGACACTTGTTCAAACAAACATACATACGTCTCTGAACGAGTCTTGGCTATCAACCTGTCATCCCTCTTCAAAGATAACATGAGTGCTCTCCGCAAACCCATTTCCTTTGTGACCCACCTGAGTACACACAGTTGTGCAACCACAAAATGCCAACCCTTTGTAGAATCTGAGACTCCCACAAATATTATTAATGTTATTTCAGTCCATATATGACGATCACAAAAGAAAACAAATACAAGCATTGTACAAAAGCATACATATTACAAAATCACCTCATTACACTTCACAACACATGAAATACCTCAAAGAAAAGTCATATAAAAAATACAGACAGTATATTAAAAATACAGAACACATTACTTTTGCAGAATATTCACATATTATAATATATATATATATATATATATATATATATATATTATGTGTGTGTATAAAACTTGTAAATTCCATACAGTTTACTTTTATTTAAAACTTCTTTATTTACAAAACAGACATGGATTGGGGGTAATGTGGAATTCATAACACGAATCTAGTTTTAGCCCAAAGAAAGGATTATACAGATTACAATATCCAAGATCTTTTGGAAACAACTTGAGTATATGCCATTATATGGTCTGTCAAAGAAAAATCTGATAATTAGTAACAGTTATGATTCGAATGACCAATTGTTGTAACCTATTATTTATAAATTCTAGAACTTCAAGAAAGGGTAGGTTCTAAGAGAATATTATTTACCAAATGTCGCCACATTTATAATCCTAGAGCCAAGGGATAAATTATCATTAGTATCATGACTGCAAAGGGAAGACACATAAATATGAGACAGTGTTGAAAGGGAACAGCCATATATATATATATATATATATAATGTTGATAGTCTTATATAGGTTAAAATATATGAAACGAGATACAGAAACTGATAAAAAAAAGCAAACGTAGTCCCCTGCACTCAAAAGATAGCACCGGGTAGAGTAGTTGCCATGTTGTGTTTTTTACTTTTTGCTGACAGTCTGGGTGGCCTAAATGTTTGCCGCCCGCGCTCTTAGCTGACAGCTTGGGGCACCGAAGCTGCTTCCCATAGAAAACGATTATTGGGTTAATATATATATATATATATATATATATATATATTGAAATATGTATGCACTATATAGGCTATATGTATATATTATATATACATTATACATATATATATATATATATATATATATATATAATATATATATATATTATATAATATATAATATATTATATATATATGCATGTGC
The DNA here is from genome assembly GCA_039081455.1 of Macrobrachium rosenbergii. Taxonomy (NCBI): domain Eukaryota; kingdom Metazoa; phylum Arthropoda; class Malacostraca; order Decapoda; family Palaemonidae; genus Macrobrachium; species Macrobrachium rosenbergii. The sequence continues at coordinate 61,205,695 of JANJGK010000001.1, read as the reverse complement.
GGGAACCAAATCCTTCCTCCTCTATAGACTTCCTTCAAGTGCGTTTAACGCTCAAAAGTAGTGTCATTTTCACATAAAACGTTCTTTCTGTTCGTTTTAGGCCAAGGCACGATGGCTTAGCAACGGATGATCTCTTTACAAAATGGTCAATCTAGCAGGGCAAGCGCCTTGGCAGAAAGGTTATTTTTTTGTGTGTCCTAATTTTTTTTAGATGATTTAAACCCGATTATATAGGTTTTACAGCGGCTTGAAAGATTAAGAAGTAAAGTTAATTTACTAAAAGTTCTGCAGTTCTTGCACCATGCCGTTACCAGCAGGTAATATATTTTTCACTGAAGGACTAAACAGTCGAAATTCCTCCAAAAAATAGATTTTATATTGCATTATTATGTGTATGTGTGAGTTTCCTTTGTGCCTTCTTAATGTTTCGATTGGTAGGAAAGACATCCTTTTAAGCTTAGTGCCACCTCCCAATTTTGTGTAGAGACGTAAATGACCTTGAAATTATCCCGTCCTGACGCCATGAAGTTAACAAACTCATGAAAGTTATCAAATATGGGTTTAGTCACAACAGTCTTCATGATGTTCTGTGGATTAAAAAGGTCAGCTTCTTTGCAAAGACTTTCTGGATCATGGAAGTTTTAAATCTCTTGTAATTAACTCTCTCTCTCTCTCTCTCTCTCTCTCTCTCTGCAAGGCAAGCACAGTAAGCCTCTTGCGTAAATAAAGATTTTGACAATGAAGTATGGTTTTCTAAATAAATATTCCTTGAAGGTGTTTTTTTACATACATGCGACAGATAACAAATGCTACTTGTCGATGTTTTACAACGTCATTCCTGATTATGAAAACGGAAATTAATATAAGAAATAAAAAAATTATAATTGTTATGATATTAATGAAAATAGCTTACTTGGGATATGTAAGGTTTTATTCCGAATGGAAAATGTTGCTACGAAATCCGTTACATGATGTTTCTTTTAAAAGAAGATACGGATTCTTCCTGACTTATGTTGGTCGTTCTGATGGAAATGTGTCATCTTATCTTTCCGGCGTGCTTAGTTTTTCCTTCTCTTTCTCAACGCATCTGTTTCATATCCTCTCTCCCTCCTAGTCCCATGTTACCAACCTATATGAAAGATGGAATTAAAATTCCC
>JANJGK010000001.1:61200423-61201938 GCA_039081455.1 Macrobrachium rosenbergii | reverse complement strand
TGACTGATGGGAAGAACCTTTGCAACAGATCACTTTACCTTGTAGAAGAGGTGGCTTCAGCGAGGGAAAAGGCAGCCTTAAGGGCTAAGGGCTTCACTGGTAAGAAGACTAAAGGTCCCTACAAGATGGGACTACGTGGTAGGGCATGGCTCCCTGAAGGAGATGTCTCGCTCGCGTCCAGCAGTGTCTCTCTCTTTGCTCCGTCGGTGGGAGCCTTATATATCTTTGGTCAGGTTCAGGAGGTTACCCACAGGTAGATTGGGGTTGGTTTCATCTATGAATCAGTCCCAGGTGCTCTCTCTTAATCATTCTCCAGCCAAGCTTAGGATCTCAAAGCAAAGTCTCCCACAGCCATATGTTCAAGAAGAGAAAGTTGAAATGGATATAAAATGACTAAAAGATTAAGGGAGGGGCCTATATTCCTTTTGCCCTTCCTTGTCAGGCTGTGCCAAAAATGAAGCATTTGATGGCAGGGATTCATGGGAAACTATAACATACATACATATATATATATATATATATATATATATATATATATATATATATATATATATATATATATATATATATATATATATATATATATTTATATACATATATATATATATATATATATTTATATACATATATATATATATATATATATTTATATATATATATATATATATATATATATATATATATATATATATATATATATATATATATATATATATATATATATATATACAGTAGCCGCCAAAAGGAATTGCTGCTTCAGAAAATTGAGAGAAAAAATATTTTATGCAAAAGTAAATATTCATGAAAAATCAAATAATAAAGTAATTATAATAAAATTCAGGGTTAACATTTACCAACCCCTACCCTAATACTTGTTGGGCATGCCACGACGTTTGCGCACCTCCTGAAGTCGCTTGGGGACAGAATCTGCCAATGTCTGTAGGAGCGTGTCGTCAAGGTCGTCCAGGCTCGCTGTAACTCAGCAGACAACTTCTCAATGGAAGACATATCCTTGTTCTGTAACTTCCTTTTGGTAATTGCCCATAAATTTTCTATGGGCGAAATGTCAGGAGAATTCCCTGGCCAGTCGGGAATAAAGTCAATACTGCAATCTTTCAGCCAATTAATGTTTTGCTTCGCGGTATGTGCTGTAGCTCCATCTTGCTGAAAAATGGAGGTCTGGCTGTGTTCAAACAAATTCTCTAAGTGATGGTTCAGTATCGTGAAATACGAATCTTTGTTAACGGTCTTATTCATGGGTAAAAACACTAGAGAACCTTACCCCCATACCCAAAACAACCCCATACCATAACATACGGCGGAAACTTAACATTCGTGGCGAGGTACTTAGGGTTAAGTGGGTCTGACGTTGCCTTCTGCCAAACACGCTTCCCCTTCGTATTAGCAACAAAGAACGAAGCCTCATCACTCCATAGCACTTTCCTCCATTTGCTGATATCCCAGTCTTTGTACGAACAAGCAAAAACAACTCTCTCCTTCTTTTGCTTGGCCGTG
>JANJGK010000001.1:61127923-61197923 GCA_039081455.1 Macrobrachium rosenbergii | reverse complement strand
CTGATGTGGCAACATGGAGAAAGTCAGCTTCATCCCAATCTTTAAGAAATGAACCACAAAACCATGCACGGTCATCTCTCTGTTGCTGAGTGATGTTGGGCTTCCTGATAACATGAAATGGCTTGATACCAGATTTTTTTTTCAACTCACGATATACAGCACTATAACTTCTCTTCTTTCCCATTTTTGTTTCTAGTTCAAGCGCCAATTTACGTAAAGACTTTCTTGGTCTACCCACTGCCTCAGCTATGATGTCTTGTGACTCCTGAGAAAGGACTTCGGGTTCCAACATTCTCACTCTTTTCGTGATGACAGTCATAAGGATTTTTGTTCCAGTTTCTTTTAACAAAGGATTCATCTCTTTTAATGTATTTAGCTATCCAAGAACGTGAAATGAAGGATGCGCCAGCATCCCTGGCCTCTCTGAAGGTTATAGCCTGGATTCGGTCAATCCATCTGATTTCCTCCGAGTCGTTAGCCATGGCTGTATCTAACTGCGTCACTTAGTCTGAAAATACAAGAAATGTAAAATGAAAAATAGCTTAATAGAAACTTAAAATAATGTACTTGGAGATAGGCTATAGCAGAAAACTTCACAACTTTCCATTTGTTCTGTGGAGGGTGGGGGCCCTCTAATTTCAAAACACCCAGTATATTATATATATATATATATATATATATATATATATATATATATATATATATATATATATATATATATATATATATATATATATATATATATATATATAATATATATATATATATATATATATATATATATATATATATATATATATTATATTTGTGTGTATATATATGTATATACTGTATATATTCATATCCTTTCTACTTGCGGATTTTATCATTTAATTTTACGTATAATTCTTACTCCAATCGCATTGTATGTGTATTTACTGTTTATTATTTTTGGAGGCTTTGTGTTTGCCGAGGTGGTTTTTCATTATTTAATTTGTTAATAAGGATTGTTTTATTTGTGTAGGGTGTTACAATACAGCCCTCGTGTGAAAACCTGTCCTCCCCTCCGGCTTACCAGTCAAGATTTATGGAAAGGATTGCACTCTTAAGACGTGTCAAAATAACGTAAGTGTCACTCCCATCATTTTTGTTTTCATATTTTCTGAAAAATATCTGCTTTTCTGTTTGCTTCTTTAATAATCCAATCTCGTAAGTATTGTTTGCTCTTATTTGTGCATTTGTAGATAAATGCTTTTTAGTAGCCATAATCAGTCAATCAATGTTTTTCACATTCTTAAACTGAATGATTTTCTTTTTAGGGTGATGATGCCTACAGTGGAAGTTGCGCATCTCTGCCATAACATCGTTCACAGTAAGTGCTCCTGTGTTTTTTTTTTTTTTATTTTACCATGTTTCCATCATCATTTACTTATTAAGAAGTCTTTTACTCATTCGCTTTGGGACAGGTATGAACTCGGGTCTCATTCTCAGTATTTTTTAGAAATTATTATACACTTTATTAGTGGTACCCTGCCCGGTGCTCATAACTTCTGGTGGTACGTTTTGGAAATACAGAAGACATCCATAATTGTATCTCGTAATTTAATTTGATTTGATGTCTTCATTACGTCTGTCAAGAAGATTTTTTTTTTTCCTCGTCAGTTGGTACAGAAGATGACTAGAAAAAGAGTGTAGTTTTGTGGTAATATTACGAACAGCGTGGCGTCGTTGATAGCAACACATTAGATCCTGTAGGAGATAGGAATGACCTTTTGAGTAGAGGGACCTTCTGCCGGGGTTGGTATTACCAAAGGGTCTTTGCAGAGTCTCCTCTGCCCTAGAAACATTCTTGGTTTTCTCCCTCGTGATTTTCACGAGTTCTCTGTACGCAGTCATGGCGCCTGGCTGTCCTGACCAGACTTTCCAATTATTGTCGTCACTTTACACTGTAGAGCACATATTTTTGGCGGGTGTCAGGGGCATCAGTTTGGGAATAACCTAGAGGTCTCTTTAGGCGACCATAATAATTATGAATATTAAGATTATAATGATGTGATTTTGGTTTCAACTTTAAATTGGTGATGGTTGGGTTTGCGTTAATTAGGATGCTATGAGGCAAATGGCAAGTTTGATCTCGTATGTTAAAAGGTGAGTACATTAACAAGTAGCCAGTTTTAAAGGTGCTTAATACAGTGACCTATAGTTACTAACTTTGGATCATGTCAAGATTAGTGAACCCAGCGTCTCCTTGTCAAGAACAGCGAACCCAGTGATCCCCATGTAAAGAATGGCTAACCCTTTCCGGTCCGAACTCCAATTCCACATGATGAAAAACAGTGATTCATGTACACTGTTTCGCTGTGTTTAGTACTAGCCCCTGAGGGTCAAATGTATTTCGCCTTGTTTAGTACTAGCCCCTGAGGGATCAAATGTTGGTACGAAAGTGTTCATTTCTAGAACAGCGAACCCGATTATTCCCATGTAAAGAATAACGAACCCAATAATCTTCTTGTAAAGAATAGCGAGCCCTGCTGCGAGTGGGTTCGCTAATCTTGACATGATCCCTAGCTTTATTCCATAGTGATATCGCAGTGCACTCTCTCTCTCTCTCTCGCCAATTTCAGTATAAAGGTGGTGAATTTGGTTTGCAGTTTTAAACTTCACGGTGCACTGGAATTTCCTGATAATTACGGGAGCGTTTTTAATTACTTTTCAGAATCCAGTGCGCCCTTTTCATAGGGAATTAATCTAGGTTAAAGTTTTTAATTAATCTTTGAGGATGATTATCGACAGTTTGTGCCAAGAGCATGAATAGCCAGAGAGTCAAGTCAGAAGAGTTTTTATAAAACTGAGGAGTTTTATTTACTGCCAGTGTTGTATAGTGAACCATTTTGTAAATAATGATTCATCACTATTTCTCTCTCTCTCTCTCTCTCTCTCTCTCTCTCTCTCTCTCTCTCTCTCTCTCTCTCTCTCTCTCGCCAATTTCAGTATAAAGGTGGTGAATTTGGTTTGCAGTTTTAAACTTCGCGGTGCACTGGAATTTCCTGATAATTACGGGAGCGTTTTTAATTACTTTTCAGAATCCAGCGCGCCCTTTTCATAGGGAATTAATCTAGGTTAAAGTTTTTAATTAATCTTTGAGGATGATTATCGACAGTTTGTGCCAAGAGCATGAATAGCCAGAGAGTCAAGTCAGAAGAGTTTTTATAAAACTGAGGAGTTTTATTTACTGCCAGTGTTGTATAGTGAACCATTTTGTAAATAATGATTCATCACTATATTTCTCTCTCTCTCTCTCTCTCTCTCTCTCTCGCCAATTTCAGTATAAAGGTGGTGAATTTGATTTGCAGTTTTAAACTTCGCGGTGCACTGGAATTTCCTGATAATTACGGGAGCGTTTTTAATTACTTTTCAGAATCCAGTGCGCCCTTTTCATAGGGAATTATTCTAGGTTAAAGTTTTGAATTAACCTTTGAGGATGATTATCGACAGTTTGTGCCAAGAGCATGAATAGCCAGAGAGTCAAGTCAGAAGAGTTTTTATAAAACTGAGGAGTTTTATTTACTGCCAGTGTTGTATAGTGAACCATTTTGTAAATAATGATTCATCACTATATTTCTCTCTCTCTCTCTCTCTCTCTCTCTCTCTCTCTCTCGCCAATTTCAGTATAAAGGTGGTGAATTTGATTTGCAGTTTTAAACTTCGCGGTGCACTGGAATTTCCTGATAATTACGGGAGCGTTTTTAATTACTTTTCAGAATCCAGTGCGCCCTTTTCATAGGGAATTATTCTAGGTTAAAGTTTTGAATTAACCTTTGAGGATGATTATCGACAGTTTGTGCCAAGAGCATGAATAGCCAGAGAGTCAAGTCAGAAGAGTTTTTATAAAACTGAGGAGTTTTATTTACTGCCAGTGTTGTATAGTGAACCATTTTGTAAATAATGATTCATCACTATATTTCTCTCTCTCTCTCTCTCTCTCTCTCTCTCGCCAATTTCAGTATAAAGGTGGTGAATTTGATTTGCAGTTTTAAACTTCGCGGTGCACTGGAATTTCCTGATAATTACGGGAGCGTTTTTAATTACTTTTCAGAATCCAGTGCGCCCTTTTCATAGGGAATTATTCTAGGTTAAAGTTTTGAATTAACCTTTGAGGATGATTATCGACAGTTTGTGCCAAGAGCATGAATAGCCAGAGAGTCAAGTCAGAAGGGTTTTTATAAAACTGAGGAGTTTTATTTACTGCCAGTGTTGTATAGTGAACCATTTTTGTAAATAATGATTCATCTCTCTCTCTCTCTCTCTCTCTCTCTCTCTCTCTCTCTCTCTCTCTCTCTCTCTCTCTCTCTCTCTCTCTCTCTCTCTCTCACAGTCTATTTACCTAAATAACTAATGATGTAGCCTACTTTGTTGTTAGGTGACTCTTGTGGTGAATAAGCATCACTTTTAAAATTATATTTTTATAACATAAAAAACCGGGTATCTCAGTAGATGGGTTTCTCACTCTCTCTCTCTTTCTCTCCCTCTCATGTAAAGCAAAAGTACGTTAAAAGTAATCCACAAAGTGTAAGTTTGTATATGTCATCCCCAGTTCATCAGTGGGGCAAGTTTATAAGGCCAAGTGTGCGTTTTACAGCTTAGGCCGTCACATGAATGTCTGTGACGTTCAAAATCCGTTGTCGGTATCTGAGATTCAGTAGTCAAATATTTAAGTCATTTTACATCCGGGCTCATTTACTGTTGTATCCGTACAATACGATATGAAAACCCCAAATACTGTTTGCATATAGGACGTAAATATGGTGGTCTAGGAAGCTTACGCTATCAGGGTACCACCAAAAACTAATTACGTAGTGGGTAGGTTCAGGATGAGATGAAGGAAATAGAATCCTCGTCATAGTCGCAGCTAGATCAAATAAAAAACTGGTGTTTTGCTGTAAACGTGTTCATGTCAGCCGTTGATAGTCAGCTGACAATGCGACGTGTAGTAAGATTCACCTTTCATGGTCCCTAGTTTATTAAAATTTAAGGTATAGTGGGTTCTGCATCTTAATACTGAATTTCATTCTCTCGCTCTTCAGGTAGCGCAGACTCTCTCAGGAGGTTGAAAAAGTTAGTCAAGGACCTATCTTATGGGTTCCTAGTTTATTTTGAAGGATTTTGCCTTCTCCATGCTTTCGTAAACTTATTTCATTGCGAAATCGTTTTCTTATGCACCCTTTAATAAAACGCATTCAGTGGTATGTATTTATAAATACGGGGAAAACAGTTAATTTGTATAAAATAGACAGATTTTGCTTTTTTTATTTCAATGCCATTAGCTATAAATGTCATGGGCAGTTGTTTTCTACTGGGGGTTACTCTAGTGCTGACCGAACCCAAGGTGTTGCCCTTTCTGATCGAAGTAAATTCTATCTCTCTCTATCTCTCTCCTCTGTACCTTTTTTTTTTTTTTGTTGGTCGATAAGTTATGGAACAAAATTCCATCTAGTTTTCTCCAAAAAAAGAAAGAGGACCTTTTTTTTTTCCTTAGAACGTCTCTCTCTCTCTCCATTATGGAATACACGCACATAGTCAACAGTCTGTGCGTATCACAGAGTAGGTTTGAGAGTCTTTGACACTTCTTGCTGCTTTACGTTCAGCACACAGATTTACTGGAGACTTTCCAAAAGTTAATCTTCAGAGTTTTTACTGCTCCAAGCAATGTTCCAGCCCACCAGTGATATTTGAACCAGATAAAAAAAAGTTTTTTGATGCATGATTCCTTTTGAGTAAATTGATATTTACACTGCTGTCCCTTGACCCGACACCCATCCTCTGCGAATCTTAAACCAAGGGAAAGGATGATCTTAGGGGGTATTCAAAGCAGACCCCGTAAGCATTTAAAGAAACAAGGGCTCTTTAATTTACTCTTAATGAAATGCATATGTGTATGTTTCTGCAATCTCTCTCTCTCGTATACCCAAGAATTTAATTATGTACCTGTATGTAAGTCGACTTTGTGGATCGCAGCTGGGATAGAGAGAGAGAGAGAGAGAGAGAGAGAGAGAGAGAGAGAGAGAGAGAGAGAGAGAGAATGGCGTCATGAGCAACAGTAACTCAAAATACATACCGTCTCATCATGAGGTAATCCTCCTGATAATATGAGGTGGTCCGCATTTCACGGTAGTAGAAGTGCTCGTTGCCCCCCCCCCCAACTTTCTCGCTACATGCGGATTAGTCAAGTTTTAGTTTTGTCTTCACTGTCCTTTCATCCATCTCTGCCCGGTCATTTATGGCCTCGAACTGTATCTAGTGCCGTCCTGTCTCACTATAGTTTGCTTCTCCTCGAGCCCTCAAAGTGCAGGCCAAATCCAAGGCATTGCCCGGTTCCTTAGCCTCGATCCCACTGCAGTATCTGATTGCATATAACATGAAATCTTAAGGTTTTCAGTCAGCATGCTTCAAGAATTTTGATTGATTTTTTTACAAATTCTTGTAACCGTTAACTAGTAGTCAACTAAACACGGATTAGAACTTGCCAATCTAGTTTCTGGTTTCTGCTTGTCTGGAATGTATTATTGGTCACGACATCGAAATTGATGCGCTCAATAAGTCCCAATTGCCACTCATTACAATCGTAAGTTCATCGGCCACCCTCCATCTTTAATTGGCGCTTGTCAACCTCTTAAGTTCGAGTCATATTTTTCAGTGGTATTTTTTGCTTATCTTAGTCATGTTTGAACAGCTCTACTGCTCGAATGTTTCGTGTCAATTTTCATGGACCCAATTCCGTTTTCGAGTCATCAGAGTTCGCGCTCTTGATCCGTTGCCTCTCATTCAAGACTGACTGTTGCAACCGTCTATAGTCTGGTTATCCAAATACTGACCAAACCTAATGGATGCTTAGGGGTCTTGAGTATAGTCATTGCCTTCCATGAAAAATTTTCACAGGGCATAATCCTTCCACTTGGATATTTGGAATAATTATGACAATAATAATAATAATAATGATAATGAGTCGAGTCGCTCCCTTTCTTATCTTATCCGGATCTGGGCAAGGTACGGGCACCTCGCATCTCTTCCTTCGGCCCTTGCATTTATTCCATTAATATTTTGTATAGTGTTTCATTCCACAACACGGTTGTGGTTGGTAGCAAAACTTCACCCATTTCAAGAAAGGTCTGGGTTATCTTTCCTTTGGTCCCAGATAGGATTTCTTCATTTTATGAATCTCTCTCTCTCTCTCTCATGGTATATTAGTAGTATGTAAGATTTATGTATGGATCATGTAATAGTGAAGTTTTATTGACCAGCAGTCTGGATGCTCCTTGTCTTGATAAGTTTTAGTAACTGGTACAGTTATTGATTATCGTGAAACTGTAAACGACCTTAAATATCACAAATTGTGGAAATACTTCTTTTAGATATGTTTAATTATTTTTGTTTTAACCAAGCTAAGTGCTTCCTTGCAACAATAAGGGATGAATCTTTAGTCTGGCTGGAGTTTTGTCAGTAATTTGTGATAGCTCTGATTTTGGATTGTAAGATAGCTTTCCTCAAGGGTGTTGAAGTCCACTGACTAGACACAAACTCGCAAGTGCAAGGTAAAGTTAACTCAATATAGTGCCTTGCCTAAGAATTCTGGGTAGTTTTCCTGTTTGTCTGTACGTCCTTGGTGAAGGGATTTTAGTCGAACCTAGTACATAGGTCTAGATGTTCAAGGAGACAGGCTTTAAGCTGGGTCAAGCATCTTGTTTACCAAGTGCATCTTTTACCAGGCTGTTACCTTTGTTGTAAGCTGAGTTACTCGTGGTTTTAGCGGCCTTCAGTAGAACCAATACACTCTTGTTCGCGGAGAGACCGATTTTCTGTGCTTCTCCTGACACTTAACGGTAATTGTTTAACGACGACCACTTTTAGATTTGGGTCAATATATTTCTTGTTGGCTATGCGCAATCTTTTGGTGCGTTGACAGTGCATTTGAAACTCTAGTTGCAAGAGGTTTTTACTAGAGCATTTGATATTGCAAGACTTTTACTTTGGTCTTCGTTGTCTTGTACTTGGGGTGATATCTCTCGGTGGTAGGGTGGTGCTCCCTGTCTATGCAGACCACACTCCGGTTGATGGTATGACCAGTATACTGGTATAATTTTGTAAAATTTCCTGGGTGCTTATTTTTAAAACACTTTTAATTTCTACATACATGCAGAGTCTCTCTCTCTCTTTTGACATCTATGTCGGAATAGTTGAGGCCAAAATGGATGATCTTTTAAGTAAAATGATGAAGTAAATAATGAATATTTCTAGAATTTATTGATGGACAGGGCTTTTCCCTCGAGGTGTCGAAATGATAGATTTGTTAGGTGTTAAAAGTAGTCACGGTCTTCATTTGAAGAAATATCCAAATGTTAAGTCAAAGGTTTTTCGTCTGTATTGACTATAAAATGCTCTTTATTCATGGTCCGTTGCTTTTTTTTTTACCTCCGTCCTTTCCTCTGTTGTTTTAAAAAGCCAGGGAAGATTATTTAGTGTAAGTTCTTAAAGAATCTTTTGCATTCAAATAACGTTTGCATGGCTATTAAAAATTCTGTTTTTAACTAGCCATCTCTTTTGCTGGTCTCACTGTAACCTATAAAATGGTGTTGTAGTCTGCATACGATAACAGGTCTGGCCCCATTGAACTTGCAGCAGCTCTTGTTTTAAGTGTTTTTTTTTTATGTTATTCAGTACGTTTTTAAGTGATGGATTTTTAACAAGATATCCAAGTATGTGTATTGCATGGTTTACAGCATGCAAGTCCAAATTTTAGTTTTTTTTTAATTCGTGATAGCATTGTCAACTCGCTATTTTCAAATTTAGAATTAAATGCTATTGCATAAAACATTTAAGAATATGGAGTATTTTAAAGAATATGATAGAAAATCTTGTGTAGTCAGTCTCGATGTAGGGCGAAATGCACTTAAAGGCTTGACGAGTGAGAGAGGTCTTCAAACACTCTTCTAAGAAGGCATCCAGACTAATTACTCAAGAAAAAGAGGGCTATATTTTTTTAAACTGCTTTTTAAAGCAAGTAATTTTTTTTTAAATTGTACATCATGCCATTGTCATAAAGTCTTTAGAAATTTCATTTCATTGTTATGGAGTTTGAAATTGCAGATACCGTTGGTTTTTGCAGAAACTTATAACAAACATATTAAAGAGCTCATTTATTTTAGTCGAAAAAAAAAACGCGGGACAGACCCGCAACAGTGGAACCACATGGAGATGATGCAAGAGGATCGCTGGAACAACATAAATAAATCTTTTTTTTTTTGTGCAGCGTGGCTGCCCTAAGGTCTAGGATGTGGCTTGCGGATTTGTAAGCTTTTGGAAATGGTGTACATTTTTTCCAGGTAAGTTGCGTAAAGGTAGTTCGTTATCTAATAAAATACTTGAGATGTCCTGTCCCCCTGTTGTGCCTGGAAGAGAAGGAAAATTATTGAAACAGTGTACTCGTACAAGTTGTATAAAGGTACTTCTTTTATCCTAATAAAATGCTAGTTGTGTAAAGATACTTTTCTTTTTATTCTGATACAATACTTACTGTCCTGTCCCTCAGTGTTTCAGTTGCCTGGAATGGAAAGGAAAATTACTGAAAGTTATATTTTATGAATCATGACAAATTCCAAGTAGTCAGATTTCTGAACTTACTGTACACGTAAAGTTTACCAGAGTTGCCAACTAGTTCTATATGGAATTTTTTTTCTATTACAGATGGTGCAAACTGTAGTGAGTACCCAGTAACAGCGGAACAAAATGACCTGTTAGTGCCTAATGAGTACCTAGTACCAGCAGGACAAATGGAAGAGAGTGCAATTTTCAGTGAGCACCCAGTAGCAGCGGGACGAAATGACATGGCGCAGTTTGTAATGAGTACCCAGTACCAGCGGGATGAAATGACATAGTGCAGTTTGTAATGAGTACCCAGTACCAGTGGGATGGGATGACCTGGTAGTACCTAGTGAGTACCCACTAGCAGTGGAACGAAATGACAGATACTCACTAGCAGCGGAATGAAATGACAGATAACTGCAGTTTGTAGTGAGTACCCAGTACCAGCGGGATGAAATGACAGAGCAATATGTAGTGAATACACAGTACCAGCGGGACGAAATGACCTGGTAGTACCTAGTGAGTACCCAGTACCAGAGATACAAAATGACAAATACTGCAATTTGTAGTGAGTACCCAGTACCAGCGGGACGAAATAACAGAGCAATTTGTATTGAGACCCAGTACCAGGGGGACAAAGGACAGATACTACAATTCGTAGTGAGTACCCATTACCAGTAGCAGCGGGACGAAATGACAGAGCAATTTGTATTGAGACCCTGTACCAGCGTGACAAAATGACAAACTGCAATTTGTAGCGAGTACCTAAGTGCCAGCGGGACGAAATGACACGGTTCAATTTCTGTGAGTACCCAGTACCAATGGGACAAAATGACAGACAGTGCAATTTGTAGTGAGTACCCAGTACCAGCAGGACAAAATAACCTGGTAGTACCCAGTGAGTACCTAGTACCAGTGGGACGAAGTGACAGATAGTGCAAACTGTAGTGAGTACCCAGTACCAGCAGGACAAAAAGACCTGGTAGTATCTAGAGAGTACCGAGTACCTGCAGGACGAAATGACAGATATTGTAATTTGTAGTGACTACCCAGTACCAGCAGGACGAAATGACCTGGTAATAATTAGTGAGTACCCAGTATCGGTGGGACGAAGCAACAGATGGTGCAATATGCAGTGAGTACCCATTACCAGAAGGACAAAATGACCTGGTAATACATAGCGATTAGCTAATACCAGCAGGATGAAATAACACAGTGCAATTTGTAGTGAGTACCCAGTACCAGCAGGACAAAATGACAGATACTGCAATTTGTAGTGAGTACCCAGTACCAGCAGGACAAAATGACAGATACTGCAATTTGTAGTGAGTACCCAGTACCAGCAGGATGAAATGACCTGGTAGTGCCTGTGTGTACCCAGTACCAGCAGGAGGAAATGACAGAAAATTGCACTGAGTACCCAGTGCCAGCGGAACGAAATGACCTGGTAAGTACATAGTGAGTACCCAGTACCAGCAGGACAAAATGACACAGTGCAGTTTGTAGTGAGTACCCAGTACCAGCAGGACAAAATGACCTGGTAGTACCTAGTGAGTACCCAGTACCAGCGGGATGAAATGACAGAGTGCAATTTGTAGTGTGTAACCAGTACCAGCAGGACAAAATAACCTGGTAGTACCTAGTGAGTACCTAGTACCAGTGGGACGAAGTGACAGATAGTGCAAACTGTAGAGAGGACCCATTACCAGCGGGACAGAATGACAGTGCAATTTGTAGTTAGTACCCAGTACTAGCAGGACAAAAAGACCTGGTATTATCTAGAGAGTACCCAGTACTTGCCGGACGAAATGACAGATACTGTAATTTGTAGTGACTACCCAGTACCAGCAGGACGAAATGACCTGGTAATAATTAGCGAGTTCCCAGTACTAGTGGGACAAAACAACAGATGGTGCAATTTGCAGTGAGTACCCATTACCAGAGGGGCAAAATAACAGACGGTGCAATTTGTGGTGAGTACCCAGTACCAGCGGGACAAAATGACCTAGTATCTATTGAGTACCCAGTACCAGCGGGATGAAATGACACAGTGCAATTTTTAGTGAGTAACAAGTACCAGCAGGAGGAATTGACCTGGTAGTACATTGCGATTACCTAATACCAGCGGGACAAAATGACCTATTACCTAGTGAGTACCCAGTACCAGCGGGATGAAATGACCTGGTAGTACCTAGCGAGTACCCAGTACCAGCGGGACAAAATGACAAACAGTGCAATTTGTAGTGAGTAACCAGTACCAGCAGCAGGAAATGACCTGGTAGTACCTAGCGAGTACCCAGTACCAGCGGGACAAAATGACAAACAGTGCAATTTGTAGTGGGTACCCAGTACCAGCAGAACAAAGTGCAATTTGTAGTGACTACCCAGTACCAGCAGGACGTAATGACCTTGTAGTACCTAGTGAGTACCCAGTACCAGCGGGACAAAATGACAAATAGTGCAATTTGTAGTGAGTAACCAGTACCAGCGGGACAAAATGACCTGGAACCTAGTGAGTACCTAGTACCAGCAGGATGAAATGACAGAGTGCAATTTGTAGTGAGTAACCAGTACCAGCGGGACAAAATTACCTGGTACCTAGTGAGTACCCAGTACCAGCGGTTATGAAATGACAGACGATGCAATTTGCACGAGTACCCAGTACCAGTGGGATGAAATGACCTGGTAGTACCTAGTGAGTACCCAGTACCAGCGGGATGCAAGGACCTGGTAGTACCTAGTGAGTACCCAGTACCAGCAGGACAAAATGACCAGGTAGTACCTAGTGGGATTTGTAGTGAGTACCCAGTACCAGAGGGACGAAATGACCAGGTAGTACCTTGTATTTAATAGGAAAGTGAGGGAGGCCGTTGAAACCTCTTCCCTGTCCGTCCGGAGACAAGAAGCCAGTTTTCTGTGATCAGATGGACGAAATGACCAGGTGTACCTCAAATAAAAAGGCGAGGGCGACCCGTCAAATCTCTTCCACGTCCGTCCGTAGACATGAAGCCAGTTTTCTGTGGATTCAGTCACCTAAAGAGTTTCACATTACTCCGCTTGTATGCTGAAGACAATTATCCCCATTCAACAAAACTGGCTAATTACTCGATGCACAAAATTATATTGGCTGAATTTTAACTAGTATACGGCAATATTGCAAACTGGGCTCAGAGATTCATTAGCTTTCCGCTTGAAAGTAAAGAATATCCAAAATCTTTTGTCACAACCAAGTTACCAAACACTGATCAATAGCGAAAAATCATGATACTTATAATGCGTACTAGATGTTTGCTGAACAAGAAATTTAAGAACTATTAATATGACACGAAAAGAGAATTGTTTACTTAATAAAATTTTAACAGGGTTTGTATACTTTTGTCTACTTAATAAAATTTATTGAGTTTAACAGGGTTTGTCTACTTAATAATTGAGTTTAACAGGGTTTGTATCACACGGCTTATCTCTGATAAACTACAACCTCCCAACAGCAGTATATTAAACATAACTACACGTAGGCCTAGGATAAACAGTGACTGATAAAGACAAGCTGCAAAATAGATATCGGTAAATTACTTGGGATTCTACGTAACACTACTGAAACGTTACCCGGGATGCATCAGAGTTATGTAGCTTCCTCGACCTCCATTATTGCGCCATAATAGGTATTTCAAAAAACTAAGCATAGTCGATGACGGCGATGTTGATTTTCTTATTCAATTAAAATGGCTTCTGTTATGTGCAAGAATTTACTGCATCATGATGACATTTTACAGTTACTTTATCTACACCAGACTCCATTTGTCCTTTACGGTAATAGTGCAAATTATTATGCATTTTGGGGAATTTTAAGACTTGTTTTTTAAACCTTTGGAGTTTTTGAATAGAGATCAAAATTTACCCCCATAAAAATCGCATGGAGGAAAACACAACATTATTGGTTTTAAAACTCGTAAAAACATCCTGGCTCTCTCAATCTATGCTCGCCCATTCGCTTCATTAGAAACATGACTTCCGTGATTCTAACTACGCTTGAACACCCATTCTCAAGGGAAGGGAATTGAATTAGTTATTTTCATTTATTTCTAATTTAAGTCGTTTTCATTTATTTCTACTTCTAAGTGCACATCTTTGGACATTACAGCCTCAATACAGCTAAAAAGAGAGAGATGGAGAAATTATATACTAATGATGGCAGAACATGAAAGTGCATGGAGCAAGGAGACAGTCTTGAAACTCTTGATGATTAGGCTTATACTTCTTACACTACTGCTACTGTGTCATTCTTCACAAGCAGAATTACAGTCTTTTGATTACTGAGATGAGAATAAAAGAACTATTCTACTATATTTGCTTTTCCTACTGTAGTTATATGGCTGTCACGCCAGTTTTAGTAGTCATAAATCAATCAGTTTAATGACCAGAGCAAAGGTTATAGGTACGTGTGTATTTGTCTCTCTTGACCAAACAGTAAAAAAATGAATTGGAAAGATAGGCAATTTGAAGTAAGCCTAACCAATGTCATTATCTCAATCCCTCGTTTAACCTCACTTGGCCATTTAATCTTACATCTTGCTTAACGTTTTATTCCGTAACACTACTGGCTGCCAATTATTTAAAACTTTACAGTAGTTTTTTAACACTTGCCCACATATCGAATATAGTTACATTCTTAACACAAACTTCCATAAAAATACTTTTCGACTAAATAATGCCACATTCCATATCATCATCTTATCATCTTGTTACAATCTATCCTTCAGAGCAGCGCTTCTTTCACTGGTGAATGAGTCACTCTCCTTTAACTAGGGAATGAGTTATTCCAGGGTGAATAAATCTTTATGAAGGGGTGAATGAAACGAGATAGGCGAATGATGAGTGAACGACACGTGAATAAATGACGTCATTTACCCACTGCATTTCCTTTGCAGTTGGACTGGAACTCTGGTAAACGTGTTCTCGACCTAAATCAACAAAAATGATCTTTTAAAGGTGACAAAAAGAAACAGTGCAATTATAAAAGATAATGAAGATAATGTCTCCCTTTGGAAATGCATCAAGAAATCGGATCGAAAGAGACTTTGTGCAGAAGAGAACATTTTCTCTCACAAAAGAATATGAAACAAACTGAACTCGGGAGAAGGTACGCCAGGTGGCAACACGCCTAAGGGATAGTACTACTAAAATCTGTAGATTCAATCCTAAGAACATGAAAAATTTAATTGGATGAGGAAATACGGATACCACTGTTATTCTTTCCTCAAAACTAAACTTAAAAAACAAAAGACATACAAAAGCTATATAGCGATTAGTCTTTTATTCAACGATGCCAACCAAATGGATGTATTCTCTCATCTCGGTCAATTGAAAAATGGCGCACACATCGAATCTCAGAAATTATAATAGTGGTAAAAGTCAGTTTTTTTCCAAGAATTGACGTGAGTATTGGAATAAGTCAAGTTTCTTCCACTCGATGGTCAAAATGACACCGACCAACAAACTTCTTGTCGTTACCTAAATAGCACACATGATCATGAAAATAAAAATGCACCACAGCATGAATTAAATATATCAACTCAACAAATACTCTTCAGTTACTCCAATCAAGGATAAAGCAATACAAACCTTAAACGGGAATTTAATGACACAGATAAACATGCTGAATATCGACTGATTAAGCCCTACTTGAATATCCATGCCAATCAACTATGCAGAGTAACACAATGAAACTTTTATCTCCTGCCGTTGCCGAAGGCACCTAAGTATTGCTTCAGTGACAGTCTGTTGGAACCACCATAAGTATCGCTTCATTAGCAGTCTGTTGGAACCACCATTATTCCTTGAAACGTTTAATGGAATCACTGACATTCTCATACCAAGCTGGTCGTTGTTATGTTACCACTAGAAAGGAGCAGTTCCTTTCTAAATGGAAAGGGTAGATGTGATGAAGTGGGACAAATAAATGAAAGAACACTGTAGACCCAAATGAAGGTAAAACAGGTGTTCTAGTCATACTGGCCACAAAAAGGAAGACCAAACGAGGCAGAGAGAGGTTTGTCACTTGCAGGAGTGGAAAATTGAAACGAATTCATTTTGTTATGCTAAGCACAAACAGCATTAAGAAAAGGTTTCTGCTGTTATACCAGGGAAGGAATCTTTAATACAATGTACACTGTTCCGAATGATCTGACAGTGAGGGACAAAAAAGTGACGGAGAAAAAGACACCAAGAGAATAAAAGCATGGAAACTAAAAGATGGAAAATCTAAAAGTATACATTAAGAAAAAGTTTGTGTAGCATAAAAAACTGCAGTGTGGTAGTGGACGGGACTTCAAGAGATATGGTAAGATAATCAAGATTTACGAAGGCCTCTACAAAAGAGGCAAAGAGAGCCTTCAAGCAATAGGAAAGAGAAGGGGGGCTAAACCAAAAGTCAAGTAGCAAGAGCAAAGAAAATAAATTAATATAGGGAACGATGGAGAACATATTCTTTAAGAGGTTAAAGGAGGTCCTTTGAGATGAAAAGTGGAAATCTCCCATGGCCATCAAGAATGATAATTTCCTAAAAACAACTAGTTAACCAGTCACTGAAGAGCTGACCATAATGCAGGTACTGTATAGCAAAAACAGATAAAGAAATGGAAAGAACCAGAAGAATGGGCAAAAAGAGTGAGACGATAAGCATTTGCAAAGGCTGTGAGTAACAGGTGAAATCAAGAATTATCAGTTTGGCTTATTACTATGGGGTCAACAACAGTCAGTCTTTACAATGAGGCAATTGCAAGGTAGTACCATGCAAAGAAGAAATTATTCCACATATCTGTAGATCTTGAGAGGTTGTGCAACACCAAAACACTTTTAGGAAGACACTGCCAAGGCAGTGAATACCAAAGTTATTCACGAGAGCTAACCATAGTTACTATACAAAAAAACCACAGTGAAAACTAGTGGCAAATGTGCCCAAGGAATTTAAGGTAAATACTGGTGTCCATGGGGGGTCGCCCCGAGACGTCTACTGTATATCATTGTAATGCAGGGAAATACAGAAGGATAAAGAAAGAGAGGTCCCTGGTAACAGCAGAGACAGAGGAGGATTTGTAGTAATGTTTAAGAAAGAGTGGAATGTAAAGGAGAAAAATTAAACTCAATAAATCTTATGGTGACTGGAAAGGAGGCAAAGGGAAAGGTCCAGTCAAGAAAGTGGCCATGAGATGGAGTCATAAGTTATATTCAGAACCGCAAAATATACAAGGAACTTTCAGTGACGATGTAATAATAGGGAAAGAGATGGAAGTGGCACACCTTATTTAAAAGGCAGGTCTTGGAAGTGGTAAAACATTTCTGTTACTATGGGGACACTTAACAGTTAAGGAGTATTGAGAGGTCAGTAAAGAGAGGAAAAGTCCTGTATTGATTAAATGGAATACGACTGCTATAAAAAATGATGCATTCATATGGCTTATATAACTCAGTGCTGCAAAAACATGGGCGCTGACAAAGGTACAATGCGCACTTCGAAAGGCATCACTATATTATGCCAAGATTCCTAGCCAAAGTGCAGTGGGAACATGATCATTCAAATAATGCCCAGAATCTGCAGAACAGACTGAGATGGTTTGAGACATATGAGGCGGCGAGATAAGGAACAGCTAGTCAAAAAGGCAATAAATAAGGAAGTAGCGGAAAAGGATATGTCAGTCAGATAGGGAATCAGCCGGAAAGTCCACCTGATAGAGAGGAATGGAAACAACCCCTTCCACACCTGATAACTTAAAAGGGAAAAGTCGACATAACGATGATTATGATGACATCTTCCTATCTACAAGAGGATTACCGTCCTCGATGGAGCTGATAAACCAAACAACACACTGACTCTCCTCGTTAGGTTCATTAAAAAATTATGCAGTTATTTCTTTGAGAAGCAAGCCTGTCTTTGAAATACAGGCACACCCTATTCGTTGATGTTTGGCGAAAAAGTTTCTCTCTAGAACTGCACTTAAATAAGCTCTAAGAAACTGGGTTACCGACTGTGCTTTACTAATTTAGCTCTAAATAAACCATATTACTGTAATGCTGAACTGTTTTTAACTCTTAGTTTCAGAACGGTCTAAACACTGAGCATAGTGAAACTTTCCCAGTCAATCTATTTTTGCTCGAAAGGGAAGGAAAAGACGATAACCATCAACGCATAAGAAAATTCTCTTGCCTGTGAAAGATATTCCAAGATCAACGAAGGCCAGTGGTTTATATCAAAGCTGCGACCTAAAGTTTCCACACCTGCAATTCTTAGGGCAAGATGACTAAATTTATCCATTATTTGAATGTCAATGGAACTAACTACCTTGTTACCACCGTAGGGGGTTAGTGCCGTTGGTGCACCTCATGCGATGCAATGTACGCATTACTTAAGGGTCTTTGCAGCGTCCCTCCGGCCCTAGCTGCAACCCCTTTCGTTCCTTTTACTGTACCTCCGTTCATATTCTCTTTCTTCCATTTTACTGTCCACCCTCTCCTAACAATTGATTCATAGTGCAACTGCAAGGTTTTCCTCCTGTTACACCTATCAAACTTTTACTGTCAATTTCCGTTTCAGCGCTGAATGGCCTTGGTTGCCCCAGTGCTTGGCATGTATACCCAAAATCTATAAATCAATCAATCAGTCAACTACCTTGTTACAAAAGCTTACCTGTCACAAAGAGAACTTACTCAAAATTTGCAAAATTGTGATTCAGTACCCCGAAAAAAGTTTCAGAACTTCACATCTTTAAGTTATAAATTTGGTATTTTTAAAGTATAGAATTGTGCCCAAATGAACAGATGCATTTTTCAGTTTAACCAAAATTGCGTCATAGCTACGAAGTCAGTACCTAGACAAACATTCTGTTTTTGTAAACTTTGATTTTTCAGACAAATTATGCTGCTCTGGGGATCGTTAGGTAAAAAGAGTTGTTCTTGAACTATACTTTAGTCACCTAATGAAGTCATTTTCTATACACAAGCCATTACCGTCGAATTGACCCACACTACAGAAGTTAGAAGGAGAAGGGAAAACGCAGAAAAACTGCGACAATTCTGTTATAAATACGACAGCGTCCAAAATAGTAAATCAGTACAGATATTATGATCTCTTACTTGTGGTAAATTCTAATGTTGGGCGCCAACACTCTTAAAGTGCGCTATCACCAAATCCCAGGTTCTCAGGCAGGCCTTAACTGAAAGAGAATAAAAATATCATACACTTGCTTCCAACTCGACTCATGGTAAGGCCAATGTTCTGCATACAACTATCATCTCTTGTTTTTGGGCTGGGGGAGGGGGGGATATAACGAGGTGCTAAAAATCATATGTGTAACGGCAAATTCACTTTGAATATTCTCAGTAACTCCTTCCTCAAATATGAGAATCACGTAATGCACTCGACTAACCAAAATAGCTTGAATAAAAGGGGGCCTGGAACCACACTTAGTCTTAAACCAGATCAGTAGTAATGATCAACACCTGACGACTCCTTTCCATTAAGTTTAACTGTCAGGTTTTCTTTTTTGGACAGTGCTTTGGCATGAGCTATATCAGTAGGTATCCATCTTACCCCTAATGACTCAAGGACGATCTACCATGCCGGGGCTACTCTAAATCTCTCAGTTGAATATATAATCACGGATTATATACTCAACTTCGTTGGTCCGGACACTCATTTAAAAAAAAAAAAACAATTGACCTAACTGAGGCATATAAGAAAGAATAAGATATTTTTAGTGTTTCAAGCCTGAATACTGCATTACGGGCCCAGAATTACGTATCACGGTATGTGAAAAATATTGGATACTGAAGTTGGTTAAATTCCTTTCCAGCACAAAAAAAAATTAAAATATCATCTGCATTCTTGACAAAATCCTTTTACTTCTAAGCTTCTTCAAGGACATGTCATTGAAAGAGACTTTATAAACATTTCCTTCTCGTTCCCCATTTGGCCACAACATCTAAGTTCACTTTTCCTACATCATCATCATGTAAGGCCCTCTCCCGTTCTCCCAAACACTCGCCTCCCCTGCCGCTGATGGCTGCGGCGTAGGACCCTATCGGTCCTACGCCACCACCTAACCATCCTTTCGTCTCGTCATCTCACCACATCAGAATCTCCAACATAGACGAACATATACTCCCAACGTCTCGTCTCGTTAGTTTCATTAATAGCGGAAACTTCGAATACTATTTTCTAAACATGAAAAAAGACCAGCAGGAACTCTGCAAGCCCTGGAATGCCAGGGAGTGGGCACTACTACCACAAGTGAAAGAAAGGACTCAACCTTACCCTCCATTCAAGTCCCTGGTTTTCAAGTTCTCTACACAATCTCCTCTGTTTCATGTGATGATTTACCCAAAATGGAAAGCTCAAGTACACACACCTAACATCATCGAATGAAAAAGAATATGGAGCCTCTAATCTCTCTTTTCAGAG
The DNA here is from genome assembly GCA_039081455.1 of Macrobrachium rosenbergii. Classification (NCBI taxonomy): domain Eukaryota; kingdom Metazoa; phylum Arthropoda; class Malacostraca; order Decapoda; family Palaemonidae; genus Macrobrachium; species Macrobrachium rosenbergii. The sequence continues at coordinate 61,177,852 of JANJGK010000001.1, read as the reverse complement.
CCAACTCCGGAAAAAAAAGAGCGCAAATAAATCTAAGATAATTTCCTTCTATGATAATTCATATAAGGCTACCTGGAGAAAGACTAGCGTTTTAAAAAAATCAAGTTATTTCACGTTATTGAAGTTACTGACCTATAGAGTCTGATCAAACAGATTCAAATGAAAAATCAACCTCCCGCTTGAAATATGAAAAGCTTATAACAGTTCCCAATCTGAGTCCCAAGCTTCACTGATATCTTGATTCCTTAGTCCCCATATTATGGCAAGAAAAATCGTCTACAAAATCCTTCACAGAATAGAAATGGTTTGGGATATTTCACTTACCTTGGTCAGTAGTTGAATGGGCGACAGACGGTAGCTGAATCAAGTTATAAGAAGTAATTTCAGTGGAACATTTACCTCACAGGATTCTCAGGATGCTCGATATCAACTTGTGAAAGGTAGTTCCTCTCTCTGTCGGTCTGAAAAAGAAAAGGTTTTCTTTAACATACGAACACTGCCTCAAATTTCATAAGGATAATTTGTAAATATACCCATACTGCTTACGGTAAGGAGCTAAATCTAAGCGTTTAACTACCACAAACTAACAAATGTGTGTGTGTGTATATATATATATATATATATATATATATATATATATATATATATATATATATATATATATATATATATATATATATATGTATGTGTATATATATACATGTATATGTTTGTGTATATGTGTGTGTATATATATATATATATATATATATATATATATATATATATATATATATATATATACACACGTTAATTTCCAAAACTTGAGACACTTTGGTACCGAAAGCACCTAACAGATTTTTCAAAGGCCATGCACGTACAAGAGCACCTTTTTTGCTTTATGCACCTGTCTCCTCATTCGAAAACCGTCCAGACAAGAGACAAGAATGATCTTGACAAATGCTGGAAACAAAGTAAATCCACCCTCACAGCCTTCATAGAACTTCTAACGGGAATCACTCGTCCACTGAAATCAACTTTCATCAACATATATTAAAGAGTACAAGGCACCCCTTCACTAATCGACGTCAAGCCAAAACTTACATAAAGGAGAACAAATTAAGACAATCAAGATGAACCTGAAGGCAAGCTATTCAAGAATTGCTAAGAAAAAGACGGTTAAGTTATTAAAAAAAAAACTATATCCCACGCAATGGACTAAAAGAAAGGCCTTACAAAATAAGTGGAGATGACGTCACCTCCTCCTCCTCCTCCTCCGCCTTTTGCCTTCCCTCAAGAGAAGCCGAGACCTTTAAAGGCAATAAAAATATATTGCCTTTTATTTCAAGAGAGAAAAAGAATTCATTTCAGCATAACCATTTGCTGTTCATATAACTAATCCTGATCAGATTAGAAAAAAGAGAGAGCCATCGGATCACTCCACCTTAACCACGTATTGCAGATAGCCAGAAAGACCCTTGAATTTTATTTCTTACAAGTTATGGATATACTTCCTCAATGAAGAAGCCTCTACCTTCACTGGTGGGGTGAAAGTCTCTGTCGCCAATCGGGGAGGAAAGGGGACGCTTGAAATGTCACAGTCGTTTTTGATTAAGTCTGAAGTCTTCCGGTATAATTTAATTCTAAGACAATTCACTAATTATTCAGGAAACAGGGAATCACGCGCCAATTAGTCTGACCAAAAGACTCGCGCCTTTGTGAAGGCGAATAGTTTGGGAAATTTTAGCTCATGATTTGCATAAGGCAATATGTAATCATATTTTCTTGCAAATAAGTAAATAAATTAGACGTCTAACTTAAATGTATCGACTGCAAGAAATGATCCTCATGATTTCCCATTGGTACGAAAGGTATTCAAATACACACATGTTATGGCTTTAGGGAACTAAAAGTCCTATATGAACCATGTGCACATCTTTGCTGATGCCATGATGATGCTAGGGTTGCATCAGATCCGAAATCTCTTGATCTAGCTAGCGCCAAACGGAGAGGAAACATATCAGCAGGTCAACTGACCTTATGCCAGGGGCCACCAGACAGTTAGACTACATTCCAACTGGTAGAACCTTGTAAATACAGATATTAGCACTCAGCATGTTACTGGTACTAGAGGCACAGAATATCTGGACCCTCGCCTCTATTCCCGTGGGATGAAAAGGAAAATTTTGCAACGCACTGAAGGAAAACTTCATACCCGTCATATTATATCCTCTATCCTTCGTCATAGCCATAGACTTCGACAGTGAAAGTCAAATGAGACTTCCCTTTCCCCCGGAATCTTGGTCCTTGCTTCTCAAGTCTGGATGAGGGGCGGGAATGAATGTCGAAGTTCATGACGTATTATGTATGTTGCTTGAACTAACAGCCAATTAACACTTAATGAATAAGGTTATCAATAACTGACCTCGCCCCTGACTAGCTTAACCCTGAACTCTCTCCGGTGGCAGCTACCGCTGCCATTACCGTTAAGATAGCAGCGACGCCTTCATCAGTGGACTGAAGTTTCTTCATTCAATTTTCGATTTAGAAAAGTCAGCGTTTTACGTGCTTTTACTGACAAATGATATTAATCAATCTGTGCAGTGATTGTGTTGAGAAGTATCGCTCCAAAGACAGCAGCCAAAACCCTAGTAATCCCACGTGCATCAAAGAACAACGCGATAATTGGTAACAAGTCTAGTGATCGTTCTGGCTACAGAATGCCACGATGACACTATTTAGGAAAAATAACTACTCAGCTGGCTAAGAGCATTTCTTTGGATCAAAGTGACGGGGTGGTCAGGCACAGGTTAATTATTAACGAAACCGTTACAAAGCCATCTGAACAAGCAGAACCACTGAACAAACACCCTGTGAAATACTACCTTTAAATGAAAATGATAGGAAAGAATGTAACTGAAATATGAACATTACATAAACACTTATCGGCAAAATTTCTATGTACATAATGCTTCAGTAAATCAGGGTTGTTTACTAATAAAGACATTGTCAGTACCAAGTCTTTGTGGAGGTTACGTAAAATAAACTTAACTCATTACGATTGAGAATGATTACAGTTTATTCTGTTCTCACAATATAACGCAAAACATATGGATTTATGATATAATGTAATATGATATAGGTTCAGTATTCTCATAAGAAGGACTTTCAGTTCAGTTATATCGTCAAAGTCGAGTTACTTGCAAATGCACCACTGTCCGAAAATATCTAAAGAATTCACACAATTAGCAGCCTTGTGAACTGGTGGAAAAGACAATGGTATTGGGTCAAGCGTGCAAATGGGCTAATAGTCAAAATTCCCAGAAGAGTCAATAGATCAACCACTTGAAGTCGTTAAGTGAGGAAGTGCTATAGGTCATGTCTTCATCGCCTGTTTATTTGGTCGGAAATCTTGACAAAATCTTAAGGCTTTTGAGATTAGACAGTTTAGGAACTCTGAACAACTTTTCACTGTTGAGTTTCGTGACGTTTCTGATTACGATATGTAAAAGGAATTTATTGTGGCCCTCATCAGCGTCAGTACGAGTGACTGAGCCTTTTTCCCTTATTCGTCTCTCTCTCTCTCTCTCTCTCTCTCTCTCTCTCTCTCTCTCTCTCTCTCTCTCATAACACTTTTTTTTTAAGGAGATGGATTTGCAGTTGGAACTGAAAACCTAATTTCTTCGTTTTAACGTGCTTTTTCCCATTTTTAAATGGGGTATGCACGTTGCCTTCTTTTCGAAGGGGCTGCCCTGCCTGACATCGTTTAGACCCCGGTAACGATGTGTACGTGTTTCGTACCAATCCCCAGCTCCCTTTCTCCCAACAGCGAGGAGAACTGGGCAGTTTAGGTCGACAGTTCGAGACGTGTGAGATGTCTGTTATGTTTTTAGAAGATGTTGGAGTGGCTTTGTTTGTGTGTGTATTAGTCTGTAACACCCATTTGCTCTCAGCAAACCTATCCGTTGATTACATACGTAATCCCAGGATATCTACACGGATAGCAAAGTGTCCGCCTTCTCTGACCAGTCGGCTGCGGAATTGAACCGGCGCCACGGACCTCTACGAAGTCCTAGGCCACTGCTCTACTGACTGAGTCATCGAGGCTCCTGGAACTGAAAACCTAATAACGAATATAAATAAGAGATATAAATGAAGAAATATGTTTATATTTCTTCATTTATCTCACGTTTTGCACAAGATAGTAAAGTTTTGGTCATACTAAAGGATTCGGTATTAATTTTACAACTAAATCATGATTGCCTGAAATCAATGAGGTGATACACAAAGGAATTACCATACGAGTAAAAGTGAAGAGAAAGCATTTCATTCTTTATGCCTGTTTTTACTTACCAGATTTTGCATCATTCATGCGATCAAGATAAAATAAAACTTGTGTTTTCATACAATAAATTCACCCTGAATACGCTGGCACTTTCAGATTTTAGATGCATGTGATATATGTGAAGGGAAAATGAAGAATATGTCTTATGTTGCATGTGTACTTGACTCAGTTTGGCAGTAGTGCACTTATTTACAGAATATGTAATGACATAATGATACGGCAAATATTGTCGAAACTGCAATAGAATTCTCATTATGACTGTCGAACTTTTTCACTCCAATATAATATATGTCTGTCTGGACATATCTGATAAGAAAAAATTAATAATCAGATGGATGCATCTGGATGTGTTGGCCTCAATTTAGTCTAGGTGAGAAATTTGCATACTGTTGGCTACATGATAAATAACAGGCATACATAATTATTTAATGTAGCATGTATATAAAGGAATAAACATTCTGGTGTAAGAGTAGCTCAAACACATTCTGAGAAAGAATTTTATATTCGTTACATCACCAATAGGTTTTATGGTAAGACATAAAAAGATGTACTTTCGTTCACTGAATGAAAATATAAAAACCATAAGTCTTTGATGATATTGGCCAGACACACAACCGGCCATAATAATGAACCCACAATTATGTAGAACTGTTATTTATCATACAGCCCACAGTATGCAAATTTCTCACCTAGACTAAACTGAAGCCAACACATCCAGATGCATCCATCTGATTATTAATTTTCTTATCAGGTATGTCCAAACATACGGACATATATGATACTGAAGTGAAAAAGTTCGACAGTCATAATGGGAATTCTATGCATTTATTTACAGAAAATGTAATGACACAATAATATGGTAAATACTGCAAACTTCATTAATTGGCAACTGTCAACTGAGCCTGAAAGCTCTCGCTGTTTGCAGATCACCGTCTCTCGGCACTACTGCCAAACGAGTCAAGAACGGACGCAACATAAGACATTCTTCATTTTCTTTTCACATATCACACGCATCTAAAGTCTGAAAGCACCAGCGTATTCAGGGTGAATTTTTTTGTATGAAAACACAAGTTTTATTTTATCTTGATTGCATGTTAGATGTAGAATCCGGTTATAAGTAAAAACACGTATGAAGAATTATATGCTTCTCTCTTCACTTTTACTTGTAATTCCCTTGTGTTTTATCTTATTGATTTCAGGAAATCATGATTTAGTTGTACAATTAATACCGACTCCTATGGTATGACCAAAGCTTTCCCATCTTGTGCAAAACGGGAGATAAATGAAGAAATATAAACATATTGCTAGTTTTCTGAGCTACAGACGTAAAAAAGATAGAGTAAGTGAGCCGCCTACCTCTCGCTACTAGCCAATCAGAGGCCGCCAAACAAACCGTCTCGTAGGCCCAAGAATCTACCTTAAACTGAAGGTTCGACATTTATGTAAATCCCGCTCAGGAGCATTTAATTCTAAATCATTGTTAGGCAGTTACTATTTCGAGAAACCATTCAAATAATTGATAATTTATTCCTTAATACTCTGCCCAGAATTAAACATAAAAAACAAATCAAGATTTTTAAGAGATTTCCAGACTTTCTACTCTGCCCCGACTCCTGGATACTGCGTTAGTCATGACACTGTTTCCAACATATCTATTTCCATCACTGCCTCGAATAGACTTGAAAACTACAACAAAGTGGTTAACCTTATGACGTCATCAGCATACAGACTAATAAATTATAAAGCCCTCGTTTTTTTTTTTTTTCGCTAAAGTAACTGCTTAAGCTCGTGATACCATCTTCACTTTGAATATGTTCATTACAGAATTCACTTTATCAAATAAAAAACTTGTTTTTTTACGTCTGGCGTAACTCCCACTTCCCCAGGTATCTCTGTCATTACATCAGCCTACCTTTTCAATTGACGGGCCTCAGGAATCTCCAGAAGATCGAGAATCCTGCTCATCTTATTTCCCTTCCTTAACGAAGATCATTACTCTTACGGACAAGATCCACTGTTGCCACAAGGCCATCTTCACTGGGCAATAACATCGAAGTAACTTTTATGGAGAAACTCAAGAGGCTCTACTGAGTGTTCCGAGACTTTGGTATATCTAGAAACAGTGCAGGAAACACAGCGCTGAAACATCTCAAAAGTTTATAATTGAGGTAAAATGGCTTTTAAAATCCAACCTACGCAATAACCATCAAGTGGAGTTTAAGGGGCATGAAGGATATTAATTAATAATTCAGTTTAAATAAAATGGCACTTCGTCTACGCTGCTGGCCTTCTTATCAGGAAAGCAACGTTGGCTGTGATCACAATTTCGAAAAGAATCCTAGGCCCTCTTGGCACAAAGTACAAGTTGGATGGGTGAAGATCAGCTTTGACAGAATCTAAATACATATCTTACCGTTCTCATTATCATCATCATTAACCCATAACATCTGATTTTCATGAAATGATCCACCCCACACACCGTCCTACCGTCCCCACCGCTACAAAATGGAAAGCTACGGCAGAAATCGCAAGACAGCTGAATGCAATTGGTTACAGTGAGGAACCACAAGCCCCCAGAGACTAAGAAGCAAATTCGTCATTGCATGTGCATTTTCCGCAGGAAGACCTGATAAATTTAACCCAGCAGGATATGGACTTATTCACAATATAATGATTCCATGTACACTGCAATGAACAATCGCTCTTCAAGTATGAATGAACTGTAACCGGTGATGCAACACTTAATCCTTTGTCAAGGTCTTGGGATCCTAAGCCTTAGCATTTACCTGTTAAACAGCAAAGACAGGTAGCTTTATGCAAATTAAATTCAACGTCCTTCAGTGGGGCTATACAATCACCTCCTCGGTATTATTTTACTTATGGACATTAATTGCTTTCAACATAAAATATAAGTTTTTCTGTTGTATTATGATGTGATTTGAATGATTTTGAGGTTTATTTCCATCGCAAATGAATACTTATCCTTCCCCGGCAAATGATATACTGTATACAAAATTAATAAAATTACGACTTGTCAGAATACTGCACCCCCCTCTCCATAGCTAATACGGCAAAACTGTGTTTACTGATTACAGTTTTGCCGTATTAGCTATGGAGAGGGGGTGCAGTATTCTGACAAGTCGTAATTTTATTAATTTTGTATATATCATTTGCCGGGGAAGGATAAGTATTCATTTGCGATGGAAATAAACCTCAAAATCATTCAAATCACATCATAATACAACAGAAAAACCTATATTTTATGTTGAAAGCAATTAATGTCCATAAGTAAAATAATACCACGTCCTCTTATATACGGATGAAATTCCTCACCAGAGGCATCCAGAAAGCAACATATACAAGTTCCTCCCGACTTTGCACCTTTGGCTATGACGAATCATAAATCTATGTGTAATCATAAATCTATGTGTAATCATAAAACTATGCTTCTCACGTGTCCATATTCAGTGAGTTCTCAACCACAACAAACCAACTCACCTTCATAAACGCCAATATCTTGACTATTCGGTGTCACATTGTCACAATACGACTCTGACGGAGGACGACCAAACATGGCTTAACGACGCCAATGCTACAGTTAGACTGACAACCGGCCAGATAGCTTTTAGCCAATCACAGGAATCCATGCAGTACCCTTCGAAAAGAAGCAGCAAAACCGGCTCCTGATTGGCTGAGAGAGAGAGAGAGAGAGAGAGAGAGAGAGAGAGAGAGAGAGAGAGAGAGAGAGAGAGAGAGAGAGAGACTCACTTACTGTGGATTATGGCTTCAATATTCTTTTGTAAATGACACAAGGAAAAATATTTAGGTTATGAAGGAAAATAATCAAAACAAAAACAACAGTCAATTCCACTTAGTCCCACTTTACCGTGATTTGATGTCTCCTCCTTTTTCTCATCCTGACCCTCAGATCAATTTTAGAAGCCACTAGATGGACGGACACAAAAAGGCAATGTAAGGAGTAAGAGATACCAATGCCTTCATTCCTGGAAACCTGTACACGATCTTCCCTTACCTCTGATCTGGAAACTGCACGTCAAATAATTGTTACAAGCTCAGTATCTATTTTCTTCAGTAATTCGCTAAAACACACGAAAGCCAATATAAATTAAAAAGTAAGGTAGACTACAAAAGTGTAACTTCTTAAGAATCCTGACAAAATAAGTTGTGACACTCATACACACACACGCACACACACACACACCCTAATGCGCCATGGACAGTGCCATTCCCACATTTGATTTTAGTTTTCTGCATTAGCTTTTCAATAATTACGATGGAGTAAACCCACTAACTTACCAGACCATCGACCTCAGAACATGAACTTCCTCGTGGGTGGCCAGAGACGGGAAAACAACTTGGGATCATTTCTTGAAAAGATCGCGATGCTTCTGTTGACCTACGCATTCAGTCATGTAGTTGGGGGTATGCCAAAGTTTCTGTAATGTTTTGTATATCACAAAAAGAGACGTACTAGCAATCTATACTACCTAGACAGTCAAAGACATGGAACCAGTTCCCTAATGAAAGCACCCAGTAGAGTACTCAGTTGCGATTAAATAACCAGGCCTGGTGAATGCATGGTATCATTATTGAAGAATGTGCGACATAATCTGGATGGTGACAAGAAGTCAGTCACTGGGATGGGTAGACCTTTCAGTGCTTTTCGTTAGAAATTTTAATATTTCATAACTGTTCAAACCTGCGCGGAGGTACCTGGAGACGAGGCTAATCAGGTAAGGCTGACTCCCTGACATGAAAAAGGAATATCAAGATTTCAACCATTTGAATGCAGGGACGTGGAGATGCTTCTTTACACTTGCTCCGTGAATGTGTTTGACGAATCTATCCAAATCCGGTCCTCCGTTCTTGAGACATTTTGCTAATACATGTACATGGCGATGATGTATGGAAAACAAATGACGTGTTAATGAGATCATAATCATAAAGAGTCACGTACCGAGGCAATTATCACGAAAATCTATTCCTTCAAAATGCAATATTATGAATATATCTAAATCACAAATTTTATCCAAAAATAGGCTTGACAATACATTACTTGAATGTGTATTGCACGGATACGCTAAGTGCCCTCTCACATGAGTGCATAAGGAAAACATGCATGCATGCTCCCACATTCATGAATTTATGCATAATATTGCTCGTATTCGAATAATTATGCATACCATTCATTTCATCCATGCAATAAACATTATCCCTCAGCAGCACGAGAAGAGTATTTCTCCAGACCTATTCCAACTTAGTAGTTTTTACCAATGAATGCTTGAGAGAGAGAGAGAGAGAGAGAGAGAGAGAGAGAGAGAGAGAGAGAGAGAGAGAGAGAGAGAGAGAGAGAGAGAGAGAGAGAGAGGGCAGGAGGCAGGAATAAGGCTAGATATGTTAATGCAAAGCACCCAGGAATATGCAAATCATGAGATGAGCGTTATATACCGTGTTCCTTCCACAGTGAGTCTTACACAGCAACTAGAAGACGTCCCTGCCTCTTTTCCCTTCGGAAAAAATTCGTTTTAACATGAAAAACGTTCATGTCTGCAAGAGCGATCGCCTCAACAGAGAGAGGCATCATACTACATTCCACTGCTTACCAGCCAAGAGCAGCACAGGGTTCTGGTAAATTGTTTGTTGGTGTAGTAGAAGAGGAGTGTTGTGGTAGGGAACTAAAACTAGGAGCAACTGATTTTTGAACGGATCATTTGTGTGTGAGTGCATGTGTGTTTGTCTTTGTCTGTGCATGCTTGCGTGCGGGCGGGCGAGAGAGAGAGAGACAGACAGAGTTTATGAAATTGTTACTGCAACTGTCACAACTTCACATGAATCATATCGAGTTGATAAACTAGTTAACAGAAATTTCGCCCCTTGATGAAAATAATGCCACCTTTTTATCTTGAAATTTTCTTTTCTTTTCTATGCAGAGTTTATTCAGCCATTTGAGAATTAAACAAGAAATTTTCGAAAACATGATTAAGTGAAAAGGAAAGTAAAAGGACTGAGGACGAGGTGAAATCCTGAGAGGAAAATGTGGACTGCGCCTTTTGTCAGGTAAAAACGAATGGAAGATGGTGAACGGCTTTTTACTCTTGGACCGAAATGATAGGGAAATGACCGCCGTTGCTCCGTCGGAATGAATTTCGGGGTAAAACGGTTATTTTGAAGTTTCATGAAATCGTGGAATCTTAATACGCTATTCAGAGGAATGAGAAGACCCGGACAACTGACGATAATGCTGAATACGTTAAGTTTCCTCCGAAGAAAATATAACTTTTCTTATTTTGTAAATTTACCTTCTGTATGCCCAGTAGTTTCATAAAACAATTATCCCAGCCTCTGCCACTATTTCCCCTAGAATCCTAAGTTCATAGTTCATCATAACAGATCTAATATATTGTATATGTGTGTGTGCCAAATAAAGCAATGAAATAACTAATATCTACTGTAATCGTTTAATAGTTTACTCACTCTAAAAACCCCAAATGCAGAACGTGAGGCAGGAATTGAAATGTATTTCAAAAAAGTCCAAAAAATTAATAGCCAACGGAAAGAAACATCTCTTAAGAGAAACATTTAGAAGAAAAACCAACTGTCACTAAAGACAAAAGTATTAAAGGAGGAGACGACACTTCCTATAAGCTAATTCAAAAATGGTAATGTTTCTTCGTCTCAGAAGTCTTAAATACGCCGAAGCTTTTCCGAAATAAACCTGCAGCAAGCAGACAATAATTCCTAAGAGTGAAATGGAAACCAATTGACCTATTCACCCGAAGTCGAGGGAAAACTCCAAAATCTACATGGAGAAATCGGTGGAAACAAAAGTTACTTTCACTGACGAATCAATTTTCGAGATAAAAACTTCCCCACATTGCCAGCGTGAAGACGCACCTGCGTTCTTTGGTTAAGATATGTAAAGGAAGATACTGAATGGCAGAAAAAATTAGAGCTTTTCACAATTTCATACAATGAAGAGTTGAAACAACAATTAGTCTTCTGTATATGTTGATATATGTAATAATAATGATCTCTACTTAAACCTCACATTTATAAGAAAAGTGATCAGTTAGGATGAAATGAAAATTGAAATATACGTTAACCAGCACAAAAACAATTCTCTCCACTTCTAGTTTCTCTGATGTTTCACATTATCTATAAATTTCCACCAGGAATACACCGTCAAGACTACAACAGCCGAAACCTAATCACCGAAGCGTACTTCATATTTGCATAATGCAATAAGCAGCTGCTCACCATGAATAGCTCTAGAATGAAATACGCGAATGAAATGGCTGAATATTGCAAAAACATATTTGTATTAGTGTCAGAAGCATCCTGCTGTTGTCCTTTTTTTTCTGTTTTATCGGCAAATTCTTGAGTGCAATTTTAATAGTTAATATCGTTTTGAAGGGATGCCGATGATGATTATGAGAACAGATAGAAAATAAATCACATGATATACGTACCACATGCTATAAAGTAGATGGCAGTTGACCGTTTATTTAATTTGGGAAACGGTGTGATCCGATGGTTATAGGATGAATTCATACTCTATTAATTTTTATGTTGTTCAGGAGGGAAATCAGCACAGCCTCTTCCCTAATTTAGTCATAGATTGGAGACCACCAAGAAAGCTAGACACCATTGACAAAAACAGCTCCTTCTAAAGGTGATGGGCACACGTACCTACACACACACACATACAGAGAGGGAGAGAGAGAGAGAATGAATGTTTCTGAGAATTTGCCTAACTACGAGTAAAGATTTCCTTTTCAAAAATGTCAGTGATGCAAATGCGCAGGTGACAGTTATGGTATTCCCCAGGACGAGCTTTTGGGGGAGAATGGCAAAAACTCTGTAAGTCTTACATTCCGACTAAATAAACCACGAAAGTTGGTCGACTTCTTCATGCAGCTCCCATCCCTGAAATATTCATGTAAGGGATTATACGCTCGAAGGATTACAAATGTTTAATATATATGTCGGACACCTTAGAAATCAAGAGAACAGTAAATATAACAAGCGTAACAACAGTTGTTATTACACGAATTACATCAATAAACTATAAATAAAGATAGTACTGCATATGAGAATATTCCGAAATATATTGATAACAGCCTCTCATTGACCTATACCCCCTTCAAATGTTTCCCGCATGTTTAACCATTTCCTTCTCGTAATTTCTCAAACAGCGCTGAAGATTTTAGCGCCACGAGAGTGTCAATTAAAAGCCCCCTTTTTAAAAAAAACGAGGATAAAACCGAGTTTTCAAGAGGCGTGATTCCCTAATGCGCTGCATGATGTACGATCACACACACACACAAAAACGAGGTCCAGCTCTGGTCTGTTGGCTATCCTGCTAGCATACAAAAACCAAACAGATACTCAAAGAAGTAGCTAAACAAAAACATGACCCCAACCTCAATTCGTGAGCGGAAATGATTAATATGTCCGCCACATCAGGCATCATTACTTTCTCCATGTTCCAAAGGCCAACCCTTTAAAATAAGCAAGTTTTACCATGAACTTCAATGAGAAAGCTGTACAAATGAATATAATTACGGCTTATTTAATCTCTCTCTCTCTCTCTCTCTCTCTCTCTCTCTCTCTCTCTCTCTCTCTCTCTCTCTCTCGCACATGCACTTTATGGATGTGATTTCTTTATAACAAAGCTTTTTTCTCTAACGTATAAGCAAAATCGAATCGCAGTCACTGAGAAACTGAAACTCAGGTTTTAAACAGTCTCAACCCACTTTTGCATCCTGAATCAAATTCTGGAATCGTTTGAATCAATTAGAACACTAATTGTTCTAGAGGTGCAATGAGAGAAGCTGCTTATAAACCAAAATTTCATGACTTCATACTGTTTTTTTTATGAAATTTTGTAATTATAATTTTTTGTGGGGGCAAGTAGGGGTTAGCGAAACGAATGTAAACAATAGCAATGAATTCACTGCAGATTATTGCTATTACGACTCCAAAAACGATACTCAGTTGGACATACAGCTCTAGGTATACAGAGAGAATAAACACTGAACCTGTTTCATATGGAGACCACGGACTCGACAGCCTCCAGTAACTAGACACTGTTATTTTTTATATGTGCATCAACGTCATATATCAAAAAAACCAAAGGGAATACATTGAAATCTACTATTTTGTTTTGTTTCTGTTGCTCTGACTCAATTACACTCAGAGCGCACAAAAATTTATAACAGAAACAGAAGAGAGAGGGGAGGAGGAGAAGGAGGAAGGGGGGAGGGGGAAAGGGATGGGAGGAAGGAGAGGAGGAACAGGTTTAAAATAAATATTAGTTTTTGTATCTCGCATTCTTCTTCGATGAGAGAGAGAGAGAGAGAGTCATCATTTGCTAAATGCAATGAATCCATTCGAATATTTAATATAACGTAACGTCATACTACATCTGTATCCATCAAAGCTGATCCTAACCGAGGAAATGAGTCTATAAAAATCTCATGCTATTCATGAATTACATGACTGCCTCTGAACTGCAATCAGTAACCAACGATGGCTATGTAAGTTAACCCTGTCGATGTTGATTAACCTTTAAGATGACATTGTCATTTTACTGTTTAAGAGTATTCGTGCTTTCGGGTCTAATCGCCTACTTCTAGTACTCTTCGACTGACCCTAAAGTTCCCCACTTAAGACAGCGGATGTATTAATGTTAATACTAGTAGTGTCTGGTTAATAATAGAAAGCTAAAGAGGTAATACAAAAATCGGAAAAATCGGGGCAGTAGGCCACAAGCTACTGTATAAGGATTGCAACAGCACAGCAAGCATTGACATAGTTACGTTTATAGTACACAATTAGATCGAAAAAGATCAGAATACGAAACGCATCTGTTTAAGAGTCAAGCTTGTTACCGCTTAAATTACAGATTCAAACGTCATAAACCTTCTCATTACATAACCAGAGCATGTCATTTTTCTGGTTTCGAGTCCCTCGACGAAAGAAAAAGGGAGAAAAAATAAATCTGAAAACAGAGTGCTATAAATATCCAGTGCATATTGACAACAACGTTTGATACTATTAAACAAATTCATCAACCGTCCGCGGTTCGCAATAAAATCCCCAAAAAGCTCGGTGGTCAATATAACTGGCATCACTTGTAATACGATCAACTAATGATGGGGTTGCCAGGACTCCTTTAGTTTCATCCGAATGGAAACGAATGACGGCTGCGTTCGAAGAATTTGCCAGAGAGAGCCCGTTTTTCTTTTTTATAAATAGAGATTCGTTCGTGTGGCGAACTGACGTCGAAACACCACAGGGGAGCCACGCCAAAAGCAATTTGATTATATTCAATGGGAAAAAATATTCAGGTTTCTCAGATGAAATGCTCATTCGACTGGTAAACAACATTTCTCGTACAAACATCTCGTACACACACACACACGAATTGATTTATATTCCTAATGTTGAAAGACACCATATTTCAAAAAGCTTTACTAATTTTTAGACTAATTTCAAAAACCAGATATTAAGCAAACCAAAACACTTACAAGAAAATCGAACGCATTATAACCCACACTAAAAATAAACGGCAGCATCGCCTACAAAGAAAACCTTAGATGTTAATAATAGAACCAACTGGATGGAGAAATAAATTATTTTCACAAATTTTTCCATTGTATACGCTTCCAATGACAGATCGGCAATTAAGGAAATGTTAATAAGATGGTGGGGCGAGGCAACAACAAAGGTGGAATGAGACTAGAAAAACCTAGTCATTGAATGAGAGAGAGAAAGAGAGAAATATCAGCAAACAATTACCCAGTAACAAGAATGTGGAAAAACTCCAGAAGAACGAGGTAACATCCCATCGTGAATAACTCCAATGGGTAAAGGGCAAATATGAGAGGAAATACATTGCGTTTTGGTTATTTCGCTAAACAAAAAAACAGAGACCTTACACACTGTTCCCATGAAATTTCAAACAGTTCAGAAATACTTTAGGGCTTTTTAAATAGTAATTCATATATTAACTAGTCTTAATTTTTTTTAAATACCAAAAGTAATGCTAGGTAATTCTATCGTTATGAGAATTCCCAAGTATGTAAAGTAATAAGCTATTTATGAAAGACAACCAACAGCCATCAGCTGTTCGCTCATGCGCACCCAGTTCCACTTCTTATCGTTCACTTACCGAATGAAATTCCATTTCTTTTCGCCCCTAACGTAAACCTAACGAAATATCTTGATAATCTTGAAAACAATTTGAAAACCCTTTCCACCATATAACTTGTCATGACGGGAGATAGCTATTAAATTACATAAATACCAAAAGTACATTTTTAGAAAAAAAAAGTAACAGCGTAATTTTGCATAAGAAATTAGAGTAAATTAAATCACGTAACGAATACGTTCCATAACAAATAAGCTCTCAGAGAGAGAGAGAGAACTCTAAGATTCTTCCATCACAACAAAGGGAATACTAAAATAAATAAATGAGTATTGGAAAATAAACCTACTGATTCATAAGGCCAAGTACAATATTTTTTTTCTTTTCATTTTTACACCAAACTTTGATCTTTTAAGATCTCCCATCAATTCTTCCTTTTACTCATTCAGACATAGTGCACGAATTTACATGCGTGCCCGTGTTCATTGAATTGTCTCCCATATCTATTTTCTCATTAAGTGCTTCAGCTCGCGGAGTGAACTCTCGTGCGTTTCACAGAGCGAACGTACAACCATTTAATAACAGTTATAGACTGTCGTGCAGGAGTGGGTTTCCATTATCCAAGACTTGCATACACAGCAAGCACCAAATTGCACACTGTGTGCAAACCCCATAACCCTCCTTACCTCATGTCAGGAGGCAATCACTAGTTCTTAGAACCGACTGAGGAAGAGCGGGAAGCATGGTTGGAGGAAATAGAGGCGCTCTTTGAAAATTACAACACCACTGAGATAGAGAGGGCCTTAGTCCTTACTAAGCACATGGAAGGTAAAGCTAAGGCAGCCCTCCGCTCACTGGAGAAGAGTCAAAGAGGTGACATGCTCGAAGTTCGTAGGATCATCACAAAAGCCTATGAAATAATCCCAGAGAAATGTAGACAACAGTTCCGAGGTCTTGCCAAGGAAGTCAGCTGGTCCTGGACGGAATGGGCCTGTCACAAGACCCAGTCTGGTACCCGCTGGTTCGACTTCCTGTCATGCACTACCTTCGAGGACTTATTCAATCAGACCATGCTGGAGGATCTTTTCCAATGTGTGCTTGGGCTCCTTGCTGTGTATCTCAGTGATAAGCAGCCTACCACGCTTATGGAAGCCTGCAATATGGCCGATTCATGGGAAACTTACAACCAGTCCCACAGCACTTCTCACCGCTGCATAGTGACACCCGGGTACATCTCAGGTTCGACTCGCCCCAAGAACGGACTGCCTAGCAAGCCTACTTGCACCCACTGTAAGAAGTTTGGGCACACTGAATCTGATTGCTGCTACAAGTTTGGCAACAACAGGCAGCCTGCTACCAACAACCAAAACTCCTGTCCCTCCACATCCACTCAATCTTCTCCACTGACAGTCACCATAGGGAAATCAGCCCATTCAAAGGGACCTTGCTGAGACTGTGGAACTCCAGTGCACTATACTACCGGACATCCTAGTTGCCCAAAGCATCTCTCCTCTAGTGAGCACGTCAACCTGATTAGTGCCATGACCTCAGCGGCTGTGCCACCAAATATGTCTCACCCTGAGCAGGTGTGGACTCAGTCCGTCTCAGTGGCACCCCTAGATGGTTCTAGCTTACCAGTGACCCTGCTGGCTACGGTAGACACTGGCTCAGATATTAGTCTGATTGATCAGGCCCAAGTGCCAGCCAGTGCCACTGTTGATGAAAAGACCAGGTGGACAATGACTTTGACAGAGGAGCAAACCAAGACCATTCCCATGGTTGAACTTCAGGTAACCACCCCTTAGGGTACGCAACCTCACCGCCTTGGTGTGGTGAATAAAATCAGGCAAGGAGTGGAGTTCCTGTTGGGACGAGACCTCCTCTGGGGATGCCCTTCACCAATGCCACTCTGTTGTCTAGCTACCTCCACCAGAGAGGCCTTAACTCCAAAACCACCAAGCTGGGACACCGCCACTGTGACAGGTGTGCCACCATTAACCTCACCTTCCGCTCACCAAGGTGTTCAACGGAAGGGGCACTTTCCGTGCAACTCCAGGCCAAGACCTCGATCCTCACAAAAGGATGGCCACCCAACATTTTCCTCCCTCACCACAAAGGGAAATCACCAGGTACTGCTGCAAGACCTGTAATGTAACAGGGCACTCAGCGAATTGGGCAAGGTGCCCTAGCAAGCAGAACGCAGTGGACACCACATCCAGAACCATTTCAAGAGGGTCTGCCCTCCATCCAAGACAGGAATCTCTGTCTCCCATTACCTCAGGTACACCGAGGGGTTTGCACCCCCGGGTCCCTCATCAGGCACCCCTGACTCCAATTCTCTGCTAGTGCCACTTGAGAGCACTGATCAGTGCCAAGTTCCGCCTATTTTGGATGTAGCACCTCCACTAACCTTAATCCCTGTGCCTGGCCCCGAGTTAGTGCCAGTGCCAGATCCAAATCATGTCATGGATCCTCCTACCGGAGATCCTCCAAGCCTCACCAAATCGGTCATTGCAACCTGTGAGCCTCCGACCCCCAACGGTTCTTCTTCTCAATCACATTCACCTCCCAAGGATGAACCTCTGGCAGACCTTAACATTATGCCTTCTCTGGTCGACCAGGAACTGTCTAGCCGGGATGCAGACGCTGGTTCTACCCTTATGATGGTTGTCGCAGCAGCTGAAGTAGGGAGCCTGCCCGTAGCTACTAGGGCTACCTCTGATCCTGCTCCTGATGGCACTTCTGGCCTTTCCCCAGAGTCGGTGCCCTTGTCACCTCCTAGGAATGGCGTAGCCAGACCTTGGAGGAACCTCAAGAAGAAGAAGAAGGGGCGGAAGAGATCCAATTAACCAATAAGAGTCACAAGCTCTCCTTGGCACTCGTGTCCCATTGGCACAGTGCCGTTTCCATCTCAGAGTGATCCTGGCACCTACCCAGAGGAGGTAGCCTGCGTGATCTCTGCCAAAGTAGACTAACATCTAACACCCTAGGCATCTTGTAGTACTAACCCTGATAATACCCTTATGATAAAACTATCCAGTACTCAAGCTGGCACACCCCTGACCGCTTACCATAATTAACCTTTCAGTTTGCTCATGTCCAAAATCATTGCATGTGTTATTCTGTAAAGCATTGTGTAACCCATAATTAACTGCATTTAGTTAGGTCAGTGTCATTTAATTTAGTGCCAGGGCCATAGGATAGTAGGCTATGTCAACAAGACACATTTATCATGTAGCCATTGCCTAGAATTACCCTGTCATCACAGACAGCCAGTATAAGTCTGTTGATACCGTTGCCTAGGTTAGTCTCTGCTGTAGTAAGTAAGTTAGCAAAACTAGTATCTCCTCCTAGTGGTTAGGTAGGTCCTTTTAGCTAGTTGCAGTGCAAAAGCACAACTCATTTAGGGACGCTAACTGACTAGTTGAGACGAATAACTTACTTAGCCAAGGCCTTCACACCCAAAAGAGGGGTGAATGGCTTTTTAAAGGGAGAGGGGAGCTCTTCCGTATTTATAGAATTCGTCTCTCTGTCTGTCAGCTATGAAGTAGAATTCAATGGCTCGGCTGAAAGAGACACCATGAAGGGGGGTGAACTTATGTACAGTAGGCCTACACCCCAGATCACCTGATTTGGGGGAAAACAATACCGACCTCTTAGCCCAATGATTGGATGTTTTTTTGGGGGGTTAGATAGCCGTTAGGGACACAGGGGCGAATCCAGGCTGTTACTGGGCTGCTTTCCTTACCTTTAAGAGTCTTAGCCATAAGATCTATTTCCCTTCGAACTTTGTACTGGTGGAAATTGCATTTCAGATTGACCGATGTCTTCGTGCCCCATGCTTGAGACGATCGCACCCTGCCTGGACAGACACACTCCGTTCCACACCACCAAGGGGCCAGGAACACACATCGTTAGTGCGGTCCCGTTGCTTTTCACCCTGACGTTGTGAAACTTCTACGGCCGAAATTCGTCTTTTGCAAGCGAGTTCCATGCACAGATGCATAAGGTACGTCTTGAAGTGCAACTCACTCCAGTTTCTGTTTCTTCTCGTGATTTTCTCTCCATTTTCCAAATTTTCAACTTTTCATTCTCCTAAACAAAGCCCTCCTTTGTCCAATCAGACCTAGCAGGCCCCCTTTGTCCTCATGATATGTCACAAGCTCAAATTAAATTAGTTCAGCGATCATAATTAGGTCATTCCCTCCATAGTGTTACCTGTGCGAGTTAAATCTAACTGATCATTCAAGGTTTTGAATGCTAACGTGGAATTCTCTTCCAGAACCTGTTATCCGGCACCTCGGGCGGTATGTTCCCTGTCTTGTGAACAAAAATAGCATAGACGTTTAACTGTCATCCTGCCAAGTATAAGAGTCTTCTGATTAGCAGTCCCAGGGCACTAGACAGGTCCCCCCTTCATATATCAAGTTGCGTTAACAACCACAAATCATTTAACCGGTAGCTACCTTCCCATTCATTTGCACGTTAAACTATTTCAGGGCCGTAGCCTTTTTCAGATACAGCAAATCTGCTACACAATGTCTAATTTTATCGCACATTGCATGTGCTTGCTTGCTGCTCAGTCAGCCCCTTCATATTAATTTCCTGACTGCTTCATTTGTAAATAAATTCAGTTTAAATTAAATAACTGGTTAAATTTTCCCCATGGCGACCTCCAATTCTCTGTTCACTTAGATGTGATATCAAGGTAAGTCAGTTTATTCCTTCCATCTATCGCTCACCTTCTGAGCACTTGTGTTGGCCTTCAAGGCAGTAAATTAAAACCGCAGTTCCATACTGCCAACCAGCCTCAGAATGTAACAATATATATATATATATATATATATATATATATATATATATATATATATATATATATATATATATATATATATATATATATATATATATATATATATATATATATATATATATATATATATATATATATATATATATATATATATATATATATATATATATATATATATATATATATATATATATATATATATATATATATATATATATATATATATATATATATATATATATATATATATATATATATATATATATATATTTATATATATATATTTATATATATATATATATATATATATGTTACAGTCAACACGCGTAATGACTGAAATTTCAGTCATCACGCGTAATGCACTTAGGGACATTTGATCCCCCCAGGAGCTGGTACTAAACACGGCGAAATACATTTGACCCCTCAGGGACTAGTACTAACCCCGGCGAAACAGTGTAGGTGACTCACTGTTTCGCCGTGTTTAGTACTAGCTCCTGGGGGGATCAAATGTCCCCTAAGTGCATTACGCGTGATGACTGAAATTTCAGTCATTACGCGTAATGACTGATTACGCGTGTTGACTGTAACATATATATATATATATATATATATATATATATATATATATATATATATATATATATATATATATATATATATATATATATATATATATATATATAATATGGCAATCATCCATGGAATTAAATTCTCTCGGTTAAGAAAAAAATGAAATGTAAATGTAACAAAACTATGAATTCTAGGCATTGCTACAGATTTATGTACAGTATATAACCATACAAGAGGACCTATGGGACCATTTAAGAGTATTCCAGAATGTAAAAGATATTGTGAATGAGAATAAGAGATTTCATGGTTTGAAATAAAAGTCACTTGACAGAATCCTCAGGGAATCGTGAAACCCAGGGCCATCTAGATGCGGCCGAATAAAGCATCTCATACTCGAAGAAGAAGCAAATTATCAGCTGCTCTAGAATCAAATCCAAACGCCACGGGTAAAAGAAAGATATCTCTGAATCGGAAACCGAATTAATATGAAAGCAAACGGAGCACAAACTAGTTTGATTACTTTTGATTACGAAATCTCTTTACTGATGAATATACTAGTGAGCAGATATGAAACAAATTTAACACCTCAGTTATAGGAATAAAAACATCTTCAGTAACTGGCGAAAAATGGAATAAGTCATGATTTTTAGGGACTTAACTGTTTGAAGGAAAAACAAGTAAAACATGCGCCGAAGTTTCTTCGGCGCAATCGAGTTTTCTGTACATCGTATAATCAAAGCCACCGAAAATATATCTATCTTTCGGTGGTCTCGGTATAATGCTGTATGAGCCGCGGCCCATGAAACTTTAACTACGGCCCGGTGGTGGCCTGCCCTATATCGCTGCCAGACGCACGATTATGGCTTACTTTAACCTTAAAAAAAATAAAAACTACTGAGGCTAGAGGGCTCCAATTTGGTATGTTTGATGATTTGAGGGCGGACGATCAACATACCAATTTGCAGCTCTATAGCCTCAGTAGTTTTTAAGATATGGGGGCGGACAGAAAAAGTGCGGACGGACAGACAAAGCCGGCACAATAGTTTTCTTTTCAGAAAACTAAAAATTGGGTAGTTTTGAGAAAGATGGGAGCAGGCTCTGACACTCCCTCCGAGCGGAAGCTATAGTCCATGTTTCCGAGAGTCAGTGTTACTTTTTTGGATGGGGTATTGTTTCCAAGGGGAAGGGGGCAAACCTCTCCCACCCCACCCCACCCCCGGCGGAACCTGTGCAAACTTTGGCAGCTGAGTAATAATTACGAGCTCAGAGGCTAATGAATTCTAGACTCTCAAATAACTGCGAAACGAAAATAAGAGCCGCCATAATCAAATACAATATCACGACTGACCAACATAAACCAGACATGATTATATATGCTATGCTATTTACACACTGAAACACCTGAAAACCGTTCAGAAAGCAGCGTTTTGAATGTAAATTGAGCTGCACTTAAACCAGATGGGAGACAGGACATGGGTGATGTAAAATAATCACAGGAAAATTTTAGTGAAATACAAGTAATTAAATGAAAGACAAAAACACACGGGGACAGCCAAGGATGGGAGTGCATGATAAAATGAAAGAACGCTCGTATAAAGAAATATGAACAATTTTATTCAAGAGATAAAGCGTCAATAAATCCTACTGAGCTTCCTGTTCATAAGCTAATGCTAACAATAAATAACCACGAACTCAATAGCAATATGTCCATAGCAGGTTAATCACGATAAAGAGGGAACAAGTAACTTGAACACAGCCATAACAGCCACTTCCACACTTATGTAGGAATAGCAGCGCATAATTTTCTGTGTAAACGGTGCTCATCGACCCTTGTATCTCGGACGAAAGCAAGCACGCACAGCGGGTAACGAAGTGTACTTACCCTGTTATCTTTCTCGACTAATACAACAGCAAATGTTCACTGTTCGAAGCAAATTCTACTGCTGCTAACACTTATTCCGCTTTTTTCTATTAATGTTATTGATTATACACAGAAAATATTTCAAGCCATACATGTTTAAATGTCTATATTCAGATAATTTAACCATTCATTACCTAATCCTTAGAACTACAAAAGAGGATGCGTCATATGATTAGGATTATGGATAAAAACATCAAGCTGTTAGTACATGTGAAATAAATTAGGCAAAACAAACGGCATCAATACTGAAAGCCAGAGAAAACAGCAAACATACAAAGAGTATTTAGTTCTTAACACAAATTCTGCTGTACACGTCTCTGGCTACGATTTCAATTTATATAAATGCGAGACACTCCTTTTCCAAACATTAACACTGTTATTCCATCCACTCACTCTCCAAATTTTCCTCTTACCTTTCTTCTTTCTGCCCCATCCATTACTTCAATCCAGGTGCTTAATTTCCCTTTATATTCTATCAGCCACTGTTGGAGAAAAGCAACATTGTACGGCTGCAGTGACTCGGGCCTGGCCAGTGAACAGGTACTTCGTCAGCAGGCCATTGCTTGCCTCATCAACCGCCCGATTGAATTGGTTACACTCCGGTCCTGTAATAAAAAAATAGGTTTTGTCAAAACAAACTTTCAACAATTTACCATTTTTGTAAAGCGTGGGCAAAGCGCACCAGGCTGATAGAATTTCCGTGGTCAACTTCTCATGTCAAATCTATTATGGTCCTGGAAGCATATCAACTCTTTCCTCTGTTGTTTGCTTGTGTTCAGTTTCACGGTACTTTTGCCTATTCATCTATTTTGTGTATTGGTAATTCTCTATGCTTATATTCAGCAGTAATAATCATTCTACTTCCTGATAACATAAAAATCGGCGAAGTTCATTAGAAATACGAAGAAAATAGGTCGCTAACAAATACAGACAAATTTTATATTTTGCATTTGTACCAATACGTGAGTGTGTTTACAGGGGACTACTATACTGTTATTCAATATAAGGTAACAGACAAATTTGGCTACGCGAATGAAAAAAAGGATATCACCAGGTCCTTTGCAACAAAAAAAAGCAAAAAAAACAATACTAAACCATTTATAATATCTAATAAAGCTCATATTTTATTAAAAAAATTTCAAAACCAAAAATATTTCAGAGGTTCTTGATCTATTAGAGATGCAAAACCTCTGAACATATTATCCAGAAGTCTCACAGCACCACTGAAAAGTGGTGTGTGATAGAGAGAGAGAGAGAGAGAGAGAGAGAGAGAGAGAGAGAGAGAGAGAGAGAGAGTAGTGTAGTTGAGACTGATGTAGTTTCCATTTACTTCATCACATAGGCTGTGGGCTGACAATGTTCACTAACTCGAGAAGAGAAGTTGTTTTCTGTAATTGAAGCAGTACAAATGTTTCATTCTGATTACAAAGGCACTTTACTTAAACTGTCACCTAATCAATATTGGAAACAACTTAGAGAGCAATGCTCATGGTGCTCTCTACCCAAGGCTAATGATAAAGATCTTCATTAACCAAGATCTCTCATCCACTCTCGATTCATCGCTGTGATGACAAAAAATAAAAAAAGAATCTCTATAACGATAAAGAACGAAAGGGCCAAGAAAGGAAATCATGTAAACAAAATCAGTTCAAAGAAGATGAAACATCGTGACGATAGTAACTACTAACACTAACAAGAATAGTTGTGGAAAATCCCGTAACGCTTGGGGCGTATGCCTTTTTGAGGAGAAAAATCATCACGTAAGGGCTTATTCTTTAGTCTTCTGCGCCGCAGCCCTCTCGGGCACACTGAGGAGGACCCAACAGCATGAAAAGGAATTGGGAAATGAGAATTCTTGTGGTAGTTACCGGCTTTGAGAAGAATTTCTTTGATACTATCATTGCTGGGTTACGGCAAATACATATTGAGGTGATGTTTATAACTGCGTAGAGAACACCGATAATAATAATAATAATAATAATAATAATAATAATAATAATAATAATAATAATAATCACTTCTACTGTCAGTAAATTCTACTAAACGAACAAAGGTACTTTACTTCATCACTAATCTTCAGTAGAGATGCTCGTAAACAGGGTGGTTCCATTTAATTCACCTTATCAGTTTCATAATAACTACATAAAAGTAACACTGAATTACGTAAAGTAACACTGAACTGGTCTTGTACGTGCATGCCAAAATTGTAACTTATTAGCAGACACTGTAGGAAAATGTCTCTGCTGACACAACGAATTAAACAAACATGCGTTTACTTGCATCCACGTTCGATAAACATTACTGCGAACGACACAGATAGATTGAATGAAACTACTTACATCATTTTACAACTGACAAGTTAATGCCACAAGTTATGAGAATGACGGCAGTTCCACTTCAAAATAAGGTGCAGACCAGCGCATTATCATAATAAATGGACACCGATTTAATTTAATCACTGGAAGTAAAAATAAGGTGCAACTGTATCATTCCAAAAATCGAGGAAACGGTGTGGCTTCCGTTTCCAGAAGCACTGAACTGCTAGAGAAGAAAGGTGGTGAGCTCAGGTCGGGGGTGGGGGGGGGGGAGGGGAAGTTAGCCATCCCCGGAAAGCTTCGCAGGGGTCAAAGAGTTACGTATACAGGGTGGAAAAAAGTTTAACCACATATTAGACTTCTCCATTTTCAAAAAATGCCATATATTTCATTCTTTGCCATCATCATCTCTGTCTTCATTCATATTTTACCTAAATCTGAGGAACTGGGTAATAACAGTACGCAGCAGCAGTAGTAGCAGTAATGGTGGTGGTGGTAGTAGTTGTAGTAGTGGTAGTAGTACTGTAGTATATTGATATCGTACATATCTATATATTTAAACTAAACAGAAATTGTTCAACCATATAAAGTAGTATAAGTATAATGATACAACTATGGACACATTACCTAACAGTGGGGGAAAATTGTTATCCCATTCCAGCAGTTCGAAATCTACTTGATCTTATAATAAACTGAAAAAAATTACTTCATTCAATTGCTATTATCATTTTTTTTTGTGTGAATTAAACTGTAACTCCTTATATCACAGGCATTTTCAGAAGCAGTTGTTCTCTTTTATATCAAAAGGAAAGAGAAATAAGTTGGGTTAAAGAAGATTATACATTGTCAAATCATCAAAGGTATTTTTAATTTTAACGCCCTTTCCGGTTGGTATACATATCTTACTTTTATTGTAATTTCACTTTGCTTCCTTCCTCCACAATTAAAGGGTTACTCCATGCCTCAGGTGCTTGCATCAAACATACTAACGAACAAACCATCTTTCCTAATGCGGTTATATAATCGTAGATAAATTAAGGAATCATCAAATTAAGAGATGGTCATCTGGCCTTCGATAATGAAGCGCATCCGTATTCATCGGGGGGAGCCTTCACCTTATCAGGGAAGGAACAGCTGCTTCCGCGTCCACATCAGTATTTCAGATTGAGTATTTTCCGTTGTGTTGAGACTTTTATCTTATCTGAAAGGACAGGAAGCAGAAGGTATGGGGAGGAATGAATTAAAGGAAACCTGCCCTGGCTGAATATAATGGGAAAGTATGAGTACTGGAGATGGCAACTGAGCTAATAATATTATGTAAGATGCCTTAGTTGCAGATGGGTTGGAAAGCTAGACGCTACTGGATAAAGAGTGAGTCAACAGAAAATACAAAGAGACAGTAGCAGGTAAATCATATTAGTAATAAATCAACAGATGACGGTATATACCTAATTATGCCTTACTAGTGCAGCAGATTGCTGTAAAAATCGTTCAGATAGTGAAACAAGCATGAAATTTGGCACAAACATTCCTAAGACTACGCTCTCTTAGAAAAGGGCGCTGGCCACCTGAAAATCCAAGATGGCGGCTATTTTTCAAAATGGCCGCCATCTATGTTGAGATTCACTGGTTTGGGAGCATCTATTGGATGGAATATGCCAGTTTTTTTTTTTTAAACCTCGACTTTTAGGTTATAAAAATGTTCCATACCACACATTTTATTGAAAACCCTTACTAAATGAATTGTAACCAAGATGGCGTACAAAATGGTTGCCATAAAAGTTTTTTTTTCTATCCACAGCGCTAGCAGACATAGAGACCAACTGTTTTTATTTAATGGTATATTCATGTGATCAGACAGTTTAACTAATATGCTATTTTCAACTGAAATAGTAATGGTATGGTCACATACAACATTGTGTCTAAGACTGTAACCATAAAAAGAAAAGAAGAGAAATACGGACTAAACGCAACCAATCTATGTATAGGTCTCTCAACCTACACCTTTGAAAAATTCGAGGATAAGAAGGTAGGCATAGCATGACACGTTGGATGCTCAAGCTAGATTATCTACTGAAGAGAGGGCAATATTTATCTAGACTTCACATTTGCAAGTGCACAGAGCTGTGCAGGGAAGACCCAGCTTGTAGCACTTGCACCTTTCCCGACAGCCTGCTTTGCATCCACATTTGGTAAGCTGTTGGCAACTCTTGGCTAAGGGCGAGTTGGTTGTCCAGAGGACTTGCCATGCTTCACCAGACTTTTGCCATCCCCACTCAGCAGGGTTCTCTGGCTGTGGCTGACACTGGGTGGCCTGCCCCCACACACAACCAGCCTGGTACGCAGCACGCTTGGTGTGTTGGAGGAGAGCTCCCCTGGTTGGTGGAATGGCCTCATATGCCCTTTGTTTTCTGGCAAACATATCAAGTCTAGCCTCATCCACAGTGCCAGCAGTGCTGGATCTTTCATACATAAGTATGACAAACCTCTCCAGGACCTTCAGGTCACTCTCTTCCACTCTGAGAGGGTAGTGACTCAGTTTGGAGAACACAGTGGAGGCCTCTGGAAAGATGTTCCATGTCTGCCAGGCGGTCTTCTTGCCCTTGCTCCGGAAGGCTGACACTGTATCACAGCCTGTGAACGCATGGAAGAAGAGCATGCCATTCACCTTCTCCTGGCCCAGAGAGTTGCACAGGTCATGCACAGCAATCCAGCGCAGGCTCTGGCCTTGGCCAAATGCCACCCATAGCTTCTCTAGCCCTAGATTGTGGAGAGTGGAGAAAGCACTGACTGCAACGACAAGAACATCTGTGTCATTTGCTTTAACCGTGATGGTCTTGGCTCCATGTTCTGTGGCATATTTGGCATGGAGAAAGATGCGGGTGTCAGCTTCCTCATGAGAGCACTTTTCCAGTCCCTGAAGACTAGCCTCATGAGTGCTGAGGACAGCAGACCCTTTCGTGGCAATGACAACATTTGTGGCAGACATCTGGGCAACTTTGTCTGCCAGGAACTGGAACAACTCTGTCTTGTTGGCATCGTGTCTTAGGAAATTGCGCCAGTTGGATGGAATTGTGTTCTTGTCTGTCACCTTGCGCCTTCCTCCTTGACCACGTTGGAGCCTGGTCTCAGCTTTGAGGCTGGATGTATTGTATACATCAAATACAAGATGTGATGATGTGTACTTGCTGCTATAGGATTGTATCACAGGCAAGAAGTCGCAAAGTGCATAGCCCTCAAAGGTCTTTCCTTTCTTTGGTGGCAAGGCATGGACCAAAGCTGATCCATCTACAATGAGGACATCAGTCTTTGGTTCTTTGTCTTCTAGTGTAACATGACTCTCCAGGACCGAGGTCAGCTGAGACTTCTGACATGTGTACAGCCTACCACCCTCACTAAGGGAAGCTGGGAATGTTTGATTCTCGTGCTGGAAGAATTCCTGCAGATCACATTCACGGCTCTGACAGGATATAAATAGCTTTGAGAAAAGCTGGCAATCCTCCTTCAGAAGTTTCTGCTTTGACTGTTCTACAGGAGCAGCTTCTTGCCTGAAGAAGTCAGTTCTGTTCTTCTTTATCGGCTCATAGAAGGAGACTGCATTGTTTGCCAAAGAGTCTGAAAACTTCTGAAATTTAGTGCGGCCTCTGTCAAGGTGTGTCTGTAGAAGTTCTGCTGAGCTGGGGTGGGCAATGTCTTTGTTGTCAATGGAATACAGATCCTGGCTCTCTTCCTGAAAAGGACTTCCCAAGTGTTGCAAAGCCAATGACAGCTTGCTGACTCTCTCCAAGAATGTCTTCTGCGCATGAGGTGTTTGTTCATGGTGTGTTGTCTGCTCATTAGACTCCTTACTTTGAACCTCTGTTTCGTATGCAGACACCAAGCGGATGATCTCTGGGCCAGCCACCATCCATCTTCTGAGTGCTGACGGATCTTCAGTCAGCCCAATGGCTCCGCCATCAGCCTATCTAACTATAGCTGGTCTGGGGCTGTTAGAAAGCATTTGGGACACTAAACTAAACTATACTACAACTACTAGTCTAAGACTACAGGATTAGTAAAGCTGGATTAGCTGGCACTGAACCCCATGCTGAGTTACACAGCAGTGATGTCACCAGTGTGCCCTGGTTGTGTGCAGACATACACTCTTTTACATTTATTAATTTTCCTTCAAAATTGATGAGTTATTCGAAAGAGATGGCCTCATTAGGATCTAAAACCACAGAAACCAAGATCCATGCTTAAAACGATAATTGTTGAACGGGCATTATTTCTCATTATAATTATTGTTTCTACCTTTTCTTGGCAGCCATATAGCCCCCATATTTAAAGGTAAACTGTACTGGGAAGCTACAGAAACATAATATTCACAAGAAATAGTATGGAAGAGCTTTACCATATTGCTAGAAGCAAATACATGCCATTCTAGTGAAAAATTAGCCAAAATCTGTCGATACTGGCCGCCATCTTGGAATTTGGCCGCCATATTAAATTTTTTGCGTGGCCAGCGCCCTTTTCTGATAGAGGGAACTTTAAAGAGCACTTGTGCAAAATTTCATGCTTGTTTCACTATCTGAACGATTCTTATGAAATATGCAATTATCTGCTGCACTATTACCACGCAATGAACCTCAGTAACCATTCCAAATCTCTATCGGATGCAAGTAAACAAAACTGTGGAACAATGAGAGCAAATGCAGCAGTCTGTGAAAAGGTGCCTAAGAGCTCCTCGAATGTGATACTGGGTAAGGACTGAGGGGTAAATTCATTTCTAAGCCTTTTTCCTTAGAGGTTAAAGTATCTTCGGGGAATATATAACAACTACAACTACAAAGCAGTAACTGCCACGCAAAATTATCACAACAAGAAAAGAAGACCTTTATTCAAAATGCGATCACGTCATGCAAACATGTAAACTCAGGAGAGAGAAGAAAATACCAAACAACTAACTACCAAATATAGTATAATTCATGCCTTTCTTTCATTTAAAGTTAGTATTATTACAGTCTTACGTACACGTACGAAGTGCATCGTCAATTAATTTCTAATTTTTGTAATGCAAAATACTTTAGAAATATTATATACACTAAAAAACATAAAAAAAGACAGAAGAGGTGTGCGAAGACGTGAAATAAAATAAAAGGAATCCTGAGAAACAAACTTCACATAACGTCCACTCTCCTACGTAAAACTGCATAATGTTTGCGGGAAATGAAGAACAAAAAGAGGAAAAACGTGACTGCATTCAAGATACCAGAGGGTTTCGAGTGAAGAAGAGTAGGATTTAAGAGGCCTAAAAATGAGGAAGGCAAGAGGGGTAAAAAACGCAAACCTTTAGGAGAAGTAGGTGTGAGGGGATGACTAAAAGTAACAAGGCGGAGGCGACTGAGAATGGAGAATTTTTCAAAGAAAAATTAGAAATATGGAACAATCAATAAAAAAGTAGTTTTTTAAAAATCCCCTCTAAAGTGCTCTCCGTCTCGAGAATTCCTTCAGGTTCTCTTTCTAGTTTTCTATAAAAGAAAATTGTTGAGATGGCTTTGTCTGTCCGTCTGCACTTTTTCTGTCCGCCTTCAGATCTTAAAAGCTACTGAGGCTAGAGGGCTGCAAATTGGTATGTTGATCATCCACCCTACAATCATCAAACTTACCAAATTGTAGCCCTCTAACCTCAGTAGTTTCTACTTTATTTAAGGTTAAAATTAGCCATGATCGTGCGTCTGGCACCGCTACAGGAGAGGCCACCACCGGACTGTGGCTGAAAGTTTCATGGGTCGTGGCTCATACAGCATTACACATTGTATAGAAAACTCGATTGCACACTTCTTAGTTGTTATTTCTTATTCCTTCTTTCTTCGTCTAAGTCTCGTATCCTTTCTGTTACTTTCAAGGCTTTTCATTTGCCGCTCGGTCTTTCTTGCAACAAATTGTTTATTTTTCCTAAGTCAGAACTTTTTATCAGAGTTTTTATCTGGTTTCCCCAACTTTCATAACTTTCATTGTTTCTGTTTGACGGCTAATCGTCAGCTATTTGTAATAAACGAATGTATGTTTTCTGTACTTTTACCAAATAATTTTTATGCCTTAAGTATTTTCCTCTTTTGCCTCTAGTCACATCAACCCCTAAAACCTGCCCTAATTGTTAAGCGAACTTTCGACAAACACTTTCTCTCTCTGACGTGAAACATAATGGACAACACAGAAACGAGGTCTACAGTACGTACGTATTCCAGTCATTCAGCAGCACTCGTCACTCTACTAGGCCACACCAAAGACCTTAATCGAAGCAATTCATGGAGAATGGGAGGACGACGGTAAGGAAGAGGGTTGGTCGGGGAGAGGTGGTTGTCCAAAATAAGAACCGGGGAAATGGAGGATAATGATCATGAACTCACTGTGCTCAGGGCTAATTAAATGACAGTCATCCAGAATCTTAAACTAGGTAGTTCTTCCAATGTCCTGGGTTTCTTGATAATTACAAGGTCAAACTAGTTTGCGTATTGTCTGGAAGGAGAAGCAGAATGACTTTCGACAACAAGATTCAAATTCATTTAGTTGATCATGGAAAAGATGAGAAGCTAAGCAAGAGTTCTCCCATGAATTTAACATAGGAATCTGTGTGGTCCTTGGGTGATGCAAAGCGGAATAAGGTAGAAAACGGAAATAGAGATAAAAGCTGGAGTGAAATTGGGGGAGGTAAATAGGAATTATACAATATGATACAGGGAAAATAATTTGTGGTAGATTTCAGTCAAAGAGACAGAATAATTAGTGAAAATAGTGGTGATGGTTAGAAATAAGATGATTAGAAAGAATAAGGTCATAAAGAAATGAGGCGTTGCAAGACTTACAATTACGTGAGGAAATGGCTAAAGCAGAGGGTGAAATTACTCGCTGCTCTCACCATAACGAAGAGGAATGTACAATGACAAATATAAATTTGACATTACGGGAAAACTTCATGAAGTCTCTAGGGCATTTTGCTGTTGGGACCGGTTGCGGAACACTAAATACATTACCTTTGGGCCGACAACAGCAACATGTTCACTACAAAGTTGATCGTCCGCTAGACGGAGTACAATAATGTCAGGTCACTGATCACCAGGTATATATCACTTCCGAGGAAATCTGAATGAGAAAAAGCAGATATTTCTTGAAAATAACAACCCTTAATAATCACCAATGAAAACAACACAAAATGCATACATTAGTAAAAAAAATAATAATTAATTTTTTTATTACAACAAATCCTTTTACATTCTGTTATTTTTAAATGTACACACACACACACACACATATATATATACATATATATATATATATATATATATATATATATATATATATATATATATATATATATATATATATATATATATATATATATATATATATACATGCATACATATATATATATATATATATATATGTATATCTATCTATATATATATATATATATATATATATATATATATATATATATATATATATATATATATATATATATATATATATATATAGTACATATATTATACATGCATATATATATTTATAAAAAAAATTGTGTAAGACTAACAAAAGTTATTGAACAACCAGTTGTATACAGCAAATGTATGCATTACAGTAAATCATACATATTTATATCCAATTTTTTTTTACAAAATAAACCTGTACATTTTTCCTTCAATGTTTCAATAATTATGAATCTCTGTGACATTATTTTACCAGTCAATACTTAAAATTGGTCTTAAACGCATTGGAAAACAAATAACTACACGCCTTAATCGTCTCACGGTTTGCGACAGGAGTCACTGGGTTCGAAGAATTTCTGCGTCAACGGCTTCTTAAAGAAAAAAGACTCACGGAACTGCTGGAAAATCTAATCAGTAAGACTGGAAATGAAGAAGGATTTGCGAAACTCGATGAGGACTCTATGAAGCCTTATATATTTTCTTCTGTTAATCTTAGAGCATTAGTTTTTCCAAACCTTTCAAAATTTAAAACAAAACTTTTTCGAATAAAAAAAATAGTGACAGACAATGCTAAAGTATTGGACCATTTTTCAGAAATGATGAAATTCGATAACAGCAACAGCTCCAATAATAATAATAATAATAATAATAATAATAATAATAATAATAATAATAATAATAATAATAATAATAATAATAATTATTATTATTATTATTATTATTATTATTATTATTATTATTATTATTATTATTATTATTCAGAAGACAAAAAGACTTTCTGAATAGTTTTTGCAGTAACAATACAGAATCTTTTTAGCTTTCAATAATTCCTCATCCCTTCGTCAGAAGTAAGGTGTCAGGAGCTATTGCAACTGAAAAACTTTGTTTGGTACACAAGAAGACTCTCTTTGCATTTACTAAGGCGTGGTTGCATGCTAATATTTTTTGATAACCTACATTGCCTATCATTTCTGAGATGTACCAAGTTATGACCTCTCAAAAACAAAAACACTGAAGTTTTGAAGTAAAAACGGTGTCTTAAATTGTGCTAGAGAGAGAGAGAGAGAGAGAGAGAGAGAGAGAGAGAGAGAGAGAGAGAGAGAGAGAGAGAAGCATCTGTTTAAATTCTTATAATTTATTTCCTGACTGACAGTCTCTCTCTCTCTCTCTCTCTCTCTCTCTCTCTCTCTCTCTCTCTCTCTCTCTCTCTCTCTCTCTCTCTCTCTAATACAATTTGCGATTCCAATTTATTTCAAATCTTTTATGTTAATGCTTTCCAGAGGCTAAATCTTGGCACACCTCAAAATCGATAAGAAATGTCTGCTTTTATAATTAAAACTTCAACGAAAAAACAAACCTTCAGACTGTTTGAATAATTACAGATTGTGAACACTGAGGTAATACACATTATATTCCAACGGGCAAATATCTATACTTTATTTAATAATTTTACATCCTGCTCTCAAAGATCAGATATGCCAGGAAGGTGCATCAAATAATATTTTACAATTATTATTGCCATTTCCATTGCTTAGTAAAGAAATCTGGTCAAATAAGGTGCTTTTGTTTTCGATATTAACAGAAACTGTTAACATCAGTTCAGTCTTCATGATCATATTTCAACAATAATAAAGATACAATACCAAGCACTAAAGCGTTCAAGTAATAACCTATCAGAAGATAAATTAAAATGATAAACAGCAAAATAAGTCGACTACACGCAACGAAAGAATTACCAAGAAACAAAATAAACAAGATGCAGGCACACACATTCCAGGGGAGATATACAATGAAACAATCGCATAAAAAGCGATAAATGAAAGCCACCAAAACAACTAACCTCAGAGAGGTGAAAACAAAACAGAGAAAAGACGAAGGAATACCTTGGAACAATGTGGATTTTAAAGTCAGTCTGCAATCTGCTTGAGTTCAAAGGCCAGAGAAGATCAAATGAATTCCACGAAGCAGAAAGACAGAAGCAGCCAGACACTCAGTAGTAAAAGACCAAAAGCAGTTTTTTGGGTCTTACATCAGTTTCTTAAAAAACAATCACGCGGGGAATTAACTGTGCTTGTGATGAAATCACTATTTTTTTAAATCATTATTTCGTTGGGGGGAGGTGCTTTAAAAATATTTCCAAAACTTATCGATAGACTTTTGACTAAGGAAAAACTGGTCAGAATTTCAAGAGCCTCCAAGTCTGGATGCAGATTGTGGGTATGCTTTTCCCAGTGCGCTACTTACCATTCATTTATTTATATTTTTTTATATGAGAAAAAGTGCCAAGGCCGACAGTAAGTCCAAACTCAGATCATTCTAGAAAGAAAGCAACAGCATTATTAAAAAAGCAGAAAAACTGGAATAAACGTTTTCCAGGTTAACAAAGAAAAAAAAAATTAAACATTGATGATGAATAGCTGCCTCTTGACAGAGTAGAATAGCACGGATAAAATCTCATTCTAGATGAACTAGACTGAATGTAAGATTTCTCAGATATATGAACGGCATTCCCATACATCTTTTGTGCGTTATTAGGAAATACCTAAAAGACTTACTACATTAACTGAACAACCCTACTAGTGATACCTACATTTATATACATATACATATACACATATATGTATATATATATATATATATATATATATATATATATATATATATATATATACATATTTATATACACATAAACACACACCTATATATAAATATATATATGTATGTATATATATATATATATACATATATATATATATATATATATATATATATATATATATATATATATATATATATAGCCTATATATATAAGCGCCTGTTTTGCTCGGAGGAAATTACCACTATATGATGTGTCAGCGTTTTAATTAATTATCGGCAATTACCAGGGCGGAAATGAGTTCATGAAGTGGAAACTGGCCCAAATTAATCGACACAAAATGAGCTGGGGCTGTATTTTTCGCAGATGTTAAATAAACCAGTCATCAATGCTCACAGAACATGTATAAGTAAATTAACTTTTATTTCGAAGGTCAAAGGCCATACTTCTTTCACCCACATAAAAGGAAGATCAAAGGCCATATTTATTTCTACCACATACAAGGATACCGAAGCTGTTGCAATAAAGAAAACGAAAACAAATGGCCATGATACTGAATCAGCTAATACGAAGAAATTAAAATTCAAAATTAAAGACCCTAAAAATTACGAAAGAAAGCAAAACACACACATACACACACACACACCTATGACAGACGTTCCACGTTTATGATTGTCGGAAAGAGCTCCTAGAGGGTTGAAGTCACTAACTCCAGCGTCAACCGTTTGGACATTACTAAAACTGACTTTTTTTTTTCTTTTCTTTAAGGACTGTTGTCAGTTTCATACTTCCCTTGTCAATTTTCATACTTTCCTTGCAGATGCTAAGCATCGTCTCGTTGCCATCACTATAAAAACAACTCATTCTTGCATGATAAATATCGCGCTGGGTGCTAGCAAATCGTGACAAATGTATTCAGGAACTAAATGAAACTGAACAGAGAGAGAGAGAGAGAGAGAGTGAGCGCTTCCAAAATCACGAGATCCCTTCAGTCTTCTTAGAGCCCGAGATTAAATGAGTCAGGCGGGAGACAAGAGAAGTTCTGACAGTATTTCCAAAAGGATAATTCTACACTCTGAGTTTTCTCGTCTCGAGTTTTATTTATTTCCTTCCACTTGCCATAACTGATTGCTTATGGGTTTATTAAAAAAAATGTACAATTTTTTCATTCCTATCTGCACATTTAACATCTAATAATATTAATTTACTTTCACGTCAAATATATATTTGTGAATTATGCTTTATTTGTTATACTGAACATAAATATTATATGAATAAAATAACTTATCAAGAGTAAAAGCTTCCTTTTCCCTTTGTCAGCGATTAAAATCAACTTTCTCTTACTTCTGCAAAACTGTCGGAACGATACAGGTGTGCTACAAAGTGTCTTGACGCATAATGGTGGCTGACCGATCATACCGCTGTGTCACCACATCCCCTCGCACAGTGTTACTCTAATTTTTATGATTCAATTACTTCGTTTCTTATATTCAATTACGTCTTAAACCGTTTTCTCCGGTGGAAAAAAGTAACATTCTGAAGGTATTCTGTCGTTTTCTAGATAAATACTGCATCGTTTGTTGTGCAAAAATTAACTTTTAGGTTTGTTTTGTGATAATGCATTTTCTTATAAGCAGCTAATAAACACTGCCGAGCGAGGCTTCTGAAAATTCTTAATGAATGGCCAGGCCCTTTTTCCTCATTTTTCATTTAATTTGGTTTTTCATAATGGCACAAAAATCCTGAAGGATATTAAATTACATTCCATGGCTGGGTAATCTTTTAACGACATCAGTCAAAATGACAACAGCAATAAAGTCATTGTCATGACAGTAACAAGAACTTCATGCAAATCAAATGCAACCAGATATGCAGCATTTTCATTGTCAGGGATATCATGCTCTGGGGGATCGGGTCCTGGGAAAAGGGACTTGCACATAAAAGGCTAATCCACTGCACTGCAACTGGATGACGGAGGGTAACTAGCAAGAAATGGAATCCTTGGGCAACTCCTAGTCTAAGCTGAATTCTATCCTTTGGTAAATTGTCTCGTAGTTGAAGAAAACAGAAATGGGAAGCCATTACAATGGAGTTCAGTGACGCTTTTCTTGGTACCGTAGTAACAGCTTTTCGATTTGTTAGAAAGAGAGTTGGATATTTCTTTATTTTTCGTTAGTGTTTTACCAGTGCTTTAACGTAAGTAAAGACGCAAGGTCGTTTACAGAAGAGCAAGAATCTATTATTATAACAGATGAAAATATTGTATATACAAAATATTTTGAAGGTGTTTAAATCTAGCAAACACCTGATTTCTTCCCTTCAAGGGATATGATGATCTGATAAACTGTTAACTAAACAGTAAAGGGAAGTTAGATGTATGAACATGGTACAGTTGGAAATTAAAACGTGAACGCAAAAAACGGATTTGATACATGAGGCAGTAACAACACCATGTCGTACTATATACAACAGTTTACAAAGCCTCCGCTCTCTCTTAGCGCAAATGCGCTCATAGTCTGAGAAAATGCATCCTAAACAAAAGGAAATTTGGAAAGAGAGATTTACATAAATTGCTAATGTCTGCCTGACGTCAGATAAATAAGACCAGCGCAAACAGCATACTGTAATTTCATAAAAAAAAACAAGTAAGAAATGCGCCGAAATTTCTTCAGCGCAATCGAGTTTTCTGTATAGCCGCTACCTAGACCGTGCAGCGTAGAATCAAGGCCACAGAAAATAGATCTATCTTTCGGTGATCTCCGTATAATGCTGTATGAGCCTCGGCCCATGAAACTTTAGCCACTGCCCGGTGGTGGCTATCTTATATCGTTGCCAGAAGCACGATTATGGCTAGCTTTAACTTTAAATAAAATAAAAACTACTGAGGTTACAGGGCTGCAATTTGATATGTTTGATGATGGAGGGTGGATGATCAACATACCAATTTGCAGCCCTCTAGCCTCAGTAGTTTTTAAGAGCTGAGGGCGGACAGAAAAAGTGCGGACAGAATAAAGTGAGGACGGACAGGCAAAGCCGGTACAACAGTTTTCCTTTACAAAAAACTAAAAACTATAACTATAACTGACAGAGAACTCCATAATTTTTATTACCTAAAGAACGCTTTTGGATTTTGATCACAATTTAATATTTTGAGCCTAAAAAAATCCCGAAAATTGATGCAGACGCTTACCTAAATGCCATGATCATTAAGAGAAATTAATTTCTCTTGTATTTATGCAATAATGCGAAGAAGAGAAATCCGCACAAAGACGAAACGAATTACCTTCATGTCCTCACATTCCAAAAACCTGTCCAAACACGAGATAAATGCAGCTCCAGGCAATTTATAATCTGAAAGCCTAAAGATAATACAATTTGCATTTTCCACCCAGACACAATGAGTCAACAGGGTCCGACGGGAAGAAACTAAGCAAACGCGGGAGAGGGACTGCATAAACAAGCTGAATTTCTCATAAACCTCAATCTTCAATCTGAATTTCCCATAAACCTCAATCTTCAATCTTTATAATGTTCCTCAAAATATTCTTCTCCTCTAATTTCACCACAATGAAGTTCGAGGATATGAGATTTAAAGATGAATGGAAGACAAGAAAAGGGATTATTCAGTAATAAGATCTGGCAACGGCATATTGTCTTGAGAGCCATGTCTCCAAGGTGACTTGTTTTTACTTATGTAAGACCAGTCACCTCGGCCAAAATGGAATTAGGGAAACTCAAGCGGCTATATACTTCAATCAACGGGCTTTAGCTGACCCTCCCCGGCTCCCAGATCCCTTCCTTTATTTATTTCCTTTATTTGCATATGGGATATTTACCTATAGCACTATGAAACTGATAACGGATTTATGAATATATACAATGTCAAACGAACTTACTAACAACAGTCTTCAAAACGACAAAGTTGTCATCAAGTCAAGTGCGCGCCAGAGGTTATTCAGACAGCAAAAATAACATTCTTTGCATTGACCCAAACGACGATTATCTTGTATAAAACAGAAAATGCAATATATCTCACACAAAACCGATGAACATTTTTCCTCTTAGCTTTGATTTTTCTGTCGTCAACCTACAGCCCAAAGGGTTCAAGGGGTGGGTACTAGACGAGAAATTGAGAAGAGAAAATCGTTCCGATGACACGAACACAAATATTGTCTTGTTGATTTATATGCTTGCTCTCGCATATGAATAGAGGCCTATAGATATTCGAGATGGACATCATGGCAAGTGCAAAAAGTAACAAATACAAAAATCACAAGATTGCATTTATGGGGAAAACAAATGTAAATGGAGATATACGAAAATGTGGCAAGAAACTGCACTGCACATAACACAAATTTCAAAAGTTTTATCGCTCAGACATTAGTAGCACGAAACAATGACGACACTAAATGAAAGAGTAAGAGAGCGCAATGCAGCATCGCATTTTTAAGACGCGTTTCAAAAGTCTTAATAACATAAATCACGAGGTATTAGCAAAATTAGAGACTGCACAACATGAAATGAATATTCATTCCAGCCCAGATAAGAGCGGATAAACGTTAATGCTAAACATCATGAAATGGTATAGCTGCAAGAACGACGGAATGTATTAAAGACTTTTCAGTATTTATATGAAAATAAATAAGTGAAAAACCCTGTAAAACAACTCTTAATAAAGGACAGTCTTTCTGTTTGAGAATGACTTCCTATTACAGTATCTACGTACTGCTGACATGTCCCTGTCATTATCATGAAATGTTATCATGTAGCGAATGCGGTTACCGAGGAGAACCGTGAATATAAAGGCTTTAAAGAAACGGATTCAGTTAAATCAAATAAAGGGGCATGCATCAGTGAATGCAATACGAAAAATGACTAAAGGAATAGTACATGATTTGGAAGCATTTCTTAAAGGTATTTGCGATGCCGTATTTTTCATCTGAGTATAAACTAGTGCATGGTGTTGTAAGATGCTAACATTTTCAAAATATAATTCAAAATTTTTGAAAAACCCCACGAAATGGAAATGTATCAATAACAAAAACTTTCCCAACCATAACTGACAGCACAGAAGTTTGCAACATTAATTACAAAATTAAGAAATGAATGGAACCTAAGTACTGAAGACAAAAGAGAATCGAATCGCCTGAAGGAGGAAGGGAGGTTCTCCAGAGGCAAGGATGGGGCATGTGCAAACAACACACTAAAACGGTACTACGAGAATATCAACTTCTTCGACCACGATGATTTGACATGTCAATTGCAACACGTTTATGTCGCCATAATCCTCAAATGAACAGACAAATTCATTAAGAAAATCAAAGAACCTAAACGTTTCCAGGAGCCTTTCATTGTCTGGATAAACCTTGGTGGGTTAAATCCAGAAAAGAAAATAAGAATTCGCCACGCTGCTGGTGCTCTGCGACTACAGGCGATGTAAGAGTCATCATCATGAAATTGAATCTCCGTTCGAACAACTAGCCTGATGCAGACCTATTCTCTTCTCACTAAATTTTCTCGGGGGTTTGGTAACCGGGAAATGTTTAGACATTTCCTTTCAAATTAATGATGCTTTCTGTTTGGAAACAGGAGACGGCACGTTCTATTATTGTTTCACTTAGAGAGAGAGAGAGAGAGAGAGAGAGAGAGAGAGAGAGAGAGAGAGAGAGAGAGAGAGAGAGAGAGAGAGAGAGACAATGGTATTATTTAATCTTTGGACGTTACAGTAATGAGGTCAGTTGTAAGTTCTAGCTATAAGTTTAAAATTGACAGAAAACTTACAAATAACAATCTTATAATTAGCAATTACTCCTCCCATAAAGTAGACTTAAAATTCTCAGCATTAAGATCAATGTTTCTTAGAGCACTTGATATCTGCAGTCCAGAATTTATCAATGAGGAATTAGAATTATATACCAAGTTGGTATTCAAAATAACTTTAAATTAGAAGATACTGACTACAGTTTAACGTTAGCAAGAAAAGCATTTGACTCATATGTTGAGAAAAACAGAAAATTGAATTTTATATCTTTCCCTTACCATCCCACATTAGAGTCTATAGTCTACCCCCTAAGGTTACTTGGTTTTAGTGCAACTTTTCATATCCTAGCACCATTGGTAAAACTTTAATTCGTAATAGTCCGGAAAGCAATGATAGAATTATCTACAAGATACCATGCAAGTGCGGCAGTTTTTATATGGGACTATCTGGGAAGGCAATGGAAAAACGTATTTTTTACTATAAATATAACATAAGAACAAATAATACAAGTACTGTAATGCCTTACGTGTTCACAGCAGTATGTGTAATTTACCAACTGACTGGCTCAGGTCAAAGATTTTATTTAAGAGCACATGTTTTTTTTTTTTAAATAAATTTGATAGAGACAGTTTGCATTGTTCACAGCAAAGGAAATAATATGTTTATATATTGGTTTATATAAATTAGATCCTCCTATTTTACATGTTATGAGACGTCAGTTAAAAAGTACTGTACTTAGTGTTATGCTGTTTCAAATGGACATACGAGTATTGCATTGAAAACAATTTTTCTTTCCTTGATAAAAGCTCCTAGAAGAGGGCCATTGGAGGACGAAGCTGTTGGGCATATTCTAACCAAAACATCTTTCATTTTCGTGTGTTAAATACAACTGAATAATATACCTCCGTGTCTAAGAAGATTACCAATATTATACATATACAGATACATTACATATATATATATATATATATATATATATATATATATATATATATATATATATATATATATATATATATATATATATATATATATATATATACTGTATATATATACAGGGTGTTTCGAAATTAGAGACCCCCTCTACAGCATAAACTAAAATTGACATGGACAAAAACAAAAGTAATTCAGAACAGGTATTTATTTAAATTTCTCTTAAGTATTTAATATTTTGTGTCCTCCATCTGCCTGTACCACAGCCTGCATTCTTGAAGGGTATGATTTCAGCAAATCACAAAAAAGCTGAGACTCAAACTCCATTTTCCTAAGCACTTCATTCACGTCTCTTCGCAGGTCGTCGAGGCTTGGTATACCATCATAGTTCACTGTGCGCGCTTCAACATGACCCTTTAAGATACTACCAATGTTTTCACACACATTAAGGTCACGGGAGCTACCTGGAAATTCACTTGACGAGAAGAAATCGATACCACTGTTTCAAAGCAGCTCCTGTGTCTGAAGAGCCTTGAAACATGGTGCCTTACCATGCAAAAACGTGACTTCTTCAACAGATAACACATTTTCAGGATCTTTAAGGAAAGGAAATACTCCACCAATTGACAGCTTAAAGCCAGCCTTCCTAAAGGACAGCAAACGTCCCAGAATTCCTTCACAAAACAAGACCTCGGATGAAGAGATCGGCATCCCAAAACGAGGCCAAGGACTTCCCAAGGGCCGCACTAAGGATGTCATCCTCCCCGCAAAACCGCCGGACGACTCAGCAATCGAAACCGCCCCACAACCGCAGATATCAAGAACTCGGGGACGGCTCCTGCTCCCAAGAAGATACCGTGATTAACATTCAACAGATCTTCCAATCATTATTTCATAATAATTGTCTTGGGGGAGGGAGTACTTGTAAAGACGTCTTCTTTACCCATTAATTAAGATCGCATCTATCAACACAGCAAGAATCTCATATATATATATATATATTTGTATGTAGAATTTCCTGGCCTTTTCGCCAATATATATTTTATCACTGTATGCACATTATGTCTCTTGCTATTGTTATTTGATTGACTGTTAACAAACACAAATTGCTCTCACTCAGCGTGCGGGTCACGTAGACCTGGGGTCGGGCACCACGTTTCCGTCCACACGCTGCTTTGTATACCTTATGCCCAGGAAATAAATCAATCAGTACCCAGTTCTGTCTTCTTTGACCTCACAATTATTATAAAATCAAAGTTGATTGTGAGCGGCAAAAGTTGAAAATTAATGTAGGCAGCAACAAGGTTATCAGAGAGAGAGAGAGAGAGAGAGAGAGAGAGAGAGAGAGAGAGAGAGAGAGAGAGAGAGAGAGAGAGAGTAAGTTGCCAAAGTTTCGTTTAAAAACACATCACGTGAATGAAATACATTAACAATCTTTGACCGGACACTGCAACTGATGGAAAGTAAGAGTCCAAGCTTCAGTAGTTTGCAGACATTCTAATATTTCTTGTAAATAAAAGCAAATAACAAAGACCTACAAATGAAGTGGAGGTATTACTGACAAATATGAATGAAACTGAATGCTGAAGAGATTGTCAACAGTGATGATATGGTTATATATGTATGTATGTGTATATGTATATATATATATATATATATATATATATATATATATATATATATATATATATATATATATATATGCATATAAGCAAATCCCACAGGAAAATGACAGTCAGACGTTCAGTACCATGCGCTTTCACGTTTATTAACGCATCGTCTGGGCACAAATGAGACACAGATGAAAAGAAGGTTACAAAGTAAACAAAAGGAACAAGAATACCAGATGGTCAACTGTTAAAGGGTAATAAACAGAAAGATAATCCAGGATAATCCGGGATCTAGCAGTCACAAACTAAAACCATAGAGAATCCAAAAAGTCACAC
The DNA here is from genome assembly GCA_039081455.1 of Macrobrachium rosenbergii. Lineage (NCBI taxonomy): Eukaryota > Metazoa > Arthropoda > Malacostraca > Decapoda > Palaemonidae > Macrobrachium > Macrobrachium rosenbergii. The sequence goes on along the minus strand of JANJGK010000001.1, from coordinate 61,134,031 downwards.
GCATCTACTGTAATTTTTTAAGCATATATATATATATATATATATATATATATATATATATATATATATATATATATATATATATATATATATATATATATATATATACGAGTATATATATATAATACACAAACACACACACACACACACACACATATATATATATATATATATATATATATATATATATATATATATATATATATATATATATATATATATATATATATATATATATATATATATAATATTTTATACTACTCTGATACAAATTCTGTATGGTAAGTTTTAACTCTTTCGGATTTTAATTCTCGACGTACGATAAATGAAGAGACAAGAGGAGTCAGTAGTCTTCTGTTCATTTCTGAACCCTTTCGCAACCATACTCATGTAGTTTTGGTTTTAATCCGAACAGCTATTGTCTACGTAATCAGGCTCGGAGCGCATTCAGTCTCGAAATGGTTGAATGATCCAGCATCGATTCATGACGATAATGATGGCCCATTCTATTAGTACGCATACGTTTCATTCGGTGCTGCTTCATTCCCTTAAAAATGGACATATTGATGTTACCCCCAATTACCAGTGGGAATCATTAAGTAGAACAAAGGTTGAACTATTGTGGCAATCTTAATAACCTCCGATCACTTGATAAAAATGGTTCATCAGTCCCGATCTGCAATGTTAATTAAGATGATACCTCGTATCATCTATAAATAATATGTACAGGTACAAACATCCGTACCAGTTGATACATACTTCTTTCCCTTTGCAATTGCAAAGCTCTATTTAGCAAGTCTATCATTTCCATTTGCAATTGCACATCAATGTAAACCCCAAGTTCGAAGCAATAATCATCTCAAGACAGCCTCATGTTGTGATTATGACGGATGATAATAAAGAAACAAAAAATAATTTACTATATACTATTTCTCAGATTCTAGTGTCCTTATTACAGCATTCGCGGGTGTCCGTATTATAATGAAGTACCACATAAACAAGTAGAAAATGCGCCGAAATTTCTTCGGCGCAATCGAGTTTTCTGTACAGCGTATAATGCTGTATGGAACGCTCAGCCACGGCCATGAAACTATCAGCCGAAGCTCATGAAACTACAGCCACGGCCTGTGTTGTTGCCACCTACAGCCGTGCCAAACGCATGATCATGGCTAACTTTAACTTTAAATCAAACAAAAACTACTGAGGCTAAAGGGCTGCAATTTGGTATGTTTGATGAATGGAGGGTGGATGATCAACATACCAATTTGCAGCCCTTTAGCCTCGGGAGTTTTTAAGATGTGAGGGCGGACAGAAAAAAGTGCGGACGGACAGACAAATAGTCATCTCAATAGTTTTCTTTTATAGTAACTAAAAAACCCAAAATTTTAGAGACCACGGCGAGGAAACGACGGACATGGGCAATGAGGTTCCGGTTATACAATAAACAATATACAACATCTGTCCGAATCAATTAAATAAAATACATTACTCGCAAACTTTCTTTAAAAATTCAACCTTTTTCAGGGACTGCCTGAATAACAAAGATAAATTTATTTCAATAACGTATTACGGTATAAAGTTTTAGGAGAAGAGAAATACAAAAAAATATAGTTAACGAAAATATTTGGAGTTCACAAGTCTCCTGTTCAGAAAATCGACGATAAAGTAAATTACAAAAAACTTCTGATAAGCAATCAATTATGAAGGAAATATGAGATGAGAAAAGTGAAATTTTCGGATGTAAAAATGTCTAGTAAACATTTCTAATCAATTACTGGATTTTGCAAACATTAATTAGGAGACAGGAAGGTCACGGATAAAAGACATAATGAAAGTTTAAAACATATATAGACTCAGATCAATTTTATCTCGTTCCTTTAAACTGATCTGACTAATTTTGTTACGAAATACTTCCACGACTTCTACCTACTACATAAGTTTGAAAAAATATATATATATATATACAGTATATATATATATATATATATATATATATATATATATATATATATATATATATATATATATATATATATATAAATGACACATCTAGTTATCAAAACGTAAAATTGACAACAAGTATAATTCATGAGTTGCTGAGACAGCACATGTTAACAGCACGCAAAACTCGGGAATTGATATGAAAACTCTACATATTCCGATGTGTCACACAAAATAACCTTCAGCCAAAAACGCTTCATCCAAACGGAAGGGAGGTGGTTTGTTCATCATTAAAAGGAAAAAGGAATGAGAATCGACGACTTGACATTTGACTTACGCAAACCTAACAAAGGCGCATAACCTTCAGACTGAATACGTAATAAAAGAATTCTCAGAAACAAACTTACGTGGCTTCAGCCTTCCTTTGACGAAATGCACGGACTGTCACAACAGAAACCAGAACAAAGCTGAACTAGTAAAAGGAAACATGCTTGAATTAAAGATCTCAGAGGAACCCAAAATGATGACGGTGAAAGCGGAATAATCTGGGGAAGGGGAACCCAGGGGCCATAATAAGGACGAGACTATATAGTTAAAAATTTTATAGAAATTATTAGTAAGGGATATCTTCTATTTTCAGTAGTATATCTGAGCAATCAAAGGACAGGCTTTAAAAGTGAGTTTATAAAACGTTCATAAATAGTGATATGAAAAGTAAAAGAAAGTTTAAAAATTAAATTCAACAGATTAGAAATGCAACGGAAGCAAATTTTTAGAAATCAACATGCAATTGTAAACATACAAAAAAAAAAAAGAATTGGCAAGGTGTTTCCCCTTCTGCACATATCTTCCCTCTAAATCGATCCTGTGAAGTGGTTCAGTTTTTAGTTTTCTGTAAAAGAAAATTATTGTGCCGGCTTTGTCTGTCCGTCAGCACTTTTTCTGTCCGCCCTCAGATCTTAAAAACTACTGAGGCTAGGGGGGGATGCAAATTGTTATGTTGATCATCCACCCTCCAATCATCAAACATACCAAATTGCAGCCCTCTAGCCTCAGTAGTTTTATTTTATTTAAGATTAAAGTTGGCTATAATCGTGCGTCTGGCAACGATATAGGACAGGCCACCACCTGGCCGTGGTTAAAGTTTCATGGTCAGCGACTCATACAGCATTATACCGAGATCACCAAAAGATAGATCTATTTTCGGTGGCTTTGATTATACGCTGTACAGAAAACTCGACTGCTCCGAAGAAACTTCGGCGCATTTTTTACTTGTTCTTTGTCAGCATACTTCTTTTGTTCTCCACGAAGGCCTATTTCTTCTCCCTCGTTTACCCTCAAGGCTCGAGTTTGCTGATGGCTCATTACTGTCATATATCTATCGTTAGATGATGTTTTATCCACAGGAAAATTGAAGTAATTTACTAAGCAATAATGTATGCAACTGTTAATTTATTGTCTACTTTAAAATGACATTCCCATAAGAATATTGTACATTAGTGATGGATTTCCGATAGCCCATCTAGAAAGACGTTGTTTGTAGTCATATATATCGTATAATTAAGCTCGAACTCTCTTCGAGATAGGAAGTAAAATAAAAAGGAAAAGTTGAGGTAAGAGGTTACTGAAAAGAAATGATTGTAAAAGCATAGCAAAGGACGGTAGAGAAGGGAAAAGAATACAAGACGTTAGTAAAGCAAGACTGGTCTAAAAAATGGGAACAAGAAAGATAAAAAAAAACACACACACACACAGTACGAACAAGGTACACACGGGTTCACAAGAAGGAAATTAAGATGAGAAGGAGAACACGGCGAGAGAAAAATGAGAAACTTACGAGACGTGCTCAAGAAGAAAAAGGGAAACTCCAGTTCCAAGAACATTTCAATAGCACTCAACCTGCAACGCCTGAGATTTAAAGGATCAAAGTATGAAAATATTTGTGCGGGTATTCTGAAAGTAGTTCAAGTAAAGTCTCAGGTCTCAGATGAATTTCATCTTTCATCTTCAATAAAAAATATCCATTTATATATACATATATATATATATATATATATATATATATATATATATATATATATATATATATATATATATAAATGGATGTAGGTGTGTGTTTTCCAGCACAACTCTGAAATGCACTGAACGATTTCAACCAAACTTGATATACAGTGAATATGACATCTCTGGCACCAAAAGGGGGTTGGGGGTGGGAGGAGTGACATGTAAAAACAACGGAAAACGACAGCTATTAGTATCTAATCCATCATTTTTGAGGTCACTGAGATGAATAGTGACACTCCCGATGCCCTCTAAGTCCATGTTCAGCCCAGATAGGAAGAGGGGGTGAGATGGGGGTGACATGTAAAAATAGCTGAAAAAGACAGATATTAGTATCTACAGCAATTCACAGTTTCCGAGGTCGCTGAGATGAATAATGACACTCCCGATGCCTTTTAAGTCAAAGTTCAGCACCGATAGGAAGGGGAGGTGAGAAGCAGTCGGAAGAGGGTGATATGTAAAAATAACCAAAAACGACAGACATTAGTGACTAATCCATAGTTTTTGAGGTCACTGAGGTGAATAGTGACACTTCTGATGCCGTTTAAGTCCAAGTTCAGCGCCGATAAGAAGGGGGTTGAGAATGGGTTAAAAATAAAATATAAAAAATTATATATATCAGTGTCTCAATCCATAGTTTTCTAGGTCGCTGAGATGAATAAAGACACTCCCAATGCTCTTTCAGTCCAAGTTCAGCTCCTATAGGAGGGGTGTTGAGAAGGGGTGGGAAAGGGGTGACATTTAAAAATAACCAAAAAAAGACAGATATTGGTGACTAATCCATAGTTTTTGAGATTGCTGAAATGAACAGCTACACTCCCAATGCCTTTAAGTCCAAGTTCAGCCCTGATAAGAATGAGAAGGGGTGGAAGGGGGTGACATGTGAAAATAACTGAAAACAACAGATATTAGTGTCTAATCCATAGGTTTCAAGGTCGCTGAGATGAATAGTTACACTCCTGCTGCCCTTTAAGTCCAAGTTCAGCCCTAATAAGAATGCAGGGTGAAAAGAGGTGAAATATAAAATGTAATAAATGCTGGGCAATGTAACTGAAGCACCTCAAAAATGCTGGGCAATGTAACTGAAGCAACTATCTTAACAGGAGAGAGAGAGAGAGAGTTTATCGGTTGCCATTCAGAGTTTTCCCGGGCAGTGCTGGGTTGGTCAGCTAGTATGACCTACCTACCTATATATATATATATATATATATATATATATATATATATATATATATATATATATATATATATATATATATATATATATATATATATATATATACATACACACACGCACACATATATATATATATATATATATATATATATATATATATATATATATACACATACATATATATATATATATATATATATATGTATGTATATATATATATATATATATATATATATATATATATATATATATATATATATATATATATATATTATACATTTTGGGCCCCACCTTTATCTGTCTCTTCTTTCTCCTTCCCTGTGATCATCTATCATTAGGTTTCCACTGACCCCATTTCAATCTCTTTGCTGCTCTCGGCTCCCTTGTCTGCATTATCTGAATGATTCTTTTTCAAGACAGCTAGAGAGAGAGAAAGAGAGAACGAGTAAAATAATTCCCAATCATTTAAGTATCCCTGTCTTTCTAAAGTTAGTCTTACTGGATGTTACTTGCTCTCATATAAATTCAATGTACTTCTTTCTTCCACTGTAATACGCATTATTTTTATTCTTAATCGTCCATTATTCAACAACCAGGATCAAAGCATATCATCAGCTAAATTTCAGAGGCATGGACATCCTATATGTCTGCCATCCTCCCATTAATTGCTGATTCTGCTCAGTATCCTAAAACCTTTTTCATGAAATAAAATCTATCCATTTACTAAATCTGAAAACTTTCGAGTATTTTCATTCATTAGAGTCAATCAACTGTACTCTTCAATGCAGGCCTAGTTGGTGGAAATCTTACATCGGTCAGTGATGAAACAAGTCATTAATATAAGTAAATTATCATGAAGCCGTCGAAGATGAGAACAATGCATTGCGCAGCCTCCACCGGCGTACAGTGTTTTCCATCTCCATCGAAGT
>JANJGK010000001.1:61057923-61122923 GCA_039081455.1 Macrobrachium rosenbergii | reverse complement strand
AAAGGCTGACACAAAATCCACTAAAAACTAAAAACCCCTCAATCAGGTCTGTTTGTCAAATGAAAGGTACCCGCACTCCATTCAGTTAAGGCCTCATTTGTGTTACTCCGTAGTTTTCAGGATATGTTGTGCATAAGAACACCCATTGTTAAAGGATAATTGTAGAAATTAAGGACCAGTTACTTTAAAAAATTAATAAAAATAAGATGAGTATAATTCCTGACAGATATACTCGTACAGTATTTCATTATTCACCAAACTTGTAGGATAAATTCCTCACTTCTCATCTTTGCAGAGAACATCTAGAGAGAGAGAGAGAGAGAGAGAGAGAGAGAGAGAGAGAGAGAGAGAGAGAGAGAGAGAAAGAGAGAGAGGTGAATATGAATTCTCAAATATGAAATTTCCTCACTAATCCTCTGATGGAATGGAAATGAAATGGTTCGGGTGAGAGGCGCAGAGGGGCTTGGCCAACATTTCAGATGGTAATAATTCCACCTTTTTTATGCATTTTTTACTACTATATTTTGCTTTTAAATTTGATTTCTGATGCAAAAAGTCCAATGAAACTTTCATCCACTTACTTTAGTACTTGAAATAAGACCAAAATAAAATTCTCAACATGAGTCATAATTCCTTATGGGGAAATCGAAACGTAAAATTTAAAAAATTATTAAAAACTTCCGTAACTCAGAAATGCCAATTGTTCACACTTTAGGGCAGAGTAAAGCAAAAGACGACTTCTCTCCCAGCATCAAAGATTGGCTGAGGTGGCAACACCTAAATTGCATCTCATATGGCACATTGCCCACTGGGCTTTTTCCTTTCGCATAACAGTATGAACTTTATTGATATAATACACCAGCCCCTCTCTCGCTCTCTCTTCATGACACGCACATACGCCTTTACGATATTTTTTTTTCTACCTTCACACTTTACTTCTGACCCTTTTCCTATCTGTAATTCAATCAAGAATTAGAGGAATTTATTTCTGGTGAGAAAAATTCATTTCTCGCTATAATGTGGTTCGGATTTCACAATAAACTGTAGGTCTCGTTGCTAGGTAACCAACTGGTTTTCAGCCACGTACAATAAGTCTAATCCTTCGGGGCAGCCCTAGGAGATCTGTTAACCAGCTCAGTGGTCTGGTTAAACTAAGGTATACTGTAGTTCAATCGAAGTCTTCCCAAAAGAAGTCAACAGAGCCTGAAGCGAGGCTCATCCTATCAAGCGGTGGAGTAAGCGGCGAGAGGCCAATTTTTGCAAACAGTATTCCTTCATTTCCAGTAAAAACAAATGAAAATGATACTGGTTCAATGTGCAAAGGAACCCCTCGCGAAAATATTAACAACGAAGCTCCCAAAACTCAGAATCTGTACTATCTCCCTCATCCTCTTATTGTCGTTTTTCTACTGAATCGGTTTCCAATAACACATGAGGAAATACAAAGAGGGTTCTCCAGTAAGCGGAAACAGCATTACAAAGGCAAGAAAATGCAGCAATCGTTACGCCACTCTCTTCGTGTGTAGGAAGGAGATTCTTTTTTCGTATTTATCGCTTATGTTTATTTAGAATAATAATTCATTTGACTTCCTTCTCAACCCCAAGGAAAATTACAGCCATACATGGCTGATAACAGTGACTCACGCACTCGGGTAAGAGGTACACTGGCATGCTTGTGCTCAACTACACGCTAACGTTTTCTTGCTCTCTCTGTCTTTTGTCATCCACGAAAATAATTACCTACGTTATCACTCTGAACCAATCCCAATGGGATTTTTTTGTTTGATTCTCTCCTGGAATTTAATCAAGGCCCTGTCTACCTGTCCTAATATTCATGGCCTTTAATTTCCTCTGGGTAAATCTTTAGCTTATTTAACTTTCACTTTCTTGTCGAGTACATCATTTAAATGCCAGATTTATTTCTAATTTTGCCTCATTACCTAACACAAGGAATGTGGTTAACAGTCGCCGTGCAGTCTTTACAGCAATTCAGTCTGGATTACCTTCTCTGTCAAGCACAGTTGAAAGAAAAGCGTAGGTAGTGAAATAAATTAATCTCTTCCTTCGTCTTTCACCGGCAAAGATTTTATTGACTTCTGAGGAGTCCTTTTTTGAGTTTCATTATACATACAGTATAATTATTTGCATCAGTCTTGCATCTCGGTATTCCCAGTATTCCCGCCAACGAGGACTATTTATTACATACAGAATGGAGCTGGGGCTATTATTTCCTCCTTAAAATCGTATGGTTAACACATTCCGGAGTATATCATTTTAAAGAAAAACGATGAAAGGCAGAGTCACGACCTGTATAAAGTTTTGCATTCGTAAGACTAAAACCTCTTTGGGGACAATGTAATAAAAAAAAAGTAAGTCTCTACTTGAAGATAAATAAGATCCTAAGTATTAGAAAGGTATTTCATGTCCCAAAAGAGACTGACCTTGTAAAAATATATGGAAGGCAGGAAATAAAGTGTAACGCTTCCTCATACTTCACTAAAGAGATATCTAACTATAGATTTATTAAAGTCTTCTCAGAAACTGATGACGTGAAGTTTTGTATGCTATTCAAAAACCAATTCACAGATTGCCTTAGCTAACAATCCACCAACATAATTTAATGGAGTTCGTGTACTCAAGTACAACGCCAAGAAACCTCATACAGCAAAGAATTCTTTCATCTTCAGGAATAATATCATTTCGCTTAAAATATTCAACAAAACGTATAAATGTCCGATCATTTCACGGAAATCGTACCCAATGGATAGCAATAACATGCAAGTGAACATGCTATTATATAGCAAACTCCCCGGAACTTACACGTCTTAAAAAACCTAGAAATTCCCCTGAACGACTTTACCATTGTATGATAAACGTCTGATATATGACTTATCGATGTCTATCGATAAGCCAGTAATAAAACGAATTGCCTAATGTCCATTCAGCGGGCTTCGATGGACAGGAGCTCAAATATTTGACTTCATTTTTTTTCTACTTCACAGGGTTCGGCATGGTCCTATTAAGCGCCAAATTTCGATTACCTATCGGTGACCAGTTATTCAAACTCAAAATCCTGGGAATAATATGCCCAATAGCAAATTATTCAATACACATAAAACTTAAGAAAGAAACATGAACTTGTCGAATCTCAAGTAATCCACTTTCACAGGAGCTATTTTATACTACATTAAATGGATGGGACGAACGTGATATCCCAAGCAAATTATATTGTCACCATATAACTGCAATACTAACTATGCCATGAACGCCACGCAAATCATTGTTGCGGATTCCTGATTCTAGTTCAGTATCTATTGTAAAGGACACCACTTCCAACTTCATCACTCTTAGTTATCTAACGGAAGGGGCATATTGATAAAGTTCTTGTAAAAATCCTCAAAACGTTTTCCAACATCGTGAAAACAAGCAAACGAACAGATCCAAATTGGCCCCCACAAAAAAAAGGTAGCCTTCTTTGCGGAAGTAATAGTAAATAGGCCAAGCCTCAGTGTAGGGGACCATACTAAAACCTGCACGGCTCAGTACCGCAGATTATGCAAATTCTCATCTGTCTTTGACAAAGCGATCTCTTGGATCTTTATCCTTTGGTGGCATTAATAACTTTGAGCTGAACTTGCAGGCAAGTTAAAATGACGCCTAGAAAGTTATACACTCACATTTCTCTCTCTCTCTCTCTCTCTCTCTCTCTCTCTCTCTCTCTCTCTCTCTCTCTCTCTCTCTGAAAACAAGACACCCATATTCAGCAGTTAATTATCTTACAGATTCGTTTGTTACATTAACCCTAGTATGCAAGGATTACAACACTGTTTCCACGGGATGTTCTTGGAGTAAGGGCCTCTGCCCTCAGGCCAACTCAATCAAAGGACAACCTCGACATCAAATGATTTCACGTCTGATCGGAGTCCCAAAGCTCAGTCAGAGCTTTACGAGTCTTAACCACTAAGTTATTCACTTCCTTAACCCACAAGCTTCACTATAGAAGATTAATTCACATTGAAAATTAATTTCTCCTCCAATTCACAGCGCTCAAGGCAGGAAATTATGTAAGTCCGACAAAAACAAGTACACTAAAGCGTGAACAGATTTATATGGGGTTTATCCGCAATTCAACAATTAAACCATGAATGTGGCAGTGACCATTGTGATGTATAATGTGCAGGAATGCATAAAATATGTGAAAACAAACGTATAAGAAGCAACCATATTAATAATTACCAGACCAATTAAAGCCCTATTTCTATATTATTTTTTCTGTGAGGAAAAGCAGTTTAACGTTGAACATATATTCTTCATAGTCTTTACGGGATGGGTGGAAGTAGAACAAAAGGTGAAGTGGTGAATTGCCTGGCCACCTTGAAACAGTGATTAAAGCATTTGAAGGTTATTTCATTCATTTATGGGCTGGAAAAAGAGAGGGCAAGCAATTCAAAACCACTCGGAGAAATAATGGGAGTCATGAAGAAGTGCGTGGTTCGAAAAGTGACAAAAGTGTACGGAGAAGCCCAGATTAAAAGACAAAGATGAAAGACAGCGTGCTCGATGGATGACTGTCTTTCTTTGTGCGAAATGGGAAAATATTTGGCAATGAACCTTCCAAGAAGGTGCAGGAAAGGGATATGACAGTGCAGTCGATAATTCTGAAAAAGAGAGTGACTGATTTGTTCTTCTCGGAACAGACCTTATATGGGAAACAAGTGTATATATATATATATATATATATATATATATATATATATATATATATATATATATATATATATATATATATATATATATATATATATATATGTATGTATATATATATATATATATATATATATATATATATATATATATATATATATACATACATACACACAAATATACACACACACAGATATATATATATATATATATATATATATATATATATATATATATATATATATATATATATATATATATATATATATATATATAAAACCAGCCTGATATTTTTATATTAATACATATATCAGTTTTTACAAATATACAAACATAGGTCGATTACATATAAAAACTAATTCTGCACATTCAACTGAAAACGAAATATAGCGGACAATGCAATCTCTTCCAATGCCCAGTTTCACATGAAAACACAATAAAAACTTGAAATCTCGGTATTGGTTTAGTTGGACACAATTCAACCACCAGAACAAAAGCACACCAGTCTGGTCATTAAATAACAACACAAATTTTGAAACAGCTCCAAATCTTATGAGAGAGAGAGAGAGAGAGAGAGAGAGAGAGAGAGAGAGAGAGAGAGAGAGAGAGAGAGAGAGAGAGAGAGAGAGAGAGAGAGAGAGCTCCCGTTACTCAAGAAATGTATGTGCAATATTGTACAAGTACGAATTCTTCCTCTCATCAAAGAAGGAGTCGCTTTCTCCAGGATCCCCTCGAACCACCAAAGCATCTGTCCAATAAATAAATAAATAAATCTAAATTAAAAAAATTACCTTTTCAAGGAATCAAATTCTTCAAAATATCCTTTGTTACCATCAGAACTTTCAATTAACTTAAGAACCAACATTTTTTTTCAATTTCAGTCCCACTCAATAAGCATAGAGATTTTGTTATAGAAATTTGTTCAAATTTATACATTCCAATAAGTATCTTATATATGTTACAGGCAGATAGCGAAACCAGGCATTTCGAGAACTCCCTGAAATTTCAGGCAGATAGCGAAAGGCACTTCGACGTTTGATCCACCCAGGGGATAGTACAGTACTAAACACGGCGAAACAATGACGCACCTACACTGTTTCGCTGTGTTTAGCACTAGCCCCTGGGGTGTCAGATGTATTTCGCCGTGTTTAGTACTAGCCCCTGGGGGATCAAATGTCCCTAAGTGCATTTCGATATGTCTGAAATTTCAGGCAATTCGTGAAATGCCTGGCTTCGCTATTTGCCTGTAACATATACAAAATTCATAAACCATTTAAATCTCTATCATCAATTAAATTAATGCGACTGAAATTAATATGCCATTTTGCTATTAAGTGAAATGCTGCTCAGTGAGGATGTAAAGACCTTGTGATTCTTCTTATTTCAGCATGTTCAAGAACAGCCAATCATTACCTGTATTTTGTATTTTAAGCTGTCTCCGAATACTGGGGTTCATCAGTTCATTCTTTAGCTTAACATCTTATCCAGATTCTCGAAAAATTTCAAGGTTTTAGTCGGAATTAAACCTCCTTCGCTTAACGTGTACACACATACACACACTAATATTATATATATATATATATATATATATATATATATATATATATATATATATATATATATATATATATATATATATATATATATATATATATATATGTGTGTGTGTGTGTGTGTGTGTGTAAGATAGATGATGCATTGGACATCTATTCGTATCCTTCAATTAATATTTTTCGCGTTCTATTTTAAATACAGGCTGATTAATCATTCAGTATCTATGAATAAAAGTGATCTTTCTTAGCAGGCTTTTTACTAATGATTGTCAAATATGAGAAATGATTTTTTCCTCCGGTTTCCCTTCTCACGCTTAATCCTTTTGTCGTCATTACATCACTTATGATGGATGCTTTTAATGAAAGTCCATCATGCTTGCATCATTTGGATCCTTATAAAACCCCTTTGCTATTGTTGCAGTGCATTAGATATTTATTCATGGATTAAAGGTGTATTTTCAGTTTTCTGTAAAAGAAAACTATTGAAATTGCTATTTGTCTGTCTGTCCTCACTTTTTCTGCCCGCTCTCAGATCTTAAAAACTAGTCTAGAGGCCTGCAAATTGGTAAGGTAATCATCCACCCTCCAAATCATCAAACATACCAAATTGCAGCCCTCTAGCCTCAGTAGTTTTTATTTGATTCAAGGTTAAAGTTAGCCGGGTCTTGGCTGAAAGTTTCATGGGCCGCGACTGAGAGTTGCATGGGCCGTGGCTGACAGTTTCATACAGTATTATACGCTGTGCAGAAAACTCGATTGCGCCGAAGAATCTTCGGCGCACTTTTTACTTGTTTATAATCTGATTAAACGAAGTTGCTCTCGGTCTATAAAAAAAACTGCGTGAAAGGCAACGAACTCTAGTGGTATAGGTCTAACCATTTTGTTACTGTGGGGAAATTCTCGTTGAGAACGCATTTCAACAAGTACCTTCTTGTGTTGCTTTATAATTAGGAGAGGTGGATAAGGTACAAGGAGGCGAGACTAAGAGCAACATTTCTTGACAGAACTATGGTAGTAAAATTCAGTATCTCCAGCATCAGCGTTAATTCCAATTACTGAGGTCACGTAGTATTTGCTTTTTAATAAAAGAATTATATTTATAAAAACCAAGATTTTATGCAGTTTTCGACAAATCTCCTTTAGATATCTGCAGGAGTTCGTGAATTATTGCATCCAAAAGAATGTTCTTTTTTTCATTTTCGACAAACGAAATGAAAATTCAGTTCAGGCCGTACTCACTTTCATTGTCTGTCAATATAGTATCGTGGGAGAAACACTCACGGAAGTTCCACAGGGTTTTTCATCACACTCGCTGATAAAGGCCTCTGAACGTTTTGAACGTTCCTGCTTCATTATGCAATAAAACTCTTCTAAAAAAAAAAAAAAACACGCCCATTTAATATTCAAATCCCAGCTTGAAGAATCTATTTTTCTATCTGCCTCTTCTAGTGCAGGAATTAAGCTGATTAATTCTTTGGCTATCTCAGTTTTTCCTAAAGACCGGGAATATCCAAAGCATTCCAAAGTACTTGACAATTGTGCTGTTTATTTCAGTCATTTTCATTCTTGAAAATTCTCACGATTTCAACGTGTACAACGTAAGCAAACCCGCAACACCTCCTGTAAAACTAATTTTGCTATTCGGTTACCCGGTAAAATATATGCTTGAACAAGAGAGAGAGAGAGAGAGAGAGAGAGAGAGAGAGAGAGAGAGAGAGAGAGAGAGAGAGAGAGAGAGAGAGAGAGAGAGAGATTCGGCTGCATGTATCAAAGCGAGAATCGGAGAGATGGGGCTACTAGCTAGCTGAAATGAAATATTTCTTGCAACCACCAATCAAACTGATTATCTACATCTCATAGCTGTTATTATTCTTTTAACAGTTCTAAAGTCAAATTTATTTCTAAATGTAAAAATTAAAAGCAACAAGCTCTTACCAGGAGCACAAATTTAATAGTCTGAATATCGAGAAATTTCAAAACATCTTATGTCAGACAGAGAAAAAAATAAAAGATAGTTCCAAAGTAACGATAATTTACTACTATATACTTTGTCTAATGCAAATACAGAAACAGGAAAGTTTTTATTTTAACGTTCAGATTAAGCATTCACTATAGAGGATATCGCCGCCAACGCCAGAAAAATCTATAACAGGCTGTGTAATATAAAGGTCATTTATCAAATTCATCTTCCATTAGTCCCTAGGGAATTTTGGTGGCACTTACACAGGCACCAAGACAGGCAGACACGGTAGAAAGCGTAACCTATTTGTAACTTCTCTTACACGGTAAGTATGGGTGAGGAAATAAGGTAAACTTACATTGCCCCTCAATATTCATTAACGAACAGATGAAACCAAAGCTATTAGAATAAAAATTCATAATTAACCTATCGCCATCACAGGCGTCTACAAAGACCATTACTATATCAAATTTAGCGTGCCAGGGCAACTAATAACAGGGCAACTCATTCCCGGAAAACTCATACCTGGACAACTGATATCTAGGAAAACTGATATATATGACAACTCACAACAGGTGTAAAGTGATAACGTTTTAACTTTGAAAGAAAAATTAAGTAAGAATAAAACAACAAATATTAAAAGAAAAACTTTATTTTTTGGTGGGACAATGAAAATTAAAAGCATTAAAGACTGTCAATATAAAAAGATTTTTTAAAAACTGAAACTTAGCGCAGATTATAGGTCACAGCCTTTAAGAAAGACATTTTCCGGCAAGGATCATACTTTTCAAGTAAAGCTATCAGTCGCTTGTTGCACTTTTTGTAAACATGTTTTGAAGTTATTTGCACTCTCTGTTCCAAATCAATTTTCTTTTTTCTGTGCCAAAATCGCCTCCAACTTTATTGTATTTATTAACTTCCAGATATTCGGATGTTGGCATGAAATGGAATTTTGTAAGGCACTGTGAAAACCTTCAAGGCTATTATTAGTTCTGGTCATGCCAACTGAAGTCGTCTCTGAAATATTCCATATTTCAATTGGAAACATTGAAGCCAGACGACGTCTTCTAGCGCTTCTTCCTCTTTCTGATCCTGTTTAAGTAACTTCCAAATACGACATAAATTCTTGTGACAAACTATCGTCGTCGGAGAGTTCTTCGTATGCAACACTAACATAAGTCACTGGTAAAAAACCAACCGCTGTAAAACACTTTATCTTTAGGCGAAATACTTCATCTGTATTATATTGGACTTAATGACCTTGCTTGACAAGTTTTCGGTAGAGGTTTTGAGAAAAATGAAATAAACAACCTCTATGTCGGGAAATCGTCACATAAGGCTATTCATGGGGGCTTTTTCGAAGTCCATCATATACCTTCCAGACTGAATATCAGGGCGAAGAGTAATTGAGAAAACAAACGTTCGTAAGTTGCTTGCCGCTTGTTGGGTAACAATGCGAAAACACGAGGTACATTCAAGTCACCTATTTGAATGCTGATTGTATATAACTGGTAATACATAGATGAAGAAATTTTAAATGGGCCATCACCAGCCCAATCACGAATATTAACAAGATCATCCAGCCCTGTTGATGAGGCGAAAATTAGCATTCTTTCCTCATCTTCTACGCCAGTATCATATTGCAAAAATGGTTCTCCTGATTCAAATTTGCAGCACATTAGCGAGATATCAAAACCATATATTTCTGATGGAATAGGGGGGAGCACTACAGTTCTGCTGTCGCCATCGACGAATACTTCGTGATAAACTTGATGTTGCTGGCAGTCCAGCCAACGCCTCATCTTGTAGTGAAGAACATTCTGTCGCAATCACAATTCTCGCGGTCTCCTGTGATGACAAGGCTTTGGCTTTTATAGAACCGAGGACAATTCTCGATTTAATTTTATCCACATCAGCGCTGTGAAAGTGCTCCCTTGTTGAAGATACTATTTCTAATGCGTCCTCCTCAACCATTGTCTGAACGCGCGCTCTGCACATCTTTACTTCACATAGCCATACTCTTCTTGATTTATCTGCATTCTGTCTGTGAAAATTACATACGTAGTTATCATCATCCACGAGTTATTAGCTCCTTGCTGAGATTTTAGGTGGCATTGTGAGGGCTAAAGAAAATTTAAAAACAGTTGAAAAGATAATAAGTACAAAACCAATTGACATGACAAGTACAAAATGTCGTTGAAAAGCTATGACGAACGTTTGTGAATTGTTTGCTGGATGAACAGTAACTAGCATGAACTATGAAATATAAAGGATGTTTGTCAATAACTGAAGAGTTAAATGATCACTGTTACGCTATAAACTAAATACTTGTCTATTTACTTTATAAAAACTATTATTAAGTGGGTTATTTTTTTAAGTGAAAACATTTATACCTGTTGTGAGTTGTCCTATATATCAGTTGTCCTAGATATCAACTGTCCAGGTATGAGTTGCCCGATATGAGTTTTCCGGGAATATGTTGTCCTGGTATCAGTTGCCCTAGAACCCAAATTTCGGACGCTTAATCTTCATTTACATATATAGTTTAGTATATGCACTCCTGGTCCCATCTTGCGTAAAAGTTAATTGAGGCGGTGAGTTAAGATGACTGAATAATTAATAAGGGAATGATCTTGGGAAAACGTTGTTAGCAACGGCTCATAAGCCCCTCCCATCACTTCTCTTCGAAGGCACACAAAGCTGACTCTGAAGAACCGAGAAGTGATAAAGAAATGATTCCCATTAAGGTTTTTTTGTTTATGGCAACCTCCCTACCGAAAGACAGAACAGAGGACTGTGGATGATCACATTAACCATAACAAATACAAGTTTGGGTTCTCGTACAAAGAGAAATAGAGATCAAAACCATATTGATCAATATTGTTCCTGTGTACGAGATAGAACGTGTACAACCACACACACGCACACACAAACATTTTATGCATATATATATATATATATATATATATATATATATATATATATATATATATATATATATATATATATATATATATATATATATTTAAAGGACACATATATGCATTTCATAGCTTCAATGCTTTAAGATGTTATCGTGGAAAGTTCGGTGCGAGATGGTACTGATGGAAGCCGTCAGTTGCAAAATCTTTGTATTCAGCAAATAGTTTGATTCCTCAGCTCTTTGCGCGAGAAGCTCAGCAATATTGGAGAGCAGGTGATCTCCGAAGCGCTATGTATATTCGTGAGTACGTGCGTTACTTTGATCTAGATTATGCCCAAATCTGCCCTAAAAGTGAGTTTGATCGTTCATTAACGTGATAGAACTGCAATTGGCCAGTCATAACTTTGGAGTGGTTCCAGGCTTTGAAAATCGGCAGATAAGGTAGAGTCTCAAATCTCTGTTTTTATGGGAGAAAATTGAACTTGTGATTTTTACCATGACTTTCTGATCATTATGTACTTGTGAACTGGTGTGGGAAATTTAATATGAATATTCATACCTCTTTTATATTATTATTTTGTTGTGTTACGTTTGCCATATCTTGGCTATGCATTTTACACTTTTCATTATTGTGTTTTGTATTTCATGTATTTTTGGGAGTTTTCTATCATGTTTAATTCTTTCGACAGATATCTGTGGACTTGTTGGAATAACATGGGAGACTTTTTTTGACATGACTTTTAGTTATTGATTTGGGAGTATGTGAGATTTTGGTGTATTTCCAGGCTATTAGCCATAATGAGACTTCTTTAGTCAGAAGTGCTTTGCAGTTTAGAGTTTAGTTATCTGACTCGATAATTCATTTATTATGCATTTTAATCTTTGTTTTGTTTATTTCATTTCTTGTTGGGTTATTTGAATAATAAACCTATTTTTGTAGGAATGATTGTGTTTCTTTAAATAGTCCATTTAATTGCTTTGGTGAGAATGAGTGAGGTCAGGGAGAGAGAGAGAGAGTCGGTACACGGTGAGAGAGAGAGAGGCTGAGAGAGAGAGAGAGAGGGGAAAAAAATGCGAGTGGAATCAGGGTTGAACCTTTTTACGTCTTTTTTTTCCTGAAGTTAGATCGCTAAGATCACGCTACGTTCACTTCCAAAAAAATTGTTGATCTGTTCCCTGTAACATATATATATATATATATATATATATATATATATATATATATATATATATATATATATATTATATATATATATATATATATATATATATATATATATATATATATATATATATATATATGTGTGTGTGTGTGTGTGTGTGTGTGTGTGTGTATGTATATATATGTATATATACATATATACATCTGTATAATATATATATATATATTATATATATATATATATATATATATATATATATATATATATATATTATATTATATGATATTATATTATATTATAACCCTTTTCCCTGTTACAAGCAGAGTCGACAATTCTCAGAGAGGATTTAGGAATAAGGGTGCTAACCCTATGTCCTTTTCCTTGACCGTAATTGACGCTGATACAGCTTCATTTTTTGATCGACTGATTGATGGCAGAGCATGATCATACCATTGACCTCGCAAATCCAAGCCAAGTGTTCTAACACTGCGCATATACTATTTGTATATTTTTGAAGGAATAAAATACGAAGGTTGGCCCAAAAATCTCAAAGTTCCATCGCCTAATGCTGATGAAGGAGTAGTGCAAATTCTAAAGACATGTTTTGCCATTCAACTATATACAGTACTGGGAACAACAGATATATAAAGGCAGTACGTTTCACTAGAGCAATTTAATTCTTATTCGAACAAAATATTTCACTAAATCCTGAACTGGCTGTGCCAATTTTCTAAGAAGAAAATTGGCATATAATTCCCTTAAGGCCTCTATCTCCCTTGCTTCCTTTTACTGTACCTCAGTTCATATTCTTTCTTCCAAATTTCTTTCCACCTTTCCCAACAGGGTATTATTACAGTTTCGGTCAAATTCGGATACGTATTATCTTTTTACTTGTTATCATTCATTTTTAGATGATTCATACGAAAAACTTACTCGAACCTTGCGCAAATTAATGGTTACGGAGATATTTGGCGATGAACATTGTTCCTTATTGTTATCCCGTCAAAGTACGAGTTACAAGGTAAGACAATAGCCTCCCCCCCCCCCCCTCCATATCTAACACGGCAAAATTGTAACCAGTCAACACCGAAACTGTAATTTTACCTAAAAAATAACACCACGTAACCTAGGGGTGTTGACTAGTTACAATTTTGCCGCTTGCCTTGTAACTCGTACTTTGATGGGATAACAATAAGGAACAATATACATCGGCAAATATCTCCGTAACCATTAATTTGCGCAAGGTTCGAGTAAGATTTTCGTATGAATCATCTCAAAAATGAATGATTACAGGTAAAAAAAATAATACATATCCGAATTTGACCGAAACTGTAATAATACCCTATTAGGAAAGGTGGAGAGAAATTCGGAAGAAAGAATATGAACAGAGGTACAGTAAAAGGAACGAAAGGTGTTGTAACCAGGGACCGATGGGACTCTGCAAAGAACCTTCAGTAATGCCTACTCGTGGTAAACAGTGCAAAGTATATGAAACATGAGAATGATCACACACACAAAAAAAAACATCGTCTTGTACCACGGCTAAATTAAAGAATTCCATCTACATAAAGATAAATCACTTGACGCTTAAGTAAGAGCAATAATAGGGAAAATATAAATGTGTTCCTATTACGATTAAGGTATTGGAAAAGGTACTCCCCTTGTACAGTAGTTTACGTTCGGAAGATGAACATATGGGACGCAGCACACTGACGTAGCCCTGCTATCTAACATAGTAAGATTAGGGTAGTGAGCTAATATACTGAGATCTAAGCTTGGACTCTGGGAATTTCAGTCTTAAATAATCCTAGGAGAGCTCAAGGATTTGGGAATGGTTATCATAATTGTTCTTGATATGCCAACATCCTTTATCTCCGGTGTAAGCCTAATGATTAAATTAAATTCGATTGCATACAGTATATATTAAGCTAGCGACGCATTTCTATGCATGCAGAGGTGATATAAAAATATCTACCAGTTTGCAAATAAATACCCAGCCCAAGCTAAATAGTATAACAGGATACACCACGCACCCACCTACGTTAATATAACATTTCCAGTGTAAGTTTCCAAACAAATAAAATAACCCTGGATAGTCAATCCTGTGTAATGGAGGAGTAACACGCCCTCTGTCTCGACTTGGAATAGCCTACAGGTCTAGCCTACTAGTTCTGAAGGGAATTTGCAGATAATTATCATGCATCAAATGCTCATCAAGATGGTTGAAAAAACTAAGAAATTAATTTACAGTCTATAAATTATGATAAAAAATAAGCCATGACACTTACTCTATCAGTCCTAGATAAATGGATCAAACCACCTGTAACTCTTCCATTATCACGTCTTCCATTTTACAATCGTGCATTTGGTTTGCTCATTTTCTGTTTCGTAATAGGCTGCTTCGGCACGCGTTTATTTTTTCCGACTCACCGCTAATGGTGCACGACTGTCAAAGGTGATCACTCGGTTAACACTTGCAGCACAAAACAAAACGTTAGACTGTTGAAAATAGAACGTTGTGCCATAGCATTGTGGGAAATACAGTTCTTTTAACAGAAAACGACATTCTGGAGTCAAAGGGTGACATAAGAATTATCCAAAAATTGTTAAGGTTTTGAGATTTCATAACTTGGTGTTATCAATTATGGTGTTTTAAGCTACTCAAGGTCATATTTCTTTTCTTCATTCTATTCTTAATCTTTTGAATGTAGCAAAATGCAAAATATGTCAATAATTCAGGTACAATTGAATACAACACATTTCATTTAAAGTACGGATGCAGGGTCATTGAGAATACAGTAGGGTGCAGATTTACAAATAAAAAATCAATTCTTATTAAGCCATTAGGTACTATATCCCACGTTTTTCTCTTGTTTCTGAGCCTTCCAGTTTGCTACTAATTAATTCTAATTAAGACGAAGGCGTAAAATCTTTATTCTTGCTCGATCGATCACAGCTCTGTACAAGCTCGCCGAGGCTTTTACCACTTTATTCCCATCATTAATTTTTCTTCAGATTCCTGAAACAAAGCCTTCCTCCCATGCTCTCTCCCACCCGTTATTGAAAGGTCAGTCAAGGTCACGCACTCTCTACGTAAATATAAATGAATACTTTAACACAAGGCCAAATGAAAATGCCTTGGTGAAAAGGCAATGAAAAGATTCCTCAATTTTTATAGAACGAAGAGCTAATCTCAAAATCTTCCCATAAGCAAATGATACTAAACGAGTTTTTAAAGGCCGCGGGTGGATATGAAAACGAATAGAGGATGTGGGGTAATCTTAGCAAACAGGGAACAACATACAAAAATGTTGGACGTGATACCAGCACTGTAGAAAAACCTTTTAAAATCTGCTAACATACTACAGTGACAGAGAAAAAGGATGAACAGGCAAGCAACGCTGATGCAGGCCAGTGCAAGGCACTATGAACGCCACTGAACACCAAGTGATAATTAGATTACAACCCCATAGGTCATCCAGGGTCCTATGGTTAGGTGACGGAAACCCCATCCCATGTACAAATGCTATTTAGAAGGCAATAGTGACTAGAGAACATTTCGTTTTGTTGAAACAATTCTGATAACTTCACTTACATTTGCTTCGTGGATATGAAATCAAACAGAAATACAAGGTTTCAAAACATTTCTAAGAGATATCAATTTCCAGCCCCCCAAAAATTCCTACTATAACCAATATAGAGGTAGATATCTAACCCAAGAGCACAAGTCAACCTGAGGAATATTAAAAATAAATAGGTGCGCTGAAGTGTCTTCGCCATAATCAAGTTTTCTGTACAGCCACTACAGTGTATAATCAAGGCCACCGAAAATAGAGGTATCTTTCGGTGGTCTCGGTTTAATACTGTATGAGCCACAGCCCATGAAACATAACCAGTGTCAGAAGCACGATTATGGCTGACTTTAACCTTAAATCAAATAACAACTACTGGGGTTAGAGGGCTGCAATTTGGTATGTTTGATGAATGGAGGGTGGATGATCAACATACCAATTTGCAGCCCTCTGGCCTCAATAGTTTTTATGTTATGAGGGTGGACAGAAAAAGTGCAGACAGAAAAAAAGTCCTGACAGACAAACAAAAGAGGGAGGGAATAATTCATTCTTGTTGTTTGCTAGGCATCAATGCATGTTTTTTTTTTTTTACTGTTGTCTCGGGCGCAGCTGTGGTGGTTGAGGGATGGCTCTAAACTGTGCCTTTGGAAATGTCAAGTGACTGGGGGGCCAAGCTCCAGTGATGAGAACGTAATGCTTTATTGAAATTACACAATTCAATATCACTTGAAGAAGGAATCAAGGTAAACTTAGGGTGTCCACTTAAAACATATAATTCATTAAAGGTATCAGAAGATAAAATCTACACAGGAGCTATCAACAGAGTTCCATGGCACTATCCAAATTACTGTACTAAATGACAATCAACAAACAAGAGTGCTGCACTACTGCAAGCTATGTATCTATGCCTGACTAGGCTCACACACTTCGTAGAAGGGGAATAGGATCCTTAGATAGTACAAGATGGGTTACAGTAGGCAAAGCGATTATTCACACTGGAAAACCCGGAAAAACTTGACCGGATATGGCACATGCAGTTTGCAAGGAGATGGCACCGTTGATCTGCATGTGATTTCACACAAGAGGTTACTCACAACACGGATCTGTAATGCAAGGGATGTTGTAACATATGAGGGAATTACGAGTGAAATTAAATTGGAATACTTAAGCAAAACTGAATAGCAGACAACCAAAAACTGATCTTTAACACTGAACTTTTAACACTGCCGTCGAAGCATAAATAAGACTAACTCTGGTATTCCAATACTTATAAAACAAATACACCACAGTCAAAACCACGAGACTTCTCTGAGGGAGGATTCAAAAGGGGATGAACATGAGAAGAGGAGAACAGTAAGAAATTCAAGTAAAAGGAAAAAAATGGTGAGGCTGGACAAACAACTTCCAGTCACTTTACCTTGGTCCGTGTACAAGGTTTGTGTAGATTAGAGCGAGTTCTCATAGCAGGAATAACCATGAAAGCAACGTCGCGCACAGTTATCCACCATAGAGGAATCAGATGAGAAGTAGAAGGGCGCTTCGTGATCACAGAGTCATCAGCGCTCAGAGTCCAAGGGGGTTTGGTAAGGACCACCCTCAGAGTGACAGCATCACAGAGACGTCTAGAGGGAACTCGATCTGAGTCCCCATCCAGCAGGACGCGTGACAGGGAGACGTCGTAGAGTGCGCTAGCAAAGGATGTCCCGTCGCAGCCAGTATTTATACCACATCGGCGTCGAAGGTGGTCGTGCGTTGACAGTTCCTTCCTAATGAGGACATCTATTTTTCTCTTCTCATGGCACTCGGATAATCTCGGCAGGTATCTGAAAGGTCGTTTGGAGCCGGCCAGTGTAAGGTTCGAGAGATAGAGATAACAATAGTGAGATAATTAAACTTGAGAGGCGAGGTAATGAGGGCGAGATGCAGTTGCGGGACAGGTCAAGGAAGTGACCTGCGGTAGTGGTTGAAGGTAGCAAGGCGGGGAAAATTTTCCTTTTAATAGAGCCCAAGTAAATTGAATGAGGACTAACTAACAATATGTGGAGGGTGTGAAGTCTGAAAAGGATTTTCTTTAATGTGTGAGAAAGGTTGCTAACTCCCCCTCGGGTGGCGATTATCAGATTTGGCAAGGTGCTTTCTAATTACTTGGGGAACGTCTGCAACACTTGGCATCTGGGCGGCCATAAGGGATGATGGAGTGGCGAGGGAGAAACGTCAGATAACTTCACACAAACATTTTGTAGTTCTTTAACATTTACTTTGACTCGCATCTCAATATTAATACGGAAAATGTATAAAACAAACAGTCAAAAGGACGTTTGTAACACTGTATAACAATAATCATATGTCTAACAAAATTTCCAAATGAATAAGAGGCATGATTAAAATATTTCGTGTAAAATATTGCAAACAGAAATAACTTGACCCGAGTCTGTCAGCATAAAGACAGTGAAAAGAGGGAGTTGGGGATTGGATACCAAGTAAAGAGTTCCAGGAAATAAATGAGATGAATTATAAGAACCGAAAGGTGAAGCTGGGAGAAACCCCTTAACAAAAAAAAAAAGTATATGTTGTTCTTGTACAGAACAGTAATTTTGAGGGTGGAGGTTGGGGACAGGGAAGGTGCTTGGGAATTTTCTTTCCCTCATTGTGGTTCACGCGTTTAGTCGTTTTTGAAGTTCTGTCTTCAAAATTACAGGAATAGGAAATGCTTAAAGACTGAATAATAATAACAGAAAGAATAAATGTGACAAAATAACCATTCACTGAGTTTAGAGTTAAACTAGTAATGAAAAGTAGCAGAGAGCTGTTTTAATTAAACTTTTAATTACAATATTAACTAAAAAAATGAAATTGAAAAATAACAAGAATTTAAACAATTTGTCTGAAAGCTGAGAGCAACAAATTACTGTACTAATTAAGGGCCTCACGAAACACAACACACCAGATTTCACTTCACTCTGGAGAACTCGGCACCGGCAGTCCTCAAGAACAGAAACCAGTGGAGTAATTGTTCCATGCGATTTCGCAGTGAAAATGTTGGACCTTCAGCAAATCTCATGTTATTTTATGTCTGATATAATTAATAACAGTAATAATTAAAATGTATATACAGTATCTATACACACACACACACATATATATACAGTATATATATATATATAATATATATATATATATATATATATATATATATATATATATATATATATATATACTGCATATATATATATATATATATATATATATATATATATATATATATATATATATATATATATATATATATATATATATATCTTTATTTATATATATTATAGGTGTGATTTATAAAAGCATGTCTGTGGAAATTCAATGGATCGATATGAATATATTAAATAATACACCCTGAATTATAAAGACGAACATAAAAAATATTTCAGGGGCGCCTCTTCAAGATTTTCACGTTTCTACAAAGTTATCTGAGAAATAGCTTTTCAACTGTACACATACAGTAAAGGAAGTCACGTATATAAACAAAAGTTACACGAAAGGTTGAATACATGAAGTTTTCACACTTACAACCTTTCACGTTTCTTTTGACTCAAAACTGAGTAACAAAGTCGTATGTCACCCAAACCCGTCTGAGCAGCTAAACAGCAACCTAATCAAAATCATGAAACCAGTGGCGGTGCTAATCAAATCTGCCTCTAAGACGAGAGTAACCATCTCGACAGTCATCTCGACATACTGGAGTACTACAGTAAGATCTTAGGGTCAATTTTGGTTCCTGGAAACACAAGCCTTCGGAGAACACGAAACCAACTTGTCAAATGAAAACAGAATATTGTCAGAGATTTCGAATAAAATGCAAGTTTTCCCAGTGAACTTGTCTCATTTTTAAGCTATGGTGTTACGTACTAAAGCTAAACCAACCTCATCATGTATACGAAAAAAGCCTAGCAAGTGATGTCTACTTCAATTGAAGCTTATAGGTTTGAGTTTGTTTCTTCACAAACCAATTGCTTACAGTTATTAAATTATTGTGAAAATAAATATAATTTTAATTATTGTATATATATTAGCTTTGTTTTAAAAAATATTTTCATATCTTCCAATGCGGTTATTTTCACGATGTGCATAAAAAATTTCACTATTTGCAGTATTTCTATACTTAATATGGCACTATTACTTTGAAAATATCTCCAGATCTAATGATTTTTAATTTGATTTCATTTTTTGGTAATCTTTAGTTTTTGCTAAGAAGATACTAGAAATGGAATAAAGTATAACTGAAATTTCCCTTTCCTACTTTTAACAAAAGTAATGCTATTTTAGTTGCTGGTGTTCTTAAAACACAAGCAACACTAAATTTTGAGAAGGGATCTTTTTTGTGCTCTCTATAGCAATTACAGTGACTGTAATGCTGCAACATATCACACATCCGGGGATGGTCATGAGTGTTATAATTATTATAATGATCATTTTTGTTATAATTATTGTTTCACGACTACAGAGAAAACATTTACTTTTAATGGGGTTAATAAAAATTATTCAGTAATAGTCAAATGCTTTTTGCCAAGAAACTCGACGGCAAGAGCTGTAACCAGTGTTCTTACCAAAGAGCTAATGCGCCAGAAATCTAATCAGGTGTTTTCATATTTCAGGGGTTTTCATATTTCAGAAATATTTCATATTTCTGACGTCGGAGAAAGCTGCCAATATCTGGCAGCCACCATTAGTGCTTTCATATAACAGACAGGAGGAGGAAGAGGAGGAGGAGGAGGAGGAGGAGGAGGAGGAGGTGGCTTATATTTTCTATTTCATTTAATTTCCAGAAAGAAGAGAGGCGGTTCGTTTGCGGTTCGGTTTCATTTCTTCTCTAATTTCAGAAAATGAGCACTTCGTTTCGAGCGTCAATGTGAGGACACATGTTTGACCCAACCTCCGCTTCGAGGTTACATTCATCTTTTAGCTTAATTAATAATTCTACCTTCATTACATCATACAATTAGAAAATTGAAACAGAGCGGATGTGTAATTGTGTACAACACTAAAAAATTTCTTTGTTTGCCAGAGGGTTTAAATATCCCCTTTAATGAGTAAGTATAAGTGACATTTGGCTTATAGAGTAAGAGAAATAAAATGCAGGTAACTCATACAATTTTTGTTAATAGTCATTGGCATACAGTGACCTGTGTTCTCGCCGTCGCGTTTTCGCAACATCTGTGACGGCTGGGATGCCCGTGGTTGAGTTTTCGCAACATTAATTTTTTTCGCTTTTCTCCTAATCTATTCCTTTAAATGGAATTCTGATGCTATTCCATAGGTTACCTAACTAATATCTATCATACATGTAAAAATGAAACTGATCGCAAACTGATTTTCTTCTGGGCATAAATGGGTTAGGAAACAACTTTAATCCGATAAAGATATGTGACACGTGACATTCAGTGAAATCCTTAAAACCCCTTCTACATCACTGTTCTCACTTACTTGGGAAAATGCTTTCACTTACTGTACCTGGGGAAAATGCTTTCACTTACTGTACCTGGGGAAAATGCTTTCACTCACTGTACCTTGGGAAAATGCTTTCACTAACACTACCTTGGGAAACATACGGATGAGATACCTAGTCGAATATAAAAGAAATAAGGCCGAAACTGTTTTGATTCTACCTTTCAGTAAAAGGATGCGTCTGGAAAATCATTTCGTAATGCACCGGGCAAAAATATACTGAAAGGTAAATATCCAACAGACAATCACTCCTACTGTAGGTCCGAATTTGGAAACATACTCGCAGTCACATCTGAGAACCTAACGATGACATTCGATAATATAGTCGAACAAATTTGATTATATACATATATATATTTTTAGATATTTTGATATAAAATTCTTTTGAAACTTATTTATCTATTTTTAGTTTTCTATTTGCATTTATTACGGCGTCAATAACCTAGATGTTGTGACGCCAGTTTTAATTGACATAATCAATCAATCAATCGCATCAGGAGAAACGTATCATAGGGATCTCTCTCTCTCTCTCTCTCTCTCTCTCTCTCTCTCTCTCTCTCTCTCTCTCTCTCTCTCTCCTGTGCAGAGGGACGACTCGTTTACAATACACTTACTGTTAAACAAGGAAGCAACACAACCTGGAATAATCCAAGCCTTTGAGAATAGGTCTTACCCATTAACACAATTAAAGTCATATTAACCCCCCCTAAAGCCAGGTTAATGCAAAAACCAGTCATTTTTTATCATCTTTCATAAAAGAACACCCCAGGGTTCCATACAAGTACACAGGGCAAGTTTTATTCATGGCATTATCGCCGGTTTTAATTTTTGATAATCAGTTGAGGATTAAATACAAACTTAAATATATAGCAGAAAATTAGAATGTGGACATGGATGGAGCCCTGACGTAGCTTTTTTATCTAAGGTAAAAATGTTATTGGTTTAAATGGAAAAATTCCATTGGCCAACCTGACAGAAGCAAACACAATAAGGAAAATAACTGGTGATGAAAACTGTATTTACATTTTTGTTTTGTCCAATAAAAAAAATGTTTATGCGTATGGATTTCTGTTGCTCTGAAGTTGATGACCACTATCATTTGCTTTTATCACTAATGAACAACAACAATGATAACGATAACAATGAAATCACCTAACTTTGAAGTCGTAAAGAGGATATATGGTAATGCAACGGGGAGAGCAATAAAGTTCAGCCATAATTTTTCCATGTTTCATTGCACCTAGTTTATTTCCAATAGCTTCTGCAAGCATATTGTCCTATATCTAAAACTAATCTATGCATACAAAAACAGTTGAGATAATATTTTTATTTATTTTGACAACTAAACATGATGTTTCGATCAGAAAAATGTAATAGAATCTTTCAATTAATGTCAAATGTGAAACGTCAAAAAAAAAAAAAAAAAATTAACCAAGCCTGAAAGATCACCAACCAAACAACACGAAATCTCACGTACTGCACTAAGACACCGAGTAATGAACTTGAAGCACTTATTTCATCTGGGAAAGATCAATTCAGAAACAACCAAAAGATAATGTTGCCGTAAAAGCTACTATATAACAAACTTCCGAGTTGGAATAGGTATAAATTTGGCAATATATTATACGTATAAATTTATGAGTACCTATATATGTAGATGGATTTTAATAAAGACAAACTACAGATATCTGAACGACAACTTAATGCAAAGAAAAGACACAAGCGAACTTTGACATAGCAACAGAGAGCCTCAACGCCAGGTATTCCCCTGCTTGGGACAAAAATAGTTATAAGAAATACCGAAAGTGAATAATCGGATTTGGGGAGAAAGGCGACTGAAGAAAAATGACACAGAAACTAAAAGAATAAAAGTGGGCGATATGAGGCAAATTTGAACCAAGATAACACGTACATAGGAGAGAGAGAGAGAGAGAGAGAGAGAGAGAGAGAGAGAGAGAGAGAGAGAGAGAGAGAGAGAGAGAGAGAGAGAGAGGCATCATCATGCTGCAGTGTCAATACCTTGCCCGAATGTAAAAGGCGTCCAGGGGAGCCATACAGCAATAAATGGAAATAAGGAATAAGAAAGATAATGCAGAGGAGTTGGGCAAAAAAAGCACATGATAGAGTATGTGAGGAAATAATATTAATGCAATTATTACTACTCACCGTTAAAGTCCATTCTCTCTCATATGGTAGCTCAAAAATAATAGACAACATTCACAACAAAAGTACATCCTTCAACTGCCGAATCAAGGAATCAGCCACTTTGCATACCTAAAAGGAAGGCTTACAAGAATTATATAATTGTTAACAAAATATATGCACAATGCATATATCTGTTTCCTAACGAAAACTGTGGAGGAACGAGAAATAAAGGTGGTGAGAGTAGTAGGTTTGGGATATTTAGTTGTGAAAGCACCAAAGAACTTCAGCCACAAATCATACAGTTAATATTAGTATTCACAAAGTTATTTTGTTGTTGTACAGTAATGGATGTAATCTGGCTTTATGCCAAGTATTTGTCCTCAATAGGAGAGAAGGTTGGGAAATTGGAGGTTTAAAAGTAATCGCGTAAAGGCTAAGGTATCTCGCAGAAAAGAAAAATGGCAAGCACGAGATCCGTGATGAATGATAAATCGATTAGCCAGGCACTTTGGAGTTTGAGGTGCATTAGAGGCAATATCGTCCGTCAGGAGGTGCTTATGAAGCCGTCATTTGCATCAAGTAAAAAATGCGCCGAAGTTTCTTTTGCGTAATTGAGTTTTCTGCACAGCGTATAATCAAGGCCACCGAAAATAGATCTATCTTTAGGTGGTCTCGGTATAAAGCTGCATGAGCCGCGGCCCATGAAACTTTAACCACAGGACGGTGGTGGTCTGTCCTATATCGATGCCAGACGCACGATTATGGCTAATTTTAACCTTAAATACAATAAAAACTACTGAGGCTAGAGGGTTGCAATTTGGTATGTTTGATGATTGGAGGGTGGATGATCAACACACCAATTTGCAGCCCTCTAGCCTCAGTAGTTTTTAAGATCTATGGGCGGACAGAAAAGGTGCGGACGGACAGACAAAGAAGGCACAATAGTTTTCTTTTACAGAAAACTAAAAAGGATCACGAAACTTCTCGAAAGTAACCGATTTCCAAAACTTTTTCCTATCCAAAACAATGTTTGAATAAATTATACTTTTATCAAGTGACTTTGGTTTCTTTATCCATCTTCCATCACTGCCACTCCCCTGCTGATAAGCTGTTTGAACAGTGCGATTCCAGGTTCATATATTACGTAAACATCAAATCATAAAAACAGAAAACCAGCTACGTTCAATAATCAACCTTTTCAATAAAAAGAAAGAAACTTTCGGGAAAAGTATGTACTGTATGTTCACCGACAAAAGGGCAGGACAAAGTAGTAGTAAAAGTTCTTTTTAAAATCTAACATAGAGATTGGCAGGATGATATGACAACTGCAAAACAATGAAAATTAAGCAAAATAGTTTCCCTTGCAAAATAAAAATAATAAATAAAATAAATAAAAGCAAAAGAAAGGAAGATTTTTGAAGGGAAAATAAAAATTCTGAAACTATAGAGAGAAGATACATTAGTTGCTGCTTCCAGTTGGTAAAAAGCGAGAATTCTAAAAAGCATCGGAGATGCAACAGCTGTTTGGGGTCCTCTGAGACCTCCCAGATAAAATAAATTGGAACGCCGGGCGTATTTCATTAACTATGGGAAGTCAAGCTTGATAATACTAAAATTAAAGATATTTCCATAGGAACTAGTTTCCATAAATAACAAGTAAAAAATGCGCCCAAGTTTCTTCGGCGCAACCGTGTTTTCTGTACAGAGTATAATCAAGGCCACCGAAAACAGATCTATCTTTCGGTGGTCTCGGTATAATACTGTATGAGCCGCGGCCCATGAAACTTTAACCACAGGACGGTGGTTGCCTCTCCTATATTGTTGCCAGACTCACGATTATGGCTAACTTTAACCTTAAATAAAATAAAAACTACTGAGGCTAGAGGGCTGCAGTTTGGTATGTTTAATGATTGGAGGGTGGATGATCAACATACCAGTTTGCAGGCCTCTAGCCTAAGTAGCTTTTAAGATCTGAGGGCGGACAGAAAAAGTGCGGACAGAAAAAGGTGCCGACAGAATAACGTGCGGACGCACAGACAAAGCCGGCACAATAGTTTTCTTTTACAGAAAAATAAAATACGTAACACAAGTGTTATTCACGAGTAATTATTTTTGGGAAAAAATTTATCTTGGAGTCAAATGGGGTCTTGATATTCAAGGAATGATTAAACGTCAAGTACATTAAATTCAGAGGTATAATTCAGCTGATTGATACAACTAAAATTCAGTCTATCGCAACATAATTTCGAATAGTCCTGACCTGAAATGTTAACGATACTACGAAATTATATGATCCCTCACTGTCAAAAATCTTACAAATGACATGAAAATACACCAAATTATTCTGAAGGATTTTTTTTTTTAGGTTATCTGCTAAAATCTACATGAAGAAGGAATGGGAGGAATGGTTATCTAGGTGCTTAGATGAAGTCTGCGACTCCGGATGAATTTCACGTTAGAAGGAAATGAAGAGGCAGATAAAGCAGCCAAAGAAGCAAACCACATGACAAGATCAAATGTGAATATCCCTGCCACTGATTATGTAACACACATAAAGGTGGGTATCATAAACAAATGGCAATCCATATGGAATGAAGAACCTGAAAATAATAAATTAAAAAAAATAAAATCTAAAGTTGAAAAATGGAATTCATCATATCAGAGAGAGAGACATGCACAAGCAATTCTAACACGTCTCAGAATAGGCCATACTCGTCTGACACATGGGCACTTAATGGGCAGCCCACGTGGCCCGGCTCCCGAGTGCTCAGAGTGCAAGGTGATAATAACGGTCAGACATGTGTTATGTGAGTGTCCAAAGTATGACTAACAGCGACTGTCAACTTTTGGAAATAAATCAATAAATGAAATTTTGTCAGAATCTGTTACATTTTCAGTCGGTCCAATTATGTTGTTCATGAGGAACTGTGGTTTGGCAAATAAAATATAAAAATGAATAAATAATAAGAGCACGAAAACAGCATTTGTCAAATTTAAATTTAACTTTTTTTAAATATTACTTAACTTATTATGAATTTTAATATACCTTTTTAGTGTGGAAGCACGAGTAAATGTATTTATTGTGTGTATGTGTTACAGTATGAGAACGTGTGCCTACGTGGTATTTTATCCTAATCCTTCGGGCCAACCCTATAAGAGCTGAAAGTCAGCTCAGTGGTCTGGTTAAACTACTTTAATACTACTACTAGCCATTCGGCTGTCCGGAGGTATCAGGAGGAGACCGAGAGGCGTTGGTCGAAATCCTTCCGAACAAGAATGGAAATATGTATTCTTTCATTAATATTATTTCAACATTTAAGTTCAAAATATTTCATTTAATTTTAAAAAATTAATAAGAAAAAAAAAGCAACGGTTGTCCATAATTATCGTCCTTTCATTTTTTCAACTGCCTGACAAATACGTTCTCATTATTCTAATATCAACCTTTTTCCCTATGGCCTGGTTGCACCATAATTATTAGTGACCTGCAAATTTCCTTACAGCCACTTCTGTCCTCCTCTCTTCTCCATTCTAAGCTTCTTAACTTCGCAAAATCTTTCTAATCACGAAACTCCATCTCACTTCGTGCTTTCCAACATCACCACCACCATCATCATCATCATCATTACCACAGCCCTCTTCAGCATCTGCTCACATCCACCAACGACGCCACTCAAATAAGAAATCCACTGGTTGCTTCTTTCCAGCACCGCCATCCTCCTCCCTCTCGATGCTTGACATTCACTTTCCTTCCTCACGAAAACTGTATTTCTGGTATCCTTGGTCATAAGTAAGCACATATTCACGCAGAAATAGTGACCTGGTTTATTTTTGTTACTTTATATTTACTGAATATGGTTTTATATGCTTGTTTCTCACTTCAGTACAAGTATAATGCGCAGACACTTGCAACCTTACACTCTCTCTTTTTTTCCTTCGTGATTTTCAAATAAAAAAAAATTCTTTCACTAAAGATAATATAACACCCTGTAGAATTTCTTCATTTAACCTAATGATGCTGAACTTATGAAGTACATTTTTCTATAAACTTTTGTATAACCATGGAATTTGCCTGCAAACGAAAATTTCGTCCATCCATTATTATCCAGACTGAAAGTCCATTCTACCAATGGCCTCTCATCTAATGCACTTCTCCAACTTCCCCTGGTAAGAAAGCACGCCACAGGCAAAACAAATAACATTACACTCTGTAGAAAATTATCTCTTCTGTAACACTGTCATTAAATTTACTATCAAATTGCTTTCAGTTCCCCTCTCGAATATGGGCTTCATATGCTTACTTTCCTCTCTCTAAAAGACAAAAGTATCAAGTTCATGGATTCAATCTCCATCTTTTACGTTAAAGCTAGTTGTTAGCAAAGTGTAATCATGTCTCTCTTTCATGCAGAAGTCCGTATTTATATCAGTGGGTAACTATTTATGAATTTCTTAAAGATCACTTCCTGTCTTGTTTTTCCCACCATTTAAAATCTATTTCTCCGCCTTAGTCTTCCCGCCACCACCCTGACCCCTTCACAGCTATGAAAACGGATATGTTAATTTTGTCATTTGCCCGTGTGTGTTGGATCAGTCCAATCGATACGATCATCGCCGATTAAGACTTGGTGGGTCCTGGCTTGATGTTAATGAGTTCGATACCACTCATAGGGGTTAATATAATTCATTATTATTCATATTCCTTAATAAATATTAAGAAAAAACGATAATAAGGTCACTTAAATACAATGCTTAAACAATATCAGTAAACCCAGATGAGGTACAGGTAAGGTTGCATGGGTTTGCTGAGGAGGACGTGCTGAGTCTTCGAGCTTCAAACCTAAGAAGAAACTGTTCAGTGTTACAAGACAGAGGACGACATGGAAGCGAGTCTAAAAAATTTAGGTCAGTTAAACTACTGGCCTCAGCATGAATGATCCGAGAGTAGATATGTTATAGGTGGCATATGACTCTAGTTTACGAAGATAATAAATAACAGATAAAAATACAACCGCCTAAAGCATATCCCCTGGAAAGTTATCAGTAACATTCCAGGACGGAAAAACTTTTACGTAACACAGGTTCACGGAGATTTAATTCTATTCGATAAGGAAGGGGTTCTATTTGAAAATCGAGGCGTAATTCAAAGGCTGTGTTACACTTCTTCTTTTTTGTTCTGAATCAGTTACTTAGCCCACCACCCACATCCCTGGGTCCCTTGCCTTTCAGCTCCAATTTCTTCAACCAATCTTCTAAGCCATTTTCTTGATCCTAACCAATATGTTATCATCTCCCTACAAGCTTCGTCATTGTAATTATCAGCAATTAAAATAAAATACAAACTTCTTCTCGTTAATATAGCTTTCGAAAAGACAATAGCTAGACACAACTTCCGTAATTCATCCGTTCAAAGCAAACGCCAATTAATCTTTAATATCCCACGTAAGCTGGAAAAAGGGGCTCCATCACTCCCTGTTCTCCGGCCAAATTAAGCTAATCCAACTTAGGCGGTAGTCTAATAAGTCTTAGCAGAAAATAATCTTCTCTCAGCCTCCCTACTCTCTCTCTCTCTCTCTCTCTCTCTCTCTCTCTCTCTCTCTCTCTCTCTCTCTCTCTCTCTCTCTCTCTCTCTCCATTCTAAGCTATTAAAATTTAATATCGGGCTACAATATATCGCATTTTCATAAAGTTATACTTGCATCCAAGTCCAGGATATGATCACAAGATTTTCTCAATACCTGCCGCAAAGTGTGGCTCCCAAAACATATATGTAAACATGGATATATATATATATATATATATATATATATATATATATATATATATATATATATATATATATATATATATATATATATAATATATATATAAATATATATAAATATATATATATATATATATATATATATATATATATTTATATATATATATATATATATATATATATATATATATATATACTAACTGACCCGGAAGAACTTTGAAGAACTCAAAAAATTTTCCTTCCTCCCCTTTTGTCGTGTAAAGTATGCTTACTATCATCGAAAATACTTTTTTTTTTCCTTTGATTGGTAATTCTGCCTTAAATTCATTACTTTAAATAAACATGATATATACACGTATACATATACCCTGGCACTTATCTGATTAAAATTGTGAAAGAGAGAGAGAGAGAGAGAGAGAGAGAGAGAGAGAGAGAGAGAGAGAGAGAGAGAGAGAGAGAGAGAGAGAGAAAATTATTGACTTGCAGAGAGATAAAGAGAGAGAGAGAGAAAGAGATTGAAAGCATGAATTTACTTGCAATAGTTAAAAACGTCATAGATAAATTCCACTCCAGATTGTTTGAGTGATGCCTTGAGAGAGAGAGAGAGAGAGAGAGAGAGAGAGAGAGAACGTTTGGTAGATGTAGTATGGTACGTGTGGTGGTGGTATTGCCTAACTACACGATAATTAATTTCAGACCTCATTTAAACCGACTTTATAAGGAATACGTCACCATAACATCACGAAGCAGTTGCTATAGCGAATTCCGAAGGTAAAAACGAAGAAGAAACGAACGAATTAATGAGGAAAATCGTATTTGAACGAGTAAAAAAAGGAAATATCGTACATGTTGATGTCGGTCTTAGCCAGCAGCTACTTAAGATACAGTGTCCGTTGGCTACATAAATATTAAATTATTATCACAATTGTAATTTTAGACACTGTAAAAAGAGCTGCAACTGTTTTCAGTTTCCTGTATGTGTTAACGAACGCATTTCAGTTTCCTTTGACGTTTCTGAGGGAAAGTGTAGGCCGAAGTCTGAATGGTCTAATATACAAATTGTTGATAAATGGTGATTTTTTTGTGGATTAAGTACTTAGATAATGATAATGGTAATACCTCAAAGTACTTAAAAATTTGTATTTTATTGGCAAGGTATGATTAAGATATGTTTGGCTTAAAATGAACACTGAAAAAAAGGTGGTAATTTCGTCGCAAGTAATTTTTTAATGAGCAGGTATGTCTATCACAGAGGCATTTGGTCCTGTTACCTTTTTCCGTGGCGAGGATTGTAAACCACATTTAAACTGATACAGGTTTTCAATGTTGATTTTATTGAGGTAATAAATAATCATATTAATTAATAATTATGATCAAATTTCAAGTAAATTCTGGTCAAAAATTGATGTTATAGGGAATCTGGATTCATTGTATAGGTAATCATACGTTTGGCAGCGCCGGGGAAAAAAAGGTGGAGTGTCAGGTGAAAAATGTGAATAAACCCAGAAAACTGAAGGAAAACGTGGCGTAAAAACGAAAATTTCACTTGTTTTGCCTGTGTTTGTATGTCTGTCACTGGGTGGGGGTTTGATATTGAGTTAGTTATAAACCTTTCTGGGGTGACACAGAGGCCATTCACAAAATTTCGTCTGGGTCTGTCAAGCGGTTCGGATTTCTATAGTGGACAAACAAATATACAAACATCCACTTCTAATACACACACACACACACACACACACACACACACACACACACATATATATATATATATATATATATATATATATATATATATATATATATAGATATATAAAAGTGAATGTTTGTATACATGTTTGTCCACTATATATATATATATATATATATATATATATATATATATATATATATGTATATATATATATGTATATATATATATATATATATATATATATATATATATATATATATATATATATATATATATATATGTATGTTGTCCCTTTCATTTCCAGTGATTCAAGAAATCTAATTACTATTCACCTCCTTTCACGGTAAATCCTCGGAGAACATCTATTTCTATACGAACAGAGCGAGAAATATGCCTGTATATTTGTTTGTGGAGAACAAATACACAAAACATGCACTGTTATATATATGTATATATATATCTATATATCTATATATCTATATATATATATATATATATATATATATATATATATATATATACATATACATATATATATTAGATGTGAGTGTTTGTATATTTGTTTGTCCTACAGAAATCCGAACTGCTTGACAGACCCAGACAAAATTTTGTCTATGTCACCCCAAAAAGGTTTACAACTCAAAATCAAATCCCTATCCCGTGAGAGACATACAAACACAGACAAAACAAATGAAATTTTCGTTTTTACTTTATCTTTTCCTTCAGTTTACTGGGTTTATTTTCATTTTTCACCTGACACTCAACCTTTTTTTTTCGGCGGTGCCAGACACACACACACACACACACACACATATATATATATATATATATATATATATATATATATATATATATATATATATATATATATATATATATATATATATATATATTGTCCCTTTCAATTCCACTGATTCAAGAAATCTAATGAATATTCACCTCCTCTCGGGGTAAATGCTCGGAAAACTTCCATTTCCATACCAACATAGCGAATAATATGAAGAAAAAGACCCCAAAGTTTCCTAACCAAGGGGGTTAGGAGTCTAGTGTTTAGGCCAAGGGACTTGGAAGATGGGAGAACAGACGCTGAGAGAATAACCAGATTAACGAAAATTAAATCATACCTGCAATAAACCGACGGTGGATTCTGATTCAATCTCATTAGTGAAGTATTAAGAGGATGGTTTAATACCGGTATTGTTCGGGGATCATGAAATGTTCCTTGGATTGTTAGCAGTGTGTGTGCGTGTGTGTGTGTATGAGAGAGAGAGAGAGAGAGAGAGAGAGAGAGAGAGAGAGAGAGAGAGAGAGAGAGAGATCCCTCCACAAATCTATCTTCGTTGTCACCGTCATCTTCGCAAATCCATGACGCCGCCCGCCCCCCACCCCCCGCCCCGCCCCAACCTTCGATAGAGAGCAATTATTCACCATTTATGACAAGAGCCTGATGTTTTTATTTTCCTTTGGCACTAAAAGATGAATCGTCCATTCTGGGTTGGAAAAGGTGATCAGGCCTCCAAGCTTTCTCCTTCAGCTTCGCTAGGTTGTTAGAGGGTTGCATTTTTTTTTATACAGAAAGGTTGACGAGTTGAATTGAACTGAATATAGAATTTAGGAAAAAGGCCAAGCCCTAGGACCTACGAAGTCATTCAGTGCTGAAACGAAAATTGACAGTAAACGGTTTGAAAGGTGTAACAGGATGAAAACCTCGCAGTTGTACCATGAATCAACTGTTAGGAGAGGGTGGAGAGTAAGATGGAAGAAAGAGAATATGAAAGGAGGTGCAGTAAAAGGAACGAAAGGGGTTGCAGCTAGGGTGCTCGTATCCACTGCCATATTCTCTCTCTCTCTCTCTCTCTCTCTCTCTCTCTCTCTCTCTCTCTCTCTCACACACACACACACACACACATACACATGCACACACATTGATAACAATCCAAGGAACATTTCATGATTCTCGAAAAATGCCCTTATTAAACCATCCTCTCAATTCATCACTGAGGTTGAATCAGAATCCACCGGTGTTTGATTCAACAAGACCCACTGATTCGAGAATTTCCATCTTTTATTGGATATATGATTTAATTTTCGTTAATCTGGTTATTCTCTCAGCGTCTCTTATCCTATCCCCCAGGTCCCTTGGCCTAACACCCGTTAGCTACAAAGTGCTTTGAATAATAAAGAAAAAACACACTTCTCTCTGCGTCTTCTCTCTACGTCTTCAGAAGTGAAGTGACCTTTCAGCGTAGACTATCAAGACTGACTGATTGATTATGCAAATTAATCTGATGAACATCATAACACAATCATAATCGATGCCGACCCATGGCAAGGATGGATTCCTCTACCACTAAGTGCCTTGAACAAAAGGATCGATGGCACTG
Source organism: Macrobrachium rosenbergii (assembly GCA_039081455.1). Classification (NCBI taxonomy): domain Eukaryota; kingdom Metazoa; phylum Arthropoda; class Malacostraca; order Decapoda; family Palaemonidae; genus Macrobrachium; species Macrobrachium rosenbergii. Next base: position 61,089,572 of record JANJGK010000001.1, on the reverse strand, counting down.
AAACTGGACCCGTGACTGATGGCCCATTAAGACATCACAAACCGTCAGTGGGGACGAGACGTGACCCCTCAAAAGGGCTTTCAAGTGTGGCTAAACAATCGCTTATAGGCCATAAAGAAGCCCACTCTACTGTAGTAACAGACAGGAAAATGTTTGTATTATTTTCGTATAACACAGGCTTACACAACGCATTTGCGTTGGTTTGCATATTCAACCCTATGTATAGGTTTGAGAGCAGGCGTTCAGAAACGTTTCTTTATTTTCAAGGGTGGTGGTTCTGTAAAGAAATTAAACACATATACGGTAGAAAGGCATCAACATTACATTAACTGAATATTACAAAGAAAGTATGAGAATACAGGAGAGAGAGAGAGAGAGAGAGAGAGAGAGAGAGAGAGAGAGAGAGAGAGAGAGAGAGAGAGAGAGAGAGAGAGAGAGAGAGAGATTTTTTTTTTACTGTTTTGTTTTATGGAGAATAGTAGCTGTTGGTACCCAAACCATTTTTATTATCTTCGTAATTAATATTCGCAACACACACACAGACACTTGTATGGTTTATTTCTATTTGTTTTTTTTTATTTGTTTTCCCAATTTATTATTTTTTTAATTAGACGACTCCAAACTCAATCATTAAAATAGCAGTCAACATAGAAATATACTATGGAATATATTGTTGCACAACATAAAGCTTAAGATAACTTTAAAAACTATTTTTGGCGGGGAGCTGGGAGCGGGGGAGAAAGCTAATTTCTTTTTAACATCGAAGTGTATACTCTCTTTGGTCATTAGTGAAAACCATAATTACGAGTATGTACTCACTCTGTAAGTCTTTGAGAGTAGACATGACACAGCAACGCAAGGAATACCAAATAAATTTTCCGAAAATTCCAGAAAATACTCCTCTCCTGAAAGGACTATAGCCTAGTCGTGGTCTTCCAAAAGCAAAGAAGCTTTAAACTTTACTCCAGCAAAATACACTGGTTACTTATCCACTAGCCTAAATGTCATTTTTTGAAATATTTCAAAGGGAAATCTTTTTCTTAGGCAAATTTCAATTGATTTGGTAATTTTCTGCGACAGTCATCATCTCTTATGATGACTTATTTTGCTCTTTACAGTAATGTCCTTCGATTTTTAAGTAATGTCTTTTTTTCTGCTTACCACTCTACAATTTATCGTCCTAAATAACCATGAGACCGGAATTCCAGTTTACAACAACAACAACAACAATAATAATAATAATAATAATAATAATAATAATAATAATAATAATAATAATAATAATAATAATAATCAAACCTCTACTTTATTTAGTCTATAACTATCAAACAATTTGCTATATACATTTGACTTAATAACGCGATTGAAAACACAGCATTCACCTGCGATTTACATTCCTGTACAAAACCTGGCATTCAATTACTTATTTATTGTCAATAAAATTCATTAATCACTGCATATAAATGACTCAATAGGTATTTTGTTACTGACCGAAAGAAAAATTCTTCTTGTGAATAGCCCACAATTGAAAACTGCTATTAATGCATTTAGTAATGCAATATACCTATTTCAATGGTGAACGCACTCCAAAACTTATTCCCTTATTCAACTGGTAAATTGATATGAAACAAAAAAAAAAAAAAAGACTTATTAAAACAAAATAACTGATGTTCTGTATCAGAGACTAAGCATGAAATTAATGATCAGGCCTCACTGAAAAAAATTACAATAGAATTAACAAGGACGGTTTCAAACTGCCCCATGAAGACAATGCCTCTCCATAATTTTTTTTAACCACTAATGAGGTGTCAGTGATGCGAATCATTTTAAGAAATGTCAGTTTGAAAGGAAAATTTATAACTAAATGAAAACTTTCAGCGTAATTGATGCAGCAAGTTATGAAGGCTCAGTTTTATCATATCTGTTAAATTATTCGATCACTTAACTTTATAACAAATTTATAATTAATTCAGTTTCATTATAGTGAATAAAGGATGGAAAGATTAAAATGATCCGTTTTACAAACAGGAATGTCGAATGCCCTTACTGACGACATACAATATTCCCTTGACGCCCACCCCAGTCCCGAAAAAATAGCACAAATATATTATAAATAGTTATATTTTCCAAGGAAGGAATAGTAAGAAGCAAGAGAAAACAGCCAATTTAAAGCATATATTAAAGCAAATGTCAGGAAAATGGTTTTTGTAATAAACAAATACACATCCAAGGTCTCCCACACAGAATGTCATATCGGGCTAGATATAGATTTCAAAAAAAATCCCTTTTCCATTAAAGCAAAAAGTTGAAATCAATAGCTTGAACGGAAACTCGAAAAAATAAACACTTGAAAGTAGCATCCGCGACCCTTGACTGATATGAAGAGGCTTGCAATAAATGCAAGCAAGACCACTGTTACATAAACTCTTCTCAATTCAGTTCTGTCACGAAAATTATTTCGATAATTCGATGGAGGAGATTGCTTCCTTAATGTAGTGCACAGCGTTCTTACCGTGGCAAGAAAACTTTCAAATATAACTAAAATAGCATGACAAAATAAAAATATTTGCCCTATAAGCAATGTTAATACGATGCAGATGAATTTTTTATTCTTACTGAAACATCGACAACAACCAGAATTTCCGTTTCTGTTTTTCAAAAGTAAATATCTGTATTCTCAACGCTAATAACTATTCCACACTTGAGTAATCTAATCCCTGTGCGTCACAATGCCGCTTACTATTCGTGCTTTTAAAACTTTTACCTTAAAGAATTTTGCAAGAAACAGTCTCAAATATATAAAAAGAGAAGTAATTAACTTAATCTTGAAAATTATATTCCTAAATATAAATTTTCAGAGAAATTTTGTTGCTTCTTCAGTAGCGAACATGAAGTGAAAATAATAAAGTTTATAACGTCTTTGCATACATAATTTACATAAATTTTGTTCACCATAGTTTTTCCGTCTTTGGAGTGGGTGGCGCCCTAATCACTGACAACGTTTCAGTCTCTCTTGTGTGACTGTCAGTGCACTTAATTAAATGCCATACTGCCAAATTTCGTCCATCCCCCTCACACTCCTACCCGCGTCCACGGTCCAGGTATACTCGCGCCATCTACATCCAGCACAAGCGAAATTTTATGCATATCTACTAAGGCTCATTAATAACAACGTGACTCCTTTTAATTCAAAGAAATATTGTCTTTTCAGCTAGTTTCCTACCGTAACAAGCAGAGAGATGTATTAAATCCAATATACTGTGCATCCGTCAAGTAAATTATTCCGCAGACGCGCAAAAGCAAGGGATGGAATCCGCATTAGTGTCAGATGGAATCTTCTGATGACGAGCATCCGTGCATACGAGAAGGGGCGATCTGCTAATGAGACTGGTATTCTAAGTTGTTTATGTAATCTGCTATGGCAACGGCTATGCCCTTCGAGACCGTGTTAATTAGATATGGGTATTATAATTATAATGGCCGTATTGACATCAAAGCCATCGTCAGCAATGCATATCGAGTTGGTGGCGTCCTTTCCATATCGCCCGGTATATTGGTGACTGAAGTGGTGAGCGTTAAATACAAAAGCAACAATCATAATAATGACAATGTTAACAATAATGGCGGTTGTCCCTCGTCAATTTGAAACGAGGGAAAACCATCAGGTACATGAAATGAATCCTCATTATCCACAGTTTTATGACCTTGCATACTTTCGGTGTTATATGTATTAAAAATGACAATAATGACATTATCATAGCAACAGAGGGATGCATAATTCCCAAAGTTTGTCATAGGCACTCTGAGGAAGGAGTGAAAATAATGTTCAAGCTATTTTTGGAGTGATCCCGCGCATATAAGTAATTCCTACGTTTTCCTAACTTAAGAGACGTGGCTTTCGCTTCCTCCCAGTTTATGAGCCACGCTTTCAGAGTCAATGTATCTTCTTCCTTTACGTTTGAGCAAGCATATGACAGTAAAATAATGGTAAAATAACCACCAGCAACATTTAAAACCACTTAAAGTCGACCCCTTACACTTCTGCAGGCATATATGACTCAGTGAGTCTCTACTGGTTTGAATATCCAAAAATGAAAGTGTGTTCCTGTTCTGCAATCACAAGGAGACCAAGGACGAGGATTTAAAAGATGACTCAAGATATAGGTGGTGGCTATAATGGATTCGCCAAATAAACACTATTGGTTCTTTGTTCTTGAGAAATGCAAATGGCCATGAAAGCTGCCTTGTCTGTTAAGCCTACTTTTTTTTGGCGACTGAGGCTTGTTCAATTTTAAAATGGAATATGAAAAATGCAATATATACAAACTCCCCTCCTATGTATACACACACACACTTATATGTGTTGCGACGAATGAAACTTCTATCCAAGCAACCTCACCCGTTTTTACATCCATAACATAACAGAGAAAAATAAAATTAACTTCCATTGTCTTAATTACTAGAACTGTGGGTTTTCATTCGCTCCTTCATAAACTCTCTCCCTCATTCCCAAAATGGTTAAGCCTTTAATCCTTCTCTCTGTCCAAAATGACTGCCTAAGGCCTTGTTTCCAGGTAACCTTCAAAGATGCATTCTTAACGGCATCAGATAACGGGCAAGGGAGGAGCCAAAAAAAGAGAAAGTTGGCACCACACCCCCTGGGCCATGGTAAACTCTCCACGAGGTCTGACTGGATGCCATGTGCCCGCTATAGAAAATGCGGTGAAGATTGACCTTTTGCACCATCCATCTGAATACCTAGGCGTAATCCACAAGGTTAGAAATAGACACGGCAACAGCAGTCGAGAGAGAGGTGCTCAGAACTCCACAGAGGACAGATGTCCTTGCCTTTACCCATCTCTTGTACCCTCCACGTGTTTGACCCCAAGGTTCGAACTAGTATACATTTGTAGTGGTATCCCCTTAATTCCCTCCTCCAGTGTTAGCGCCCTATTGAACGAGGACAGCGTAATCTTGACGGAGGTGATGTACCAGAATAAGGATTCTTATTTAGTCACGATTCCTGTTATTTCTCTGTCTGATTTATTTTCTATTTCCATTGTGCGATCACCTTCAGTAATTTGTGTTGAAGCATCAAGTGTTAATGTAATTATGTAATTAGTCTTGAACTGGGTTATTTGGCACCATTTGTGCATTCCTCAGTTCCCTTTTAGCGTCTTATTATTCTTGCAAGTAAGCGTCTTACATTTCTTGCAGATAGGCCTCCGCTGTGGAACCACTCGGCTCTATCCTCATGTGCAGCAGCCTTATGCCACCCCTTCTAACCCCCTGCAATGTTTCCTGTTATGAAGACATCATCGGCATAGAATATTTCTCCTGTGTAGGATTCATTCATTTAGCAGGCCTTTATTATTCCCTGCCTAGTAATTGGTCATTCTTCTGATCTGTGTTTATTTTGTAAATATAATTAATAAAGAGAACCCTTGACTTTATGTAATATTCCCTCACATGAAGAAGGCCTTAAGCCACAGTATTTCCCTTGATTTATTTATCTACGTAGTTGCCTTAAACAGCCTATTTAGTCAGATATTTTAGTAAATACAGTACATTACTTGATATGTAAAGAACTCCCTGTGATTATCTGTTGCCCCTAGAATCAAGTAAGTATCTAAGGTATATTTGTAGCAATATATATACATATATATGTATATATATTGCTTTTCAAAGGGGACTGATAATATCCTGCAAGTCTTTGCCTAAGTTGTTTGAAATGGCGAAGTCAAAATATCTCATACATATTGGCTCACTGATTAAATCAAGATGGACTAGAGCACTTTTTTTTTTTGCATGTTTACGGCAAATAGGAGGATATCAGCACCCGTCGACAGTTGCCGTCAAATATCGTGTAAGATCTCATCTTTTAGGAAAAGACACTTCACTGATGGGGTCAAAGCGCAACGTAGAAGAAAATGGCACTGAGGATAATATGTCATCGAGTTTGTCAGTTATTTTTACTCCGTTTCCCCCAATGTGTTTTATTGTCTCATTATCATGTTAAATCCCCAAGAAATTATTTATGTTTCTTAACAATGCTGTCTGCCTGCTAACAATAAAAAACTCTGATCCAAACCGGCTCCTCCCCTAACCAATTTATTTTTGCTTTTTGAACAAAAACTCTAAGAATTCCAAAAATGTTGTCACATAGTTAACAAACACCAATAAACATCAGTAAACATGTAATAGATCATGTATTTAATTTATGTTCCTAACAAACCTGTGAATAATGATTAACGATGACGATAATGGTGATTAATGCAAAATGTTAAAAAATTTATACTTTCACACATAGTTAATAAACAATAATAAACATGGAGTATGTTAATAATAATCCTAACAAAAAAGTCAATATTGATTAATGAAGATACAGTGGATTGAAAGGCAAGAAAAAATGGCTAATGACAAAAAATAGTTTTACTCACCAAAGTTTGAGAATTTCTTGTTTTATTTATTATTTTTATAAAGTATTCAGTTCTGTCAACCCCAACACATACTAAGGTAATCAACAAGTAGTGGGAGGGAAGCCGGCAATTCTGAAACGACTACACCACAAGTTGCGTTTGTAGTGAGAACGAGATAACAGAAGAAACGCGAGGTCATGGAATAGTCTCCTTGAAGTCCATCTGTCGTCACAGATTGTGGCAGCCCTAATGGCATTAGAAGCCACAGATATTTTTCTACGCTCTGCCTTTTGTTCTTGTTCAATGTGAGAGACATCTGCTCCAGCCCGTCTCACATCAACTAAAGTTATGTGAGCAGCTCACAGTTGTTGCAGGTATTCCTCTTCAAAGGCCGGCAACCGATCTTGTAACAGAGACTGAAAGTCTTGCTGTAATATTTTAACTTCACCACGGCGACATCAGACTGGCTAATATCCATCTCATCAAGACACTGTATGAAAAATACAGTGCACTGGAGCTAAGTTGAGACTCCAAATGTTTCCGGCTCGGGGTGTGTTTGGGGTGTAGAGGCAAGAACAAACTACAGAAACTTTTTGTGTTCATGGAAACACTAGAACAGCCGCTGCTGACTGAATAAGGTCAAAACAGACTCCTGGGGTTCCTACTAAACTAAATGGAATTACCTGTTCACCATTCCTTATATATATATATATATATATATATATATATATATATATATATATATATATATATATATATATATATATATATATATATATATATATATATATATATATATATTATATATTATATATTATATATTATATAATATATATATATATATATATATATATATATATATATATATATATATATATATATATATATATATATATATATTATATATATATATATATATATATATATATATATATATATATATTTACACACACACACACACACACACACACATATATATATATATATATATATATATATATATATATATATATATATATATATATATGTGTGTGTGTGTGTGTGTGTGTGTGTGTGTATGTGTGTGTGTGTGCATGTGTGTGGGTGTAACCTGTAACAAAAATGACAATATATGAGCTTGAGAAATGAACAGGCTTTTCAGTTGAGAATGCTGAAATAGTGGACCTATAATACCACGGAAGGGTTGTGAAAGAATATTTCATCATAAGGATATACGGAGGATCTATCAGACCAAAGAGGAACAGGTAAAAATTGCTTTGCGAGTGAGATGAGAGCAGGATATTTTTTTCATATCAAGAAAAGCCTGAGAAGGGGGAATACGTAGAATCAAAGATGATCTGTATACAGAAAAGAGTAGGGAAGAGAACCTACTAGGTCAAAGGAATGGTTATGTCAAAGAAGCAACTCCAAGCCGCAAGTAATTTATACCCAGAGGGAAATTTATATGATACGTACATGGCCCATCAAGAATTCGATCCAGTGCCTTTTTTGTTTGATGCACAGATCACAGGGATTTATCCATTAAGGTATCAAGAGACATGTAAGTTGATGGCGACTTTGATATAAATATTCCTGTAGAATTCAGGGTCTGAGATGTAGAATCGAAATCAACTGACCTCCGCCATCACAGCAATGGGTATTTCATGAAAGCTTTTTCTTTTGCACGTTAATTTTTTTTATTCAAGGGATTTCATAACACTGGAAGAAACTCGAAAGAGAGACGGGGGAGAGATAATATCACCGGGTACGTTCGACACAAAAAATATGCATGATGAAGTCACAGTGAGTATCGCGCGAAATGAATTTTGCTTATGATAGATATGAAACATTTGCTCTCTCCCTCTGTTCATTTTGATCACAAACCTGTAAGCTTCCAGTCTATTGAGAGACAAAACTGGTCAGCCAAATGCACTAATGCTCATTGTCGTTCTGGAATCGGCTTTACCGCTTAATTCACTTTTTGTCTTTTCCCTCTTACTGACTGCACTGCTATTAGTAAAGTTGCAGAACGACATAAGGCTCTCCTTTCATTAAAGTTTCAGTCATCATCAAAACCATGCTTCTCTCTCTCTCTCAAGAGAGAGAGAGAGAGAGAGAATGAGAGAGAGATTAAGCATACCTTCCTAAGCTCTCTTACTGATTACATTGTTCCAGTTTTCATACAGATTTAAAATCACACTAATCTCGGCATTGTAACTAGAATCCAGGTCAAAAGCACTCACGGTGTAAAGCTGCGGTGGAAAGGAAGATTATGAGTTTAAGGCGCATTTATACTTCTAAACTAGTTGTGGATCATGCTCCGATTCAAAACTAATGGGATAAGACGCATTATGCTTCTAAACTAGTTGTGGATCATGTTCCGATTCAAAACTAATGGGATAAGGCGCATTATGCTTCTAAACTAGTTGTGGATCATGTTCCGATTCAAAACTAATGGGATAAGGCGCATTATGCTTCTAAACTAGTTGTGGATCATGTTCCGATTCAAAACTAATGGGATAAGGCGCATTATGCTTCTAAACTAGTTGTGGATCATGCTCCGATTCAAAACTAATGGGATAAGACGCATTATGCTTCTAAACTAGTTGTGGATCATGTTCCGATTCAAAACTAATGGGATAAGGCGCATTATGCTTCTAAACTAGTTGTGGATCATGCTCCGATTCAAAACTAATGGGATAAGACGCATTATGCTTCTAAACTAGTTGTGGATCATGTTCCGATTCAAAACTAATGGGATAAGGCGCATTATGCTTCTAAACTAGTTGTGGATCATGTTCCGATTCAAAACTAATGGGATAAGGCGCATTATGCTTCTAAACTAGTTGTGGATCATGCTCCGATTCAAAACTAATGGGATAAGACGCATTATGCTTCTAAACTAGTTGTGGATCATGTTCCGATTCAAAACTAATGGGATAAGGCGCATTATGCTTCTAAACTAGTTGTGGATCATGCTCCGATTCAAAACTAATGGGATAAGACGCATTATGCTTCTAAACTAGTTGTGGATCATGTTCCGATTCAAAACTAATGGGATAAGGCGCATTATGCTTCTAAACTAGTTGTGGATCATGCTCCGATTCAAAACTAATGGGATAAGGCGCATTATGCTTCTAAACTAGTTGTGGATCATGTTCCGATTCAAAACTAATGGGATAAGGCGCATTATGCTTCTAAACTAGTTGTGGATCATGTTCCGATTCAAAACTAATGGGATAAGGCGCATTATGCTTCTAAACTAGTTGTGGATCATGCTCCGATTCAAAACTAATGGGATAAGACGCATTATGCTTCTAAACTAGTTGTGGATCATGCTCCGATTCAAAACTAATGGGATAAGGCGCATTATGCTTCTAAACTAGTTGTGGATCATGCTCCGATTCAAAACTAATGGGATAAGACGCATTATGCTTCTAAACTAGTTGTGGATCATGTTCCGATTCAAAACTAATGGGATAAGGCGCATTATGCTTCTAAACTAGTTGTGAATCATACTCCGATTCAAAACTAATGGGATAAGGCGCATTATGCTTCTAAACTAGTTGTGGATCATGTTCCGATTCAAAACTAATGGGATAAGGCGCATTATGCTTCTAAACTAGTTGTGGATCATGCTCCGATTCAAAACTAATGGGATAAGGCGCATTATGCTTCTAAACTAGTTGTGGATCATGCTCCGATTCAAAACTAATGGGATAAGGCGCATTATGCTTCTAAACTAGTTGTGAATCATACTCCGATTCAAAACTAATGGGATAAGGTGCATTATGCTTCTAAATTAGTTGTGGATCATGCTCCGATTCAAATCTAATGGGATAAGGCGCATTATGCTTCTAAACTAGTTGTGAATCATACTCCGATTCAAAACTAATGGGATAAGACGCATTATGCTTCTAAACTAGTTGTGGATCATACTCCGATTCAAAACTAATGGGATAAGGCGCATTATGCTTCTAAACTAGTTGTGAATCATACTCCGATTCAAAACTAATGGGATAAGGCGCATTATGCTTCTAAACTAGTTGTGAATCATACTCTGATTCAAAACTAATGGGATAAGGCGCATTATGCTTCTAAACTAGTTGTGAATCATACTCCGATTCAAAACTAATGGGATAAGGCGCATTATGCTTCTAAACTAGTTGTGAATCATACTCCGATTCAAAACTAATGGGATAAGGCGCATTATGCTTCTAAACTAGTTGTGAATCATACTCTGATTGAAAACTAATGGGATAAGGCGCATTATGCTTCTAAACTAGTTGTGAACCATACTCCGATTCAAAACTAATGGGATAAGGTGCATTATGCTTCTAATCTAGTTGTGAATTATACTCCGATTCAAAACTAATGGGATAAGGCGCATTATGCTTCTAAACTAGTTGTGAATCATACTCCGATTCAAAACTAATGGGATAAGGCGCATTATGCTTCTAAACTAGTTGTGAATCATACTCCGATTCAAAACTAATGGGATAAGGCACATTATGCTTCTAAACTAGTTGTGAACCATACTCCGATTCAAAACTAGTGGGATAAGACGCATTATGCTTCTAAACTAGTTGTGAACCATACTCCGATTCAAAACTAGTGGGATAAGACGCATTATGCTTCTAAACTAGTTGTGAATTATACTCCGATTCAAAACTAATGGGATAAGGCGCATTATGCTTCTAAACTAGTTGTGAATCATACTCCGATTCAAAACTAATGGGATAAGGCGCATTATGCTTTAAGCTAGTTGTGGATCATGCTCAGATTCAAAACTAATGGGATAAGGCGCATTATGCTTCTAAACTAGTTGTGAATCATACTCCGATTCAAAACTAATGGGATAAGGCGCATTATGCTTCTAAACTAGTTGTGAATCATACTCCGATTCAAAACTAATGGGATAAGGCACATTATGCTTCTAAACTAGTTGTGAATCATACTCCGATTCAAAACTAATGGGATAAGGCGCATTATGCTTCTAAACTAGTTGTGGATCATGCTCCGATTCAAAACTAATGGGATAAGGCGCATTATGCTTCTAAACTAGTTGTGAATCATACTCCGATTCAAAACTAATGGGATAAGGCGCATTATGCTTCTAAACTAGTTGTGAATCATACTCCGATTCAAAAACTAATGGGATAAGGCGCATTATGCTTCTAAACAAGTTGTGAATCATATTCCAATTCAAAACTAATGGGATAAGGCGCATTATGCTTCTAAACTAGTTGTGGATCATGCTCCGATTCAAAACTAATGGGATAAGGCACATTATGCTTCTAAACTAGTTGTGAATCATACTCCGATTCAAAACTAATGGGATAAGGCGCATTATGCTTCTAAACTAGTTGTGAATCATATTCTAAACTAGTTGTGAATCATACTCCGATTCAAAACTAATGGGATAAGGCGCATTATGCTTCTAAACTAGATGTGAATCATACTCCGATTCAAAACTAATGGGATAAGGCGCATTATGCTTCTAAACTAGTTGTGGATCATGCTCCGATTCAAAACTAATGGGATAAGGCGCATTATGCTTCTAAACTAGTTGTGAATCATACTCCGATTCAAAACTAATGGGATAAGGCGCATTATGCTTCTAAACTAGTTGTGAATCATGCTCCGATTCAAAACTAATGGGATAAGGCGCATTATGCTTCTAAACTAGTTGTGGATCATGCTCCGATTCAAAACTAATGGGATAAGGCGCATTATGCTTCTAAACTAGTTGTGAATCATACTCCGATTCAAAACTAATGGGATAAGGTGCATTATGCTTCTAAACTAGTTGTGAATCATACTCCGATTCAAAACTAATGGGATAAGGCGCATTATGCTTCTAATCTAGTTGTGAATCATACTCCGATTCAAAACTAATGGGATAAGGCGCATTATGCTTCTAAACTAGTTGTGAATCATACTTCAGTTCAAAACTAATGGGATAAGGCGCATTATGCTTCTAAACTAGTTGTGAATCATACTCCGATTCAAAACTAATGGGATAAGGCGCATTATGCTTCTAAACTAGTTGTGAATCATACTCCGATTCAAAACTAATGGGATAAGGCGCATTATGCTTCTAAACTAGTTGTGAATCATACTCCGATTCAAAACTAATGGGATAAGGCGCATTATGCTTCTAAACTAGTTGTGAATCATACTCCGATTCAAAACTAATGGGATAAGGCGCATTATGCTTCTAAACTAGTTGTGAATCATACTCCGATTCAAAACTAATGGGATAAGGCGCATTATGCTTCTAAACTAGTTGTGAACCATACTCCGATTCAAAACTAATGGGATAAGGCGCATTATGCTTCTAAACTAGTTGTGGATCATGCTCCGATTCAAAACTAATGAGATAAGACGCATTATGCTTCTAAACTAGTTGTGAATCATACTCCGATTCAAAACTAATGGGATAAGGTGCATTATGCTTCTAATCCAGTTGTGAATCATACTCCGATTCAAAACTAATGGGATAAGGCGCATTATGCTTCTAAACTAGTTGTGAATCATACTCCGATTCAAAACTAATGGGATAAGACGCATTATGCTTCTAAACTAGTTGTGGATCATGCTCCGATTCAAAACTAATGGGATAAGGTGCATTATGCTTCTAAACTAGTTGTGGATCATGCTCCGATTCAAAACTAATGGGATAAGACGCATTATGCTTCTAAACTAGTTGTGGATCATGCTCCGATTCAAAACTAATGGGATAAGGCGCATTATGCTTCTAAACTAGTTGTGAATCATACTCCGATTCAAAACTAATGGGATAAGGCGCATTATGCTTCTAAACTAGTTGTGAATCATACTGATTCAAAACTAATGGGATAGAGTAAAATTTCCGACTGGTAACAGCATAAAATTTGTTTTACAGTTAATGCAGCCTGTGAACGTTACCTAGTATGTTCATTCCTTTTAAATCCACAGCAAGGCCAATGTTCTCTATAAAAATCAAAGATGTCGAACACCAGATTTTTCAGTTTTTTGTAAAAGAAAACTATTGAGATAGATTTGTATGTCCGTCCGCACGTTTTCTGTCCGACCTCAGATCTTTAAACCACTAAGGCTAGGCGGCTGCAAATTGGTATGTTGATCATCCACCCTCCAATCACCAAACATACCAAATTACAGTCCTCTAGCCTCAGTAGTTTTAAGACAGGCCACCGCTAGGCCGTGGCTGAAAGTTTCACGGGCCGCGGCTCATACAGAAAACTCCATTGCGCCAAAGAAACTTCGGCTCATTTTTTACTTGTTTCCTTTCATCACAAGTATAAAGTGCCTACGGTCAGTATTGTTAAAAAGAATCGAATTAGTGCTTTATTCACGTTCTAATTTCCTCGACGGCATAGAGCCTAACCTGATGAAAGTAGGGAGGAAACCTTCTCTGAGGATAGTTGCATTAAAGATTATAGCTGTTTCCACGGCATTTCATTTATACAGTCTTCTCTATTTGAATAGAGAAGACTGTATAAATTAAATGCCGTGGAAACAGCTATATTATTATTATTATTATTATTATTATTATTATTATTATTATTATTATTATTAATATTATTATTATTATTATTTATTATTATTATTATTATACCACTACCAAGATTACCAATACATATACTACATTTTTAAGTCAAATGCAAACGACAAAAGTGTAGCAGGTTCCCGTCAAGAAACAATAGTAAACCGATAAACTCGGCTTCCCTTTAGGATGAGAAATCCAGTCATGCTTTCCTCATTCAAACTTTGCTCTTGTGCTTCATGAGGCCTGTCTGTTCCTGCAGCGTCAGACACCACTTGCAATTTCTTGAAGCAAATTTTAGTGCATTCATTTAACAAATGGAGGGCGGAAGGTGAAAAGAGGAGGAGAAGCAGGATGAGGAAGAGGAGGTGGGGGCGGAACCATTGTTTTTGGTAACGCTAAACTCATTCTGAAACAGGAATTAAAGACGGTTGTTGTTCGTTTTCATTTTGAATTTGACTCTTCTCCAAATTACCCACTTCCAGTAATTCTCTTAGTCCTCGTGGTCTCTCGAGTAATTAACAAACAAACAAACGAAAAAAATCCGAAAATTTAATATTATCACACAGTAATACACATCAGTTAACATGGAGTATACTAATGATAATCGTAACAAACTTGTGAATAATGATTTTTTAATGAAGATGATGATTATTAATGCACAATAATAAACATTAATGGAAGAAAAGGCATTACAAAAGATGGATAATGGCAAAAAATCATTTTACTCACCATAACTTGATTTTTTGTCTTTGCCGAGTAGCCAGCTGCATTGATCCCTAGATATGAAGGGGCCTAAACGCGGAGTGGTGGGAGGCCGGCAATACAGTACAGTAAAGGCTGCCCCACGATTTGCATTTCTAATAAGCCGACCTGACAGAAAACATGACGAGAACTGACATGGTCTACTGTGAGTCTACGGCGATACAGACCAGTCGTCAGTCCAGAGTCTGGCAGTCTTTATGTAATTGAAAGCCGCATATTTTTTTCACTCTGTGCCTTTTGTTCTTGTTCAAGGCGAGACATATCTGTTCCAGCCCACCTCCCATCAACAAGAGTTTTTGTGAGCCTCTCACAGGTACTGAAGCATCATCGTTCACAAGGAGAAAACAATTATAATGGCGACTGAAAATCTTGTTGGTACAATACCCTAATAATGGTGAGACTAAATAATGCCTGTTCGGTGTGTGTTCGTGGGTGTAGTGGCTTGAACAAGCAGGCAGAAGTTGTATGCATTCAAGGACACACTCTAAAACACCTCCTGTTATTTGACTGGCGTTGGGGTTCGTTCCCCTCTGGCCTTTAATTGTTGTTCCTCCCGCAGACAACATTTCCATAGAAACTTGGGCCCTCACTGAGGTAACTGAATGAATGGAGACGATGGCAGCCTTGCAGACTGTTATTTCCTTGCCTTTGAAGTTGACAATTCAGTTCAATATCCACATCTTCCTGCTTTCCTCAGACTTAGATCTGATCCTCTTGATAGGTTTCCTGTGAATATTGCTTTGCAGGTTGGCTGTCTGCATGCTGTTGTCTTCCTATCACACTAATCCCCTCATCCCTACTTTGGAAAAAGTGTTCCTGCAGTTGCAAATGGGACCGACCTTCCTGGCTGGAACAGGTTTCTTGGTACCAGACTTCCTAACAAAGGACAGGCTACGGTTTTATTTTGCCTTTCAGCAACATTAGCCACCCATTTTTCTGATATACTAGCCCCTTCTCTTCCTTTTTCTGCTGAAACGGCTGTTCAGCCTCATCAATTGAAGGCTCCACAGCTTGGGAATCACAGCTGATGGTGGTACTGGCTTCAAAACTGATGGTGGTGGCACACTGACTCACATCACCATCATTGTTATAGTGTTGCACTTACTCGTCATCTGAGGTGCTACTTCACTATTATCGTTATAGCATTAGTAATGGGATCTTTTTCTCTGTTTTTTTTTTCACATTAATAGCCTTCCCCTCTCCCTTCTCTTTAATATCACCGCTGTCCTCTTTACTCTTACCAATTATGACACTGTCTTGCCCAATAATAACACTATCACCAAGGTCCTCTGAACCCGAAACATTATCCAAAATAGATTTACCTTCACCATTGAAGCCACCGAGACAGATATATATCCTACCCCGTTGGTTTTTTGCGCACTATCCGGGGACAAGCGGGCTACAACGCACACTTCCATTGAATCTCTGTTCTCTAAACTCATAATAGCGATAACATTATCGCTCGGTGATTAATAATACCATTAAAAATGCCGATAAAGTGGTTTTTAACAAAGTCTTCCGAACGGTAATCGGCACCCACAAAACAATAACAAAAGCGCTGATTGGCTGGCCCGCCGCCTAACATGATCTTGAGTAATTGACATTCCTTACAACGGCGCTCCATAAAAAATGGTGCATAGATTACCTGGCCTACCGCAAGTCGTATAACATCGTTCATGATGACGGAAATTTCTTATTACGTCTTTCCAGAGATATAATGAAGAGTCACCAGCGTTGGGTAAAAAAAAACTGCATTAAAAGGCTAGATTTTTCTCGACTGTTTGAGGATGGGATTCCTGTTCTATCCCTAATTTAGCTGGAAGTTGGGTGTAACACGTTTCTCGAGTGATAGACGTACTTGATGCAATGTTGATGCGATGTAATTGAATAATTGCCTTCTTTGCTTACGAATTGCGCACAATATTAGTCTCTTATTCATTATTTTGTGCTCAAAAAAGTCAACAAAACATATCAAAAGATGGTAAACAAAACAATTTTGATCTAAGCCTTAGAAAAAAATACAAAGCAGACCCCAAAATTATATTAAAAACTAGGTTTGCTACTTTTTGCCTGCTCATGAAAAGAATGGTAAAGGATTCACACACAAACACACACACATATATACAAATATATATATATATATATATATATATATATATATATATATATATAAATATATATATATATATATATATATATATATATATATATATGCATATATATATATATATATATATATATATATATATATATATATATATGTGTGTGTGTGTGTGTGTGTGTGTGTGTGTATATTTATATATATACTATATATATTTATATTTATATATATATATATACATATATATATATATATATATATATATATATATATATATAAATTATATAACCAATGTTGTCACTATCTCATCAAGAATCGGTAAGAAGCAAGAAGAATATAACATGTAACTGACACAGACAGAAAAGATTAAAGAGTTGGGAAAGGCGACTTATGATCTTACAGCGCTTTCCTTTGTTAAGAAGTTTGATTTAGCTAAAGTCTTCAACTATGTTTTCCATAAATATCCGAGGTAGCTAGCCCAAAGTATCTGAGATCCCCCTCTCTTCCACACCCATTAACATCAAAATTTAAACAGTTGCTGTTCATGAGCTTTTTATGCTACAGGTATTTCTACAGGCAACTTCCATTATGTGAGTTTAAATATGTCAGTATCCCCATGTACTAGTACCCACCATGTACTAGTATATATAATGTCAAGCTGTTTCCTAATTTTCCTTCTCAAGAAATCTGAATAACAGCAGGAATTAGACCGAAACACGAACATGAACTTGGAAAACGAATTTACCTCAGATTTTCATGTGAGGTAAATTTTCTGAAATTATTCTTTATCTTTTTCACTCCGTCTTCCTTCATAAATTTTGGAAGGGATAAAGGAGATAACCAGCGACAATTCCACTAGAATACCGCCATAAGTGAAAAGAAAAGAGAAAAAGTTCATAATTAAATATCTGGAATAACCCGCCGCCTTCTTTTTATGTCGCCATGAGTGTGAGGACAGTCAAGAAAGGATTTTAAAAAGATAATGACGTTCTTTCCTCTTACGTTCGTAATTACATCTGGGCCATGACAGGGAGAGAGAGATTGGGGGGCGGGAGGGAGAGAGGTTGGGTGAGGGTTACCTCATTGAAGCCCTTCTGTTTTGAACACTTGCTGCTGGCATTTTATCTCTCTCTCTCTCTCTCTCTCTCTCTCTCTCTCTCTCTCTCTCTCTCTCTCTTCCCCATTCTAGATGCGACCTACAATAGTCGACTAAGAACTAGGTACTACATAATTCACTACTTAGGTCCTCGGAGACATAACTTTTTTTTATCTTAGTGAGTGTCCATTCGGTCCCTCTTCATCTGGTTGGTGGGTCGAACACGGGGTTTGCCGTAACACTATGAGGCGAGAGAGAGAGAGAGAGAGAGAGAGAGAGAGAGAGAGAGAGAGAGAGAGAGAGAGAGAGAGAGATTCTTCATCAGTACGAGGGCCGAAAAAGAAAGGAGAGAAAGCAGCAAACCGTAACTAAAGGCGTATGCACTAAAATTTCTGACATGGAATAACGGAAGGATCATATTTTAATCTTGAGAAAATAAGCGGCACAGGATTACGGGAAAATATTTCTGAATAACGTTATGATTATTGCTTAGTAGTAGACAAAATAGACGAATGACTTCTAATTAAGCAATAAGTGTGGTATTATATCTCAAATACATTGTCCTAAACTGCACAGCGCCATTGTTTCTTATACAATGGATGTGCTGCTTAGGTCACTTTTCCAAGAATTAAACAAGATCACTATTACCTTTAATTGATTTTTTGAAAGATTTTTTTTTTATTGAAATGAAAAAAATCAAGTCTCTATGAACTGTGACTATCTTCGCACGTTTTCACTTACCCGGCGAAGTCGAATGGCCGCTTCTCACTCCGTTAACTTTTCTTTTTGAAGTCTCGTCGAATAACTTGCTCGATTGTCTCTCTCATCAGCATATGTTTTGAAGTTATTTACATTTTGCTTCATCACAAGTTTCCTCAACAAACTGAAACTTACTTTCCTGGCGCTCTGGCTCGGAGAGAGTAACCTCGTTTTAAGCCCTATGACTTTCGCCTCTAAACTTACTGCCCTCATTTTCTCTCGAGTTCCTTTACCACGCTGTTTAATCTTTTTACACCCAATTATAATGTGATCAAACACAGTGGGGATGAGTTATATTTTCTGTTGTACTATAAAGAAGTATTTTCTTCTTGGTTTTTACGTGTGCTCAAATATAAAATATATTTCTAAAACCATTTATGATTAATAGTTAACTCTGGAAACTTCAGGAGATGTTCTTAATTTTTCTTACCTTCGAAATTCTGTATTTGATAAAAAGTTATGACTGAGCGTAGACAAGAAATCGTGAAAATAGAATAGTAAAACCTAACTTCCTCCTAAGCTCCGTTTGAATTCCAGTTTCTCTCATTATGTATTTATTTTCATTGAATAGAACCGAGAAAGTCGTATACAGAAAGTTGGGCAAAAAGTTTTGCTCATTATTTTCTTCGGAGAATATCCTTCCGTCTTCCCTTTTCAATACCTGTATGGATCGTAACCCCTTACTCGTTTTCCGGTAACCAAGGAGATTTCGTTTCCCTTTTATCCTTGATTTAATATTACATCTCCGAAATCAGTGGCTGTCCTTTTTCTGCATTCCCATATGTATGTATCCTTCATTTTCAACTTCGCCTGGGAAAGGCCCTAACAAATTTTTGCCCTCTCCTTAGTTTGTAAAGAGTCGTGATTGCTTGCTTGTTTAACCATCTATCTATCTATACGTTTGTCTATATATATATATATATATATATATATATATATATATATATATATATATATATATATGGATATATATACATTATATATATATATATATATATATATATATATATATATATATATATATATATATATATATATATATATATTGCCTTAAATAAATTTTTGTGAACCATTTTCTCGACATCTTCATCTGCATTTTTCTCTTTTAGTTCCTCATTGGATGAATCGATATCGTACTCGGCTAGCACTCTTATAGGCCCGCGTTCGATTCTCTGGCCGGCCAATGAAGAATTAGAGAAATTTATTTCTGGTGATAGAAATTCATTTCTCGGTATAATGTGGTTCGGATTCCACAATAAGCTGTAGGTCCTGTTGCTAGGTAACCAACTGGTTCTTAGCCACGTAAAATAAGTCTAATCCTTCGGGCCAGCCCTAGGAGAGCTGTTAATCAACTCAGTGGTCTGGTTAAACTAAGCTATACTTTAACTTTCTGTTTAGTCTCATTTACAAAAACCTGGTCTTTCCATAGTCGTTGCCAGATTACAGAAGCCTAACATTAAGAATATCTTTCCTTTTGTCCTTTATTAAAAGGCACTGCCAGACCCGTAGAGGTTTCCACCTGCGAGAAGCCTTGTGTGTGGAACTGTCAACAATACTAAGTTTCTTTGCAACTTCTCTTATGACCTGGGTGCATTGCTCTCCCCGCCCCCTTTTACTTTTCGTTCCTTTACTTAGGCCTCTTCTCATCTAGCTACCCAACTTCTTTAAGTTTTTTCCAGGTTCCACTTTGTGCTGATAAAAATGGAAAGCCCCGTGAGAGTCGAGAAATGAGAGTAATAGTTCTTGTTAAACTAATAACAATCATGATATGAATAACAGACATCGCCAGGGAATATTGTCGGTAGGCGATGCTATACCTGAAAACATATATATTCATAAACCTAACAAGTTAAATACAGTCATTTGCATGTTAATTCTGAATAACTGAAATCAGGACGCGTTTCAAGTTCAGCGTTGATCTCATCATGCCATGTTTTAAAGATAGAATTATTTATCAAAAGTTAATGTCACCTTTGATAAATACTGATCAGTTACCAATAATAAATATTCACTTAAATTTCTTTTCAACTTCATCAGTGCGGCAGAGGGCCTCTTGTTGTTATAGTGTCTGTTTGTATTTTTACATTTTGCTGTTATTTTCTTCTTTAATTATTTGAGTGAGCTTTTGCCATATATATATATATATATATATATATATATATATATATATATATATATATATATATATATATATATATACACACACACATATATATATAAATATATATACTTATATATGTATTTATATACTGTATATATGTATATACACACATATATATAATTTATATATATATATATATATATATATATATATATACATATATATATATATATATATATATATATATATATATATATGTATATATATATATATATATATATATATATATATACAGTATATATATATATATATATATATATATATATTCTGTGTGCATATGTATGTAATGGTGAATGTACTGGTACTAGTACCAGCTTCATTGGTAATCTTTGACTTTGCCCACCGTTCTTTCTGGTACTTCAGTTCCCTTCCGTTGGTTTCAGAGTAGGTTTACCTGTCTGCCCTCCCTTGCCATTCAACAACGACTATTTATTGATTCTCATAACTTCCGTTGGTTTGTTTAGGGTTTGAAAGAGCGTCTTGGAAGAATCGCCATATCTCTACTAGACCAAGATTTGTGGTATTTTCCCCTCTAGAGAAATTCAGCGATGGAGTTTTTACTTAGTTTCTCTTTCGGGGCCTGGGACCCTGTTTCAAAATTTAGGATGTGGCAACAACCTTGGTGAAAATAACAATCTGATTACCAGTGCATATATATATATATATATATATATATATATATATATATATATATATATATATATATATATATATATATATATATATATATATATATATATATAATAGAAATAATCAACAAATGAGCACGTGTTTCACAGAAATAAGTTGATGACTTACATCGGGATCGAACCCAGGTCTCTCTAATGAAAGTCAAGGGCTCTGCCGGCTGACCTACATAGGTTGGTAGCGCCGTTGCCTTTCATTTGAGGAACCCGGTTTCGATCCCGGTGTTAGTAAAAAAATCTAAACATATACCTGTTTATCTATCTAGCTATCTGTACGTATATATATTATGTATATATATATAAATCATATATATATATATATATATATATATATATATATATATATATATATATATATATAAATTTGTATTTTTTTTTTTTATTTCCGTCAAGAGGATTCTCTCACGGTACAAAAAAATATCTAGAACTATTGCCGGAACTGACTACCGATATAGGTAGTTACAAGTGACGCTTGCGTAGAGCCTCGATGGCTCAGTCGGTTACAGCAGCAGCTTCGGACTTCGTAGAGGTCTGTGGCGCGGGTTCAATCCCGCAAGCCGGCTGATCAGAGAGGCAGACACTTTGCTATCCGTGTAGACATCCCGGGATTATATATGTAATCAACGGATAGGTTTGCTTAAAAAGCAAATGGATGTTACAGACTAAATACACACACAAAACAAAGCCACTACAACACCTTCTAAAAACATAACAAACATCTCGAACTCTCGCCATACCCGCGCAATAACTTCTCGCTGCTGGGAAGAAAGGGCGTTGGGTCTGGTATGATACATGAAACATACGTACCGGGGTCTAAGCGATGTCAGGCAGGGCAGCCGATCGAGACCACAGGTCTACCCCAAAGCCAAATCAAAAAGTCCTTCAAAAGAAGGCATCGTGCTTACCCCATACAAAAATGGGAATAAAAGCACGTTAAAAGAAAAAGAAGAAGAAGAAGTGACGCTTGCGTCATTTGCTCGCAAATCTTACGCCATTATCGCATAATCTGTCGGTCTGCGAATAATTTGGTGAGATGCCATGAAAGTAAGGAAGGAATAATTTTGCGATTCGGCCGTTATAATAGAGATAATAGCTCATGCTTCTGTATGAAAAATTAAATAAGAGGAGGAAGTGGCAAGGAAAACCCTTATCTAGTAAGAGGTTCTTAAAAAGCCTCTCTCTCTCTCTCTCTCTCTCTCTCTCTCTCTCTCTCTCTCTCTCTCTCTCTCTCTCTCTCTCTCTCTATATATATATATATATATATATATATATATATATATATATATATATATATGGAGGAAATTAACGTATGAGAATGTGTTCCACGGAAATAAATTTCTGACTCACATCGAGAGACAACTCCAGTCTTTCAAGCGAGAGTCCAGGGCATTAGCAATTCCTCCACACAAGTCATAAAAGAACCTGGAACCCAAGTGCTACCCGAGTATTTTGCCGGGCAGGCGCCTATAACGCCTAACAAAACACACACACACACACACACACACACGCACACACATATATATATATATATATATATATATATATATGTATATACTGTATATATATATATATATATATATATATATATATATATATATATATATATATCACGTAGTGCATGTGTGCAATAATACGTCGTATTTTCCCTTATTGTATCCACCTTGACGTCACATCATGATGGGGATATAAAAGCAAAATGAGGAAATAAAAGCAAAAATTGTTTAAGCTATAGTGCATCAGACGTTGCTCATAGCTGTTAACGGTGTCAATACGTAATTTTCTCAGGTCTCATTTGTTTAATCCCTTTATTAATGAGATATATCGTCCCAGGCCACCGTCGCATTGTTATTAATGATGTCCACGTAGATTTTTCTTAATGAATTTCATCCCTGACAAACTCTGTCGGAAATGTAGTAGTTTGGTGAATTCTAAAAATCCTCCTTTGATTTGAAACTGTTCGGAAGACTCCGCATTCTGTTGGTTCCACGACGATAGGTTTGTATTTGACCTTACTGTAAACAGACAGTCAGACGCTCGAAATTACAGTGAGCAGGATGATGAGGAATATTTTTGTTTTCATCATCGAGAGATCCTTCTGGAAGCGAGTGATAGCACTCCGCTTGGGAATACGGCCTCGTTAATTAACCTGTTCTGTCTTGCAAATTCTTAGTAAATTTCTCTCTCTCTCTCTCTCTCTCTTTTGGCTATAAGCCCGACTTTATAAGCGCTGTGAAAGTTAGATGTAAGTAGAGCATGAATAGATATAATTTTTTACGGTATGAAGCCTTACATTTTGCTTCGTAAACCTGTGTAGGCTGTAGGCTATATCTCTGTCGGTTACCGTTGCCACATCCATTGTGATGACTTTCTTGATTAATATCTAACGTTTATCATCTGAATTTCTAAAAAAAAAAAAAGAGTTGAATCTTTATATAAAATAATAAATCATTCTAACTATCCTTAACAAATAACATCAACGCTAGAGAGCAATAAATGTTTGATTTACCGCAGTGTCTATAGATTTTCTTTAGTTCTGCGTAAAATGAGAGAAAATGTAAGGCATTTCCCACAATGCCCTGCGACGCAGCAGCTCAGCTGATCCTATAGTCGACGTTGTCGCAGTGTATACGTGCGTGTGCGTTCACTCCAATTTCGCAATTACGTCTGTAGCTGCGTTGGTGAGTTTTTATTTACACTAAAGTAAGGTAAAAAACGAAGTAGGAGAGGAATTAGTAGGGCTAACGTACAAAATAGAGACAGATAGTATAGGTTCAGTCCCTTGCTAAGGTTTGGTCTAGTTTGCGATGTAAACCATGATTTGTATGACCTGATTCTTGGCAATTTTTTCAACGTAATCACTATTTTTCCCTTGTCATTGCCTGCACGCGAATCATCATAAACGTACACTACCAGATAGAAAATGTAGTGAACAAGTTGGGGATAGCCGTCGGTAGCCTAATGAAGGAACACACGCCTATACTATTTTAACACTACAATCAAGTATACAAAACGGCAGGCGGCACGTCGCTTCAAAATACATTTTAGGAACACTGTGGTGAAAATGTCGAACTGTGTCTGTGATGACTGGGGCTAGAATATCCCATTTGACATAGCCTAGACATGATCTTGTGTATCCACAAGGTTATGTCGGTAATCAGATGTTCTGGGAACTCCGACGCATTCTGCTGCCATCCTTTTCTCGAAGTTGTTATGTAACTCCCTTAGACCTTGGAGTTTTTATTTTGAACCCAACGCTCATCGTTTTCAGTTTTCCTCTTTGTAAACCCAATTGCGGATTCTCCCCTTTGAAATAGTATTGGTTTAGATTATCACGGGGAATGTAGGCCTAACGTTAAATTTATATTTGGCATAGCCTAGACCCATATGTCATAATCTTTTCGTGTTTCCGTGCCCCACTCAGTACCGTACATAACATTTTCCCCAAATTCCATACCCAAAGCAACAGTAAATATCATATGTTAGGCACAACACCTGCCAGCTGTCAATTTTAGTTCGCTTAGCCTAGTGCCACAAAGACAGAATAATTTCAGAATATTGGTCAGGGGCCCTCATCGTCTGAGGTTAGGTGGGGTTGGCGGCTGGTTTACAGGAAGCCGACCTTATGACAACTTAACCAATTATGGTGGGGTATTTTGGGGGAAAAAGTTTTTGTTTCTGTCCTGGACAGTCAGTTTGTGTGCTTCACGTAATGCTGTTGGTTAGTGCATGTAATGGTAAACTCGGATTTGAACCCAAAGATCTGTTTTTACGTGGATACGTAAATACAAAGAGACGTGTTATGGATTTTTTTTTCATTATACAAATGGCCAGATATGAAAAGCTAGTAATGTATCATCAATCAGTGGAATTAACCTATATGATGAAAATATCCGCCTGTTTTTTATGGGTCTAACGTTGTTTTCCTTTCGCCATTAGCTTAGTCTTTTGATATTAGAATCTGAGCAACAGATAACCACCATTTAAATGTTAATATTGTTGTCACGTAAACTTACAACAGATCGTCTTTGGTCAGTTGGGAGGAGTAGGGCCTTAAGCACCATCGCCGCCTTCCCAGTTATATGATTTAGGACTGTGAAGATGAACATAGAATAATGATGCTGAAGATGTTATCTCTGCTGGAAATGCCCTTTGTTTATTCAATTCGTTCTCCTTTGATAAGTGTAATTCAGGATTCGTTAGGTTTCAAATTATTTCGAGAATTACGGTTACCCTCCTACCCAATGGCGAATACTTTGGTTACCATTTCCTCTGATTTGTTTAGACGCCTTCAAAGTGTTTGCTCAGTTATGCAAATGACTATTACTGCCGAAAGTAATTAACCTTGGTTGGAAATCGCATTTAATGGGAAATGGGAAAGCGAGTAGGTTTGAGTCTGGTAACCAAAAGAAATTTTTGGTGACACGAAGGGGTGCGGGCGGGCTTATGCTTGTCAAACACGGGTTGGTTGGGATGTTGCTTTATCAACAGCATGGGAACCACATTTCTTTCGTGGCATTTATTTTCTTTATATATTAGTGTTATGTGAACTGCGCGCACGCGCACGCGCACGTGTACACGCACAACATGCACACACACACATTGTCGTACTCATAGCTCATTTCCACTAACTGCGAAGAATTGTACTTTGAGACAATGCTGCTGTAGGAAAAGGGATGCATATTTCAAGTGCACAAACACACAACCTTGAGGAAAAGGTTTTGTTTTTATTATTACCACGACAGTAAATAAATATGCGTTTTAGGAAACAGGAAAAACAATAAAAAGCTTTGTAGGAAGTATATATAAAAAAAGCGTAGGATGGTATAAATCTATGACCGAAAAAGAATATTTTCTTCTGGCCTGCCAGTTGTTAGCATCCGAACCAGGAGCAAATTGGAAGCCTCCGGGATAACAAAAAGAAAACGAGGCTTTGGGAGAAGGGAAGATCAAGAGATGCTATGCTAGGGAAGTCAAATGTTTTTCAAGAGCCTTTGTAAGGAAGGTAGTTTTAAGGGTAGGAGGGGCACTCTCTTACAGAAGCTATATTTTTTTTCGTTTTCCCCTGTCTGAAACACTGTTTCATTGTCTTAAGCTAATTGTTGTTACATCACTTAGCATTTCACACTTGCATTCGGTTTTTGCTTTTCAGATTTTTATTTATTATAGAAAAAAACCAGTACTTGAAATGTTATCAAATTCAAGCTTCTTTTTTGTGATCCTTGTTGATAAGGTAACATATCCATAGTATTCCTGCTATTTATTTTCTACAGTCAGAATCTCTGAGTTCTGTTACCTCTTCCTGTGTCTCCTGGGTATTCCCCTCCAAGTTGCGGCGTTCTTTGCCCTTTGAAATCTAGGTCCCTTTTAACCCAAGCCCTCGGGTATCTTTAATCCCAGCACGTTTGTTCTCACTGATTCAGTTTTGTGCTTTGTATTTTGAACAGTTTTCCCTCAGAATGTGTGCGTTATGTGACATTTGTAGACTGGAATTTCGTTGTTTCTACGTTTTGTGCCTCGTAGTGGAGTAGTGCCTTCAGTGCACCTCACGCGGTACACTGTAGGCATTATTTAAGGTTCATTGCAGCGTTCCTTCGGTCCCTAGCTGTAACCCCTTTCATTCCTTTTACTGTACCTCCATTCATATTCTCTTTCTCCCATGTTGCTATTCAACCTCTCTTAACATTTGTTTCATTGTGCAACTGCGAGGTTCTCCTCCTGTTACACCTTCCAAACCTTCCTACTCCCAATTTCCGTTTCATCGCTGAATGACCTCATAGGTCTACGTTTTGTGACGTTTGGTGATCAGAGGTTCGGTGTCTCCGCTGTGTTTCACGGTGAGTTTTTGTCTTCGTTTCATGTCCTTGAACCATGAGCATGATTTAAAGATGGATATGGATATTTGAGAACTTTGTCCCATTCAAGTAATTTCTTCGGTTTTGCCCGTAAATGAAATGAAAATGTAGAATTTCAATTTCGTTAATTATGGTCAGAGATATTATTTATATCCTCAGTAATAGGCTGAAGCACTGTCAAGCAAGACTGGAAATTACATCAGGGAAAGGCTGAAAATGAAAGTTTTTTAAAAATAAATGTCGCAGTCATTATCATTAGGTGCATTGCTTCTTATGTATTTTTGGACAGAGAGAAATAACGATAATGATGCGGCCCAAAACTCATTCTCATTACACATTTTAATGAATTAGGTGGAAGATCTTTTTTCCGCTGCTTTTAACCCTCATATCATAAACTATTTGTTTATATTTCTCGTGTATACTAAGACCGTCATTTTTTTTAGGTCCTTAACCATTGGTATGAGAAAGATTCGATTTTCACCCAGTTCGTTGGTTAATCCCCTAGTACCTGTACTGCTCAGAACCTCTTACTCTATTTCTTGTTGAAATTAAGATAAAGTTTCTTTAGAATTTGTCAGATATTTTAATGCATATCAAGTTTCAGGGGGTAGTTTTCGATAACCTTAGATTTAGTAAATCTCTCATACCTAGCTATGTACATTATGTTACAGCAAGACTGTGAAACAAGGGATTTCACGAAATCCCTGAAATTTTTAGGGACTTCGTAAAACCACCAATTCACTTAGGAACATTTGATCCTCGAGAGGCTAGTACTAAACACGGCGAAACAGTGATTCATGTACACTGTTTCGCCGTGCTTAGTACTAGTCCCTCGGGGATCAAATTTGCTTCGCCATGTTTAGTACTAGCCTCTCGGTGATTAAATGTGATCAAATGTTCCTAAGTGAATTGGTGGTTTCACGAATTCAATGAAAAAATCAGGGATTTCGTAAAATCCCTGGTTTCACAATCTTACTGTAACATATACTCGAAGTAACATTTAAAGAACAAAAGTAAACTTGACTTAGTAAATTGGAGGGCAACAGAAATAAATGAAAATTAAATTCTATGGAAGCTCTGTGGTTCGCTAGAACGAAAATTTAAAGATAGGAAACAACCAAAGATGAAAATAAACGCACTAAGAAAAAGGGAAGGGGTGGGGTGAATATGATAGCATTTAAAAGAACAAATAATTGTCCAAAAATTAAAATAAGGTCATTTTATAAATAAAAAAAATTCGGATGGCGCCATATACTATTAAAAAGAAATGAACCAGTGCTCAAAATGGAATATTAGAAGGGCGAAATAAGGCTCTGTAGAACACTGAAGTTTCCGAAACATAAGTTTTTTTTTTATATTCTTTATTGTAATAATTGTGCTTTTTACAAGCTTGTCTACTTCTCAGAAGTTAACTTTTATTGAAATTACGAAGGCTTCGAAGTTTGACGTTGGTTGAATTGCGTTTTTTTTTTTTTTATTTGGTAAGGATTGTCTTTTAAAATATTTTTGACTCTTAAGAAAATTTGGGAGTCAGGGAAGTAGCTCATTAACAAAATTCAACTTTTCACGGTTCTTATATTTTTTATTCAAAGAGGAGAAATAAAATTTGTTATGTTTAAGTTTTTCCCCTTTGACGCTAAACTTGGAAGCATTAATTGGAATACTTGAGGAGTATTTCCTAGTTAGTTTTCTGTGAAACAAAGGTATTGAGAAGGCTAGTTGTCTGTCCGTCCGCACTTTTTCTGTCCGCCCTCAGATCTTAAAAACTACTGAGGCTAGAGGGCTGCAAATTGGTATGTTAATCGTCCGCTCTCCAATTATCAAACATAACAAACTGGAACCCCCGGCCTCGATAGTTTTTATTTTATTCAAGGTTAAAGTTAGCCATGATCGTGCGTCTGGCACCGCCACAGTTGCCAACATCACAGGCCACCACCTGACCGTGGCTGAAAGTTTCATGGGCCGCGGCTGAGAGTTTCTTACAGCATTATACGCTGTGCAGAAAATTCGATTGTTCATTTTTTATTTGTTCTTTTCTTTCGTGTGGAGTGGACAGTGATGCGTGTTCAATAAAACGGGATTTTCCCCAGGAAATCCCAGCAGCTTTTGAGACCTTTAGCTACAAGAATGTTCCTTCACCCTGTAAAGGTTAATCTGTAACCTGTAATATCGAACTAAAGCGTCTGTGATTAAAGTCTGTGTTTTTTTCTATATGCCTTACTTATTATAATCATATTGGGGCACAATAATACATCTGGCTTCAAGCTTCTTAGATGAATTTCGAATTCTTTTGTTAACCTGAGAAAGTCTTGGGCTCTGTAGCTTATGCATGTGTACTTCGATGTCTGTAGTTTTCTCCATTTAACTAGGAAGGTGAACCTTGTTTTTACAATTCTTTTCTCATATATCCTTTTAAGTCAGATTTTTGAGCTAAGTACTTGTACAGTATACTGATATCAAAGAATCTCTTCACAACCTAGTGTCTTTAAGCTTTGCGAAATCTGTTTACGTTGCTTTTAACATAAGTTGCTCAGCTGTATTGCCTAATTGTGCACTAACTACATAGTAAGTTTTAAACAAATGCACAACATATCCATTCACTGTGTATGTTTATATGTTGCCTGTAAGACAGTCCTCTCTCTCTCTCTCTCTCTCTCTCTCTCTCTCTCTCTCTCTCTCTCTCTCTCTCTCTCTCTCTCTCTCTCTCTCTCTCTCTCTCTCTCTCTCTATATATATATATATATATATATATATATATGTATATATATATATATATATATATATATATATATATGTATATATATATATATATATATATATATATATGTATATATATATATATATATATATATATATATATATATATATATATATATATATATATATATATATATATATATATATATATATATATATATATATAATCTACAGTTTTTATTGAGGCCGACGGCGTTTCGCAATAATCCATTGCATTTTCAAGGCTGCAATGACACAATTTTGTTTAATAAAAAGGGAGGTCACTATATAAAATTATAAAGATAAAAAAATAAAATAAAAAATACATACATTTCTTAAAATATCTTAAAACAAACCTACCCAGTACATGGCTAAAAAGTGACTAAACAGAAAAAGGTAAAACTACTCGAAAACAAAGAGAACAGCAGAGAAATCACAAAATAAACAAGGGTGTTGAGGACGTCTGGGCACATATATATATATATATATATATATATATATATATATATATATATATATATATATATATATATATATATATATATATATATATATATATATATGCTTCTTTTCCCCCAACAAGACATTCTCTCTAAAAAGTTGTGTTGAAAATTGCCACCAAATTACCTGTTTCACATCCTACACAGGCTTACCAGCAACCGTCAACCCCTCCCCATCAATACGTGGTGCACCTATCGCTTTGGTCTTGCACAGTATTCTCCAGCTTCCTGCATTTTTAAACCCTTCCATTAAAACACCGCTTACTTACCACCTACCCAGTGTTTTCTATCTTCATCTTTTCCTCCTTGTTCTTCTCCTCCTCATTCACTTGTCAAGTCTGTAGTTCGATAATTGACTGCCACCATTGTGGTAGCAAGCAGCACTGCCTGAAGGTTGACATTGCTACTCTATGAAGCTGTCGCTGTTCAACCACTCCAACTCCCTCTTTTCAATGTTGTAAGCGCTGAATGGCTGATAGTATCCCAGTGCTTGGCTTTACAGTCGAAAATTCGTAAGATCAAAGCGAATCTAGGTTCTTGCAACAGGAACAGTGGTTTGACAGATTCTATGTCCGGCAATCATGGCGACAATCCGACTGGAGCAGAAGCGTTATTGCCGGCGTCATTAATACTTATGGACCATATCCATCCCTCGTACAAGAGCATGCACACCCACTCACCCAGACACACACATTTTCTACACACACACGCACACACACACACACACACACATATATATATATATATATATATATATACACACATATATATATATATATATATATATATATATATATATATATATATATATATTATATATATATATATATGTAATGATTTTTGCATTAGTCTGATGTTGAATTGATTATCATGTTTTTATTGCTTTATGGTTTTCAGCATGTTTGAATGTCACGGGTTAATCAGCTTTTCATTATACTGTGGTAGATTTTTTTTCTATTTCCCCATAACTGAGTAAACTAAAATTGATTTAAATCGTACACATCTTTTAGTTATATCAATACTATGTTTTATTTCCCCACTTGTTT
>JANJGK010000001.1:61053957-61057823 GCA_039081455.1 Macrobrachium rosenbergii | reverse complement strand
TTAGACTTATTTTACGTAGCTAAGAACCAATTGGTTACCTAGCAACGGGACCTACAGCTTATTGTGGAATCCGAACCACATTATACCGAGAAATGAATTTCTATCACCAGAAATAAATTCCTCTGATTCTTCATCGGCCGGCCGGAGAATACTGCTCTTAGCTTACTATAGTTCACGCTATCAACTTCAGTGTCCTTGTGATGTCACAGACATTTAAGATGATAACAAAAACTATTGTAAGCTAAGTACTGTATTTTGCAATGTTTTCATGTGTAAAAGTAATGACGAAATAAGAGGGAAATAGCACTAGTTTCACTTAAAGGGCCCTTTTCCCTCAGTATGAAATGGAAAAAGCATGTTCGTGGACTTTTTATCATTGTCACTAATGTTATTATCATTTTTATTATTATATTTCAAGTCTTCAAGCTATTTGTGAAAGAATCTTATGATACGGAAAGTAGCTCAGTACGGAGAATAAAATGCATAGGCGAAGAATAAATTGTATAAAAAAATCACCAAAAAATAAAAAACCAACCACATAACAAAGCTAAAACGAACAAAACAGTTAACTTGTAATTGACTCTTGTGTGCCTGCTCATCAAATCTAGAATTCATTGTACGTTCGAGGGAAAAATGTTTCAGCAGACCAGAACGCTGCTAGAAATATGTTCTCACTACTTTTGTTTTTAATGTGACCAGAGTATTAGATAAACCAGAGAAGTTGAAGAAATGCTAGGTCAGTTGTACACCAGGATTTCGTTACAAAAGGCCGTAGGCAATCATGATTTTTTATTTATGCTGTTTTTTTTTATTCACAAACGGAATAATGTCGTCATTCATTTTGTTGGCTGGGAGGTGGTGTTTGAAACTTTCCATTGTGTTGGACTTGGAGAGTTTTATTGCTTTAGGTTATTGAAGAAGTTTGGCGTAGCCAACCATTGTGAACTGTTCCCTTCTTGAACAGGAAAAGAAATTTTTTCTTCAGTGCAAATTCTTAGGTTAGTTTCATTTCGAGTTCTTCCGAAATGATCATTCCTCCCGGTGGGTTTGACAACATTACAGATCAACGCCATCCTCTCATAATTTTAGTCTTAAGAAGTATTTAGATAGTCTCTTATTTTGTTATAACTACTATTTGTATAGTAAAAGAACCTTGGGGAAAATTATGTGTGGTTTTTAAGTAATTAGAATAATGTTATCAATACTTGAATTTCCATTGATATTTTCCTTGATTATAACATTTATCAGCCTCCAGCCAGTTTAAAATTGCCATTTGTTTTCCATATGAGTTTGTTTGAGGATACTGTGTATAATTTTAATATGCTCCAACTCCCCAGCTTCCAGAGGGTACGCAAAATATTGCATATTCAGTAGGACTTAACGTCATCAGTAAAGCATTTTCTGTATAAGAAAGCGACGTTCTTATTTATATTCCATATAAATTTGGAATCACCTTTTGTCATGTTTTCTTTAGAAAAAGTGTAAGAAATGCGTTCTATCACTGATGCATTCGCAAACATTAACACACACACATAGCTTTTTATCATGTTATATAGTAAAACCAAGCGACTTGTTAGGGTAAGCAAGTGTGATTTTTATATTTTTATCAAAATCGTTCATAAGGTGACACCAGAATGAAAATGTTCTGTTCACCTTGTTATTTCAGCATTGCGGATATTTTCAAGATCTGTTGGCCTCGAAAATTAGGACTCCCATGCAAGTGGAGTTTTTCTTATTTGTCAGTTTGTGGATAAGTAAGCCTGAATGGGAAAAATTCTGTTGTGTGTGAACACTTCTTATTAAAATAGTTATGTATTCCCATTTATACGTTGTTTTGTCATTGATACCTTCTCTTTCAGAGGAACAGTGAATGAAATAACCTCACTAGTAATTTAGATTGTCATTCTATTGTTTCAGTACCTGCCAACCAAGTCTAGATAACAAAACGAATAAATTTTAATGGAACTTCATCTCGAGGTTTAGCACATTAAGAGTGGACTTTAATTTTTACTCTTCGAGCATCCGTCGGTCGGCGTAGAGACTAATTGTCCTTCTTTAAAAAAATAAAAGAAAAAGAGAAGAAAGGTTATGAGTGTAAGATTGTGATTTTCTTTCTGCCGCGTAACTTATGAGATGCTTCAGTGGTTCCTACAGTAGCATATCGTAGTCGTCTATTGAATTTAAAATCCTGATCAAATTGCACTCCGTGTACTAAGTAAGTTATAATATATGAAAGATGTAGGTAACAAACGAGACGATACGCTGATTTGATTACATATTAAGAAGTAAGAAGTGAATCGAATCGTAAGGGAACTGCGAAAAGTATTTGAAAGAAAATGCAAGGGGGATCATAAACTGTTGGAATTGAGTAATCATTAGTAGAATAGAACATTTTCAAATGAAGTCACTGATATTCTTATGTTAGCAAATGTCACTGGCGTTTTCATTTTAAAGTAACTTTGAGATTCTAATTTTCCCCAGGTGGGATAATTAATCATTTGCCAGACTTCCTTCTCAGAACATCCTTGCTTTTGGGCAACACATAAAAAATTAATCATATTATATCTATTTTTCTCACCTAGGTTGCTAATCCTGGAAGTGTTAATTGGAAAACTTATGAAGATTTTCTTGGTTTTTTTCCCGTCCAAACAGTTAAGCCTGTTTGACGAAACTTCGGTGCCACTTTACTTTTCAGTCGTTTTAATATTCTTCGAACTCTCTCCCCCTCCCCCTCCCCCTCCCTCTCTCCCTCCCTCTCCCTCTCCCTCTCCCTGAGACTATTTATAGTTTTTGTATAACATGCACTTCGTAGTGTGTGCATTGCTATTAAACAGCTGATCCTTCCTGAACATGCAATCTTCCCTTTTTTAACGTAAGTTAGGTTGTGTAATTACTTTGTATCTCCCCCAAATGCGCCTCTTTAAAATTGGATTTTTCATTGTCGTGTATTAAATAATGGGAACATTTGGATTTCTGTTCTCTACGATTTTTGACTTGTGCGTCTTCAGTATAGCTGTCTTGGTCTACGCGCTACTCCGTGCCTTTTGCAACCGCTGGGTGATATTGAAAAGAACTGAATTTATGCACTCCACTTTGCTAGTGATATTGAGCAACTCCCGGTGGGAATCTTTGACATATATTACTGTGGACATAGAGGCTTTGCTCATCCTTACTGTCTTTATTGCGTTAATTTTAATTAACAAAATATTCGTGATTCGTGAACGAATCCCGTCCAAGTGACTTTTTGCACCTAAATTTGGAGGTAACATAAAATATTATTTTAAAAGTAAAAGAAAATATTCGGTCTTATATAGCTTTTGGACACTAATTATTTTGTGAGAATCCGTAAAATGGAATATAAGAGAATAGATGTAAATTGTTTTTTTCATATCTGCATCTAGATGGAAACTACTAGGTTACGTTTTAATTTTGAGTTTACAAAGTTTCTTAAATTTTGCACGATTTGCAAATGAATATTTCTGCACTTTAATATTATTTAATTTTTATTTAAACCATTGAAGTTCTCCTATCGTTCCAGTTTTTGCAATTATTTGCCGTTCTGTACATTTATTTAATTGTAGTTTTCTGTTTGCTGTCATGTTTATTGTGCCATTAGTGCTGCTTGAAATGTCTTGATTAGATGTTTTACTTTAAAATTTAGTGTTTCTAGTCCTTCTGGAGGTCGTACTCATACGAATGGCAGTTAATCTTTGAAATATAAGTTAAATGTTTTGATTAGTAATTTTTTATGAATTCCTACATCTTTAGCAAGGATTTATTCATTAATTATTCGAGCGTAGAGTTCTAAACCTTTTAAGTTATGCCTTTACTTTCGTTGGAGAGCTGAAAGTTGTTCTCTGGTTTCT
>JANJGK010000001.1:60983957-61048957 GCA_039081455.1 Macrobrachium rosenbergii | reverse complement strand
TTATTTAGCATAACCATTCCAAGATGAGGGAAACGAAGGGGCAGCGGGATCAACGTGTACTGTAATGCTTTTTTAAAAGATGGTATTGCCATTCGATGCTAGCAAAACACGCAGTTTCTTCCAATTTTTAGGGGGTCGCTATCAAAATCTGCCTTTTTATAACTAACACCGTTGTGTTAAGTTCGCAGTTCATTTTATATACATATGGTTGAGAGAGAGAGAGAGAGAGAGAGAGAGAGAGAGAGAGAGAGAGAAGAGAGAGAGAGAGAGAGAGAGAGAGAGAGAGAGAGAGAGAGATTAATATCTGTAGAGCTGGCAGGGTATTTAATACAATTGAAGTGTCAAGTGTAGTGTTTTCAGGTTGTGTAGATTTGGTTCTGCTAATAGCTTAAAATTTGATATTTCATCAGGCTTGGAATAATAATTTTTTATACATTCAGAACTGAAATGCAGTCAGTGGAAATTCCCAGTATTCGTGACGTTTCATATCATTAATTATTACTCTAGAAGATATGTCATTGTACAGCACATTACCCTCCCGGATAAAATTTTAACGCATTGCCTTTACAGTTTATACCAAATTGTTCAGAATGAGAACGTGCATTGTTTCGTAAGTTGCTCATATAATATAATGTACATTATTCAATAACACTGCAAAATGATGTTGAAATAGTTGTCAACAGTAAATGTCAGATAAATTCAGCGTTGACGATTGCATTTCTTTTAGTTTACCTTGGTGAGATGTACTTAAACTGCCATTGTTATTTCCCTATTGTTATAACAATAATCGTCATACGTTTAGTTTATTTGGAAGTAGCATTGATAAACAAATATATCGACGTTCTTAGTTATACAGTGAATCTGAGTGATTAATTGATTTAATGTTCTCCGGCACCGGGCCAACTAAGGTCATTGACCCTGATATAATCTTTTAAGAATGTCAGACTTTGCATAAAACCTATGGGCACGATGACAAGATCACATGTATAAGAATTAAATCTATAGCTTTTGCAGAAGACCTGCTTCTGGTACAAATCTAAACAAGTAAAAAATGCGCCGAAGTTTCTTCAGCTTAATCGAGTTTTCTGTACAGTGTATAATGCTGTATGAGCCGTGGCCCATGAAGCTTTCAGCCACGGCCAGGAGGTGGGATGTCCTATAGCGTTGCCAGACGCACGATTATGGCTAACTTTAACTATAAATAATATAAAAACTACTGAGCCTAGAGGGCTGCAATTTGGTATGTTTGATGATTGGAGGGTAGATGATCAACATACCAATTTGCAGCCCTCTAGCCTCAGTGGTTTTTAAAATGTGACGGCGGACAGAAAAAGCGCGGAGGACAGACATAGCCGTCAGAATAGTTTTCTTTTGCAGAAAAACTAAAATGTCACTGGCATCGTAAACCACTTATTTCGCCGAGGACTAAGGCTAGAATGTTCCGGCCATTCTCGCCTCAGGCCTGGGAGAGAAGGCTTCTCCTGAGGTCCCTAAGACTGGGGCGTTTAATTGGCAAATGTTTGAAAGTCAAAGTGACCAGGCATTGTGTATAGAGAGGAATTCTGTGGCTACATAAACATACTGGCCATTAGTAAGACACCAGGCCTGTAATGTTAGCGATGTCACAAAGATTAGTAATTGTGTTTGATTACTGATTACAGAGATATAAAAATACATGCGACAAATTCAGAATTGTCGCACTGTATTTGACATCACTATGCTCACTAAAGTATACTTGTGTGTGAACTGTGCCAACAAAAGCAATCGGCATTGTCGACCGTATCAGTAGAACTGTATTGCGGGTGTGTGGATCTTTATTGATAGCAGAGCTGTTAAATGAATGGTCCTTATCAGTATCCACGGCTTATTTTTAAATATGGGTTGTATTTCCTTGAATATTCGTAAAACTTTGTTGAGTGTGCGGTAATCACACCAGTATTAGGAAATTTAGACTGTTCCATAGTTAATTTTATATTCAGAATCTTGCAGCCATAACCTTCTCATTTCTTCTGACTGAAGGCTACAGCAACCCTTTGAACATTAGAATAAAGAAAAGATGTTATGGAAAGACAAAGAGTTTTCTTTACGAGAGGTAAACGCCATAAGCATAAAGTATTTTTCCTTTGCCTTTTGCAAATGGTTAATGTCATCGACAGTTTCATATTCCCTGTAAATCCTTTTTCACAATTATATAAAATTCCTTGTATTCATTGATCATCATTGATCTTTAGTGAAATAGAAGGGAATGGCACAATAAGACTGAGCGTTATCATTAACCTTTTCCCATAACGTGATAATGAATTCCTTGGATATTTGTAGGTAGTTTAGATTAGGGGATGGTTTGGGTTATTTACAAATGCAATTAGTGTGTAACCCTTGTGCTCCTATCATGATCGATGAAAAATAGACTCTCTCTCTCTCTCTCTCTCTCTCTCTCTCTCTCTCTCTCTCTCTCTCTCTCTCTCTCTGTGTGTGTGTGTCTGTGCGCCTGTATCTAGACTTGACTATCATTACAAGTTTGCTAGATTGCCCTAATATTAGCATTACCGTTTGTCTTGTTTTTTTTTTTGTTTTTTTTTTTTCATTGGCTTTAAAGTCCGTTAACAGCATTACAAGTGATGAGAACTGACCACCTTACACTTCGGTTTTTTTAAGATGTAAAAACATTACGCTTTCAACTCCATTCAGATCCTCACAGAAACTGTCCCAGAGCTCCTTGATGCATCTCACCTGTGCTTTGCATGTAAAGTAGCGACTCGAAGTTTGTTTTCCCTTTGTTGTATCTGTCTTCCAATCCTATTTTTCTTCTTTATTATGGCAACGTCTTCGTTAGCCTACTTTTAATATCAAGAAGGAAAACCCCCAGGATTTTTAGGATACATTGTTTAGTGGTCATTTCTAAAATTAATTTTTTTTATACATTTTCTAAAATGTAAGCTCAAAAAACCGAAAATAAAAAATTGTGGATTAAATTTTACCTTTACCATTTTCAATCCCCTCCCACCGCAAGCTGGATTATTGGAATGAAATTCTGAGGTAATCCCGACCGTTTTATTTTCCTCCATTTCCCTTCAACGTCCAGCGACTTGGGAAGTTTCTACATCTGAACAGTAGTTGGGATCGTGCAATTGCCATATTTTTTTTCAAGACATTGTTGCAGACATTAATAATGTAACCATACTTCTGTCACTTTGTTTTCTGATTTCACCTTATTTATTTGTTTATGATGCCAGTTTTAATTGATTTTTTTTTATCTATCTCAAAGGGTAAATAAAAGTTCCTTATGTTTCGACTGCTAATATTCGGCTATTGATATATATATATATATATATATATATATATATATATATATATATATATATATATATATATATATATATATATATATATATGTGTGTGTGTGTGTGTTTGTGTATATATATATATATATATATATATATATATATATATATATATATATATATATATATATATATTATATCTGGGTGACTCTTCAGTTTAAAAAATAGTAATTTCTCGAGAAATCTTACCAAGCTCGAAGACAATTCCCTCTCTCTCTCTCTCTCTCTCTCTCTCTCTCTCTCTCTCTCTCTCTCTCTCTCTCTCTCTCTCTCTCTCTCTCTCTCGTGCTGTGTTTGTTTATCTGGATATCACATCGGTGTATCTCGTCTGTGTAATGTTAATGCTGACAGCCTACTTTGGTGTTCATATGACAAAATCCCAGACCAGTGAATGAATTTGAATATTCACGACTCCATTATGCTTTTCTGATTCAGGAAAATGTGTGGCACATAAATTTAAGATAACGTGATTATTAACGAATTGCAATCCATTTCTCTCTTATATAGTAAGCAAATATATCATCTCATTAACGTCAACCTTTATTATTCTTCGCACTCAGCATCCACACTTCTGTTGTATATAGGGCAAGTTCGAGAACTGAAAATTAGTTTATTTAATTACACAATATACATTTGGCCTTGTTTATGCCGTTGTATTAATTCAGGAGATGCATATTCAGAAGGGCTTTATACTTCAAGCTTCAGGAAAAAGGAGAAAGAAAAGATAGAACCACTAAATTGAAGTGTCAGCAAAATTTTCTCTTCTGGGTTGTTGAAATTATGAAATTATAGACATTGATCTTGTAATGAGAGCGGGTTGAAATTCCCTTTAATAAATATGAAATTACGATTATAACCCGAACCCACATTCACTTTTCGATTTAGATTAGGGTAATGTACGATAACATTTTCAGAGTCATTTATTTAAAATATCATTTCATGCTTTTATACAGAGTAGAAAAATGGCACAGAAAAACGAAAGCACTTTTATTTTAACGCTAGATTAATCTTGGTTAAGGAGTCAAAAAATCCCTCCCAGGTTTAGACCACAAACCGATTGTGATGGTCACTCGTGGAGTGACAGTTAGTGACAGTTTCTTCAAGATTTTTCAACCCGTATTTGATGGACTACCTCCACAACGCAATAAATGTTTTCCGTTGCAGCTGCGATGGATGTCCGTTTCACCAACAACATTGCTTTTATTCTGGTGGTGTCGTTTCTAGACATTTAGGAGTCATAAACGATTTTCATACTGCCCCGTCTCCCCACCGCATCCCTCCCTCTCTCCCTTCCCCCTTTCCCCTTGTTATACGGTGAAAATTCACATTATGTTTTTTTTATCTTACCTTTTTTAACTCCCACAATCTGTGACATATTAGGGCAGCACAAAACTTACTGTGTTTATCGAGTGAAATTAGGAACACGTTTTGATATTCGGTTCTGGATGTCTTCTTTCAACTGCAGTCTCTTTCAAGGTGTCTTATTGGGTAAGTTAGTGCATTCCCACTAACAAAAGCATAGTGTATCTATTGTTTATTGGTTTATTACCCTAACATGAGGACATAGGTTGTGTTGACAGTAACAAAAGTGTGATTCCTGTATGACCTAGTTCGGTCCCCTATATTATTTTATGACAACTTACCTTTAAAAATATGAAGTATATACAGATATATACGGCGACTGTAAAATCTAAGAATCATAGGAAAAAAAAACTATAAAAACTCATATTGTGATTTGATAGCAAAACCTGCAACTTAAATTCATCTTACATTGTACAGTAGTTTTGTATTAACCCTCAGTGTCGTTGTTTATATTTATTAACTTATTGGCCATTTTTATATATTCATTCAACTTTTTTCCCCTTAATTCATTAAATTAACTTTGCACATATGGAGCATCTCATAAAAATCTGTCCATTCTGACATTTTTGTGGTTCTGAATAGAAAAGCAATATCTCAACTGATCTGGTGCACTCTGTTAGGGACATGGAAACTGAACGGCCGTCTAATCCTTTTGTTACCGTATATGAAAGACAGGAAACCGGCAAAACTGTCAAGCTTGAGATAAGCAAGAACCTAAAAGGTTTGTAGTCAGACCTTCCTTTGTTTTGTGATATAAGTTTACAGTCATTTTCCACACTCGCAACGTGTCATGTTTATTATCGAGTTGTCTGCCATCCTGTAAATGCCTGGGTTATTTCTTATTTGATACTGCCGGTACAGTAAAGTGTCTTGAGTCATCTAAGATATGATGAAATTATTGCGTGGAATTAGAGCGAACGAATTCATGTAAGGCCTCAACTTGTTCTCTTTGTCTCGGAAACAAAACAACATTTGTTATTGTGCTTCTCCCTGTGGTCTTCTCTTCGTAAGAAGTACATGCACAGTTCGGAAGTTATATCCCAACTCGAAATTCCAGTTGTTCTTCTGTGATTTGCTTTTCATTTGAATTGCTCAATTCTCTCTCTCTCTCTCTCTCTCTCTCTCTCTCTCTCTCTCTCTCTCTCTCTCTCTCTCTCTCTCTCTTCTGGAGCTACAATTCATTCCTTTACGGAATATAAGCTGTATCTTACGAATCATAAGTTTTGGAATCCGTTTTGTTTCTGTTTTGCTAAATAGATCAGGGATCTGTCATTTTTGCCCAATTAGATGAGCTGTTCAAATGAATTATCGACATTCATGAGACTTAATTGGGGAATTAAATGCAGAGCGATCGTTCCGGATTCATTAGAGTTCCCCTTTTTGTTTAGCGAATGATGCCCTTCATTATTTTTATTAACAATCAAATATTCCTAATGATCTCCTAAGTCATCATATGGAAAATTTATTCTGGTTCCAACATTGAGTTCCTCCTGTTATAAGTTTACTTTGATTTGCTTTGATGACGATGATGATGGAATAGGAGTATTACGTTTGATGGTAGTTGTGATTATGTTTTTGTATTATTCTGTGGCTATAACATCTCTGTCTGCTGTCCTGTTCAGTTAAATTATCATTGAATTATTAAGTGTTGTGTCTTTATGCGTAATTCTCAGGCTACTGTCCCGTTTTATCCACATATTAAGCCATTCAAGAATTTCAAGTAGCTGCTGGCTCAACCAGATGTGCAAGATGTACGATGATAGTATTTCCTTTTCATTTTATTCGTTCAAATGCAATTTGCTTCTTTCTTCTTCGTTTTTACCTTCGGAATTTGTTATAATGACTGCTTCGTGACGTCGCGATGATATATTTCGTTATAAAGTCGGTTTAAATGAGGTATGGAATAATATTAGAAAGAGGGAAAAAACTTCCGTTGAAAGTCATTCGTCTTCCCCTTTGCACATGCGTAATAGCTGCTTGCTCAACCCGGCGTGCAAGATGTACGATGACAGTATTTCATTTTTAGTTTTCTGTAAAAGAAAACTATTGAGATGACTATTTGTCTGTCCGTCCGCACGTTTTCTGTCCGCCCTCAGATCTTAAAAACTACTGAGGCTAGAGGGATGCAAATTGGTACGTTAATCCCCCCCCCCCCCCTTAATCATCAAACATACCAAATTGCAGCCCTCTGTCCTCAGTAGTTTTTATTTTATTTAAGATTAAAGTTAGCCATGATTGTGTGTCTGGCACCGCGATAGGTGCCAACAACACAGAGGCCACCATCGGGCCGTAGCTGAAAGTTTCATGGGCCGCGGCTGAGGGTTCATGGGCCGTGGCTGAGAGTTTCAAATGGAACAATACGCTGTACAGAAAATTTGATTGCGCAGAAGAAACTTGGGCACATTTCTTACTTGTTTTTTTATTTGTTCAAATGCGAATATCCTAATTAATTCGATCGTTTCTTTTTCGTTTTTATCTTCGGAATTCGTTATAGCGACTACTTCGTAACACCACGACGGCGTATTTCGTTATAAAGTCTGTTTAAATGAGGTTTGGAATAATAATAATTAACGGGCGATTTACCAATAACACTTCAATACACAGCTAAGGCCAGGTATTCACGATAAGGTTTACTTATCAGTTCATCCACGACTTTTCGACGGTCGAGCACCCACATGAAAACCAAAAAAAAAAAAAAAAAAAAAAAAACACAAGCACCTAGACGATCACACACTATCAAAATAAGTCCACCATTTCGATTTCAACTACTAGGCCTAATGATCACACTTCCATTTCTTCCTTGAGTTTCTGAAGTTTCGTATGGTAGCGAGTTAACAGTATGTTCACGTACACTGAAGCCACTCTGACTTCGTGCAGTTTGCTGAAGATAGATCCTTGCACGATCCTCATGGTTTTGCCATGCAGTACATTTCAGGCAATCAATAAAAGGTCCGTCTGTTGTTACAAGGGGGTCAGACCTTCCCCCCCCCTCCACACACAAAGACTGACACACCTAAGTACGCATTGTAAAAATACAATATTTATTTTTATTCATCGTCTTTCTTCAGTGGAGATGCTTTTTATTTTCTTCTAATAAAGGAACTAACTTCCCCTCCCCCTTTCCTTCCCCTTCTATCTTCCCTTCCTTTTCCCTCCCCCTCCCCCTTTCTCTTCCCCCTTCCCCTCTCCATCCCCCTCTCCTCCCTCCCCATTTCCCTTCCCCCTTCCCTCCCCCTACCCGTAGACTGCCATTCATAGTTTTCCCGCGCAGCGCGAGGTTGGTCAGCTAGTATGATTCA
Organism: Macrobrachium rosenbergii; assembly: GCA_039081455.1. Classification (NCBI taxonomy): domain Eukaryota; kingdom Metazoa; phylum Arthropoda; class Malacostraca; order Decapoda; family Palaemonidae; genus Macrobrachium; species Macrobrachium rosenbergii. The sequence goes on along the minus strand of JANJGK010000001.1, from coordinate 61,040,955 downwards.
GTTGTTCAGACTTTTTTCTTTACTTAAGACCTCGCTTGTGCCATCAAATTGACTTCAAGTGTGGTAATTGCTAAAGCTGCCCACCCAGGTCAAAATATATCTTCTTCAAAAAAAGACTTTTCTTTACCATGACTAGAGATTTTGATCACGGACTTTTAAGCTTTTCTAATCCACAATCTATAACCGAGGTAGATCATCTTATTCCCCCTTCACCTCTCATTTTTTAAGGCTTCTTGTTTTTGTTTCATTGTAGTTGATCCCTGTAATGATACTCAAATGAGGTAAATGTTCGGAACGATCATTCTGATTAACTCTTACTTCATTTTTTTATGCACACACACATATATGGAACTGTTGGATTTTGAGTTATGAAATTCTTGCAAACATTTATATAATTTTCCAAATTACACGCGCACAAACACACGCTCACTACCTCTCTCTCTCTCTCTCTCTCTCTCTCTCTCTCTCTCTCTCTCTCTGTCTGTGCGCTAGAGGCAATGTTATTCTCGAGTTGTCTTAGTTGTATGTAGACAAGTTTGTAGAGGCCCTTTCATACTTGATAATTTAGATTAACTCAGCATATTCCTCATTAATATTCATCTCAGGCCAATTATGGAATATTAATGCAAGAGGGTCGTTTAGGGTTTAGCAAATTCCTCCTGTGTTTGATCAAATAAGCTCTCTTCATCTCCCATAGTAATCATATATTCTCCCAGTTCTTGTTATTAGTCATTTTCTCCGCTTCCCTTTAACAAATTTGCTAGTTTTCGGAGAAGGGAAGGAGGAAGGAATAGCTCTCTATTCTACGAAGATGAGTTGATAATGGTGATGCATGTTTGATTTATTTGTTTATGTAACCTGACTGTATTAATGGTCATGAGTTTCTTGGTGGTAGAGTTAACTTCATATAAAAAGTGATGTTATGAATACATGAACGATAAATCAGTGGAGAACTTGACCTCTAATTAGTTCAGGGACTAAGAGCTGTGAACCTGATAGGCGACGATGATACTCTTATCTCTCTTATCTCATTTATCTGAGATTTCCCTCTTACCTTCCTAGCGTGTTCTCCTCACTCTTAACTCTTATGCACGTACTCTCTCTCTCTCTCTCTCTCTCTGACTTTAATTTGATATCAAAAGTGCTCGATTTTAGTGAGCTTCCTTTTTATGGCATTTAACCTTCGTATTTGTGTACTATATCCTCTACTTTTTCGAGACATCTGAATACCAGTAATAATACTTTTTCACCCAGTAAAAGGGGCAGATATCCCAGATTTGCACCCAATACATAATAATTTTTACAGAGGCTCATTATATTTTTATGTATGTCTGTATGAATTTACTTACGTACGTATATGTTTTTCTTCAGTATTTTTAAACCCATACAAGGTCATTTACTTTTTAAAACCTATATAAGGTCATTATATTCTATTCATTTCTGACTTGTAAATGCCTTGTGTAATATTCATTTCAAGAACACCATCATGAATGAAACTGCTTCGGCTTTTCCCTTCCTTGATAAGCGGGTTAAAGCCCCTTTATCTGGCTGCTTTTATGTCATCTCATTCCTTTGATAGAGGAGATAAAATAAATTTGAAATGCAATGATTATGGTATGAAAAGTGGGGGGTTCTATTGAGGGCTGCAGCCCACCATTCCGCAGGAAGAGGAAGTCCTTGAGTTAATTAAATGCTTCAGTCGGGGGAGTTGAAGCAAACATTGTATGTGCATGGTGATGGGACGACATTTTAGCTCAGTTGAGCTGAAAGGTCCAATTAAGGATTTTGATCAAAGCTTTCTTGGCGTTTGCTTCTTGTATGTATGTGCGTAGGGATGTGTTTCTTCCTTTCATGTAAGTAAATATGTACGTATTCATGTTTTACATCAACTTCTCATGCCTTCGACTTCTCTAGAATCACTGGACCAATTTTATCGAAATTTTTGTCACAAAGTATCAATCGAGTTTTATGTACAACGAATAATGCTGTATGAGCCGTGGCCCAAGAAAGTTTCAGCCACGGCCCGGTGGCGGCTGTGTTGCCAGACTTACGATTATGGCTAACTTTAACCATAAATAAAATCAAAACTGCTGAGGCTAGGAGGCTGCAAATTGTTATGTTTGATGATTGTAGGGTGGATGATCAACATACATGCAGCCCTCTAGCCTCTCGGACAGAAAAAGTGCAGACGGAAAGACAAATAGCCATCTTAAAAGTTTTCTTTTTTACAGAAATCTAAAAAAGTGGTAAAACAAGAGGGCTGAATTTTTTCGAATTCGTCTGTAATATTCAAGCCTGTTCAAACCGCGGCCCAAGGGCCAGGGTGAGACCACCATGGGCTCCAAAGTTTTACACAAGGATATGTTGGAAAAATAATAATTATATACTTCCATTGGCATCAAGATGGCTCAGGTTAGCAGTGTGGTCGTTTGACCACATAATTCCAAAATAGTTCTTTATGTCGCTTGGCTTCAGGTTATGAATTTATATAATCACATTATATGCAGTACTGTAATTTCCTTTTCCTGGAGATTTGTAATCAGATTTCGTTCTTAATTTTTAGATGCTGTTTGTGATATGGGTTTCATGTTGAAATGATTAGGCTAATTCAGATTACATATGTACATGCCCGGGATAACTCTGAATGACAACTGATAAATTCTCTCTCTCTCTCTCTCTCACTTTTTCCGTCTTTCTCCTTCCTAACACCCCCCTTCCTAACACCCCCACACTCTCTCTCTCCCCTCTCTCTTTCTATCACTTTTTCTCTCTTTCTTCTTCCTAACACCCCCTCTAGTCTCTCTCTCTCTCTCTCTCTCCAGCCTTCCCTGTGTCTTTCCTTCTTTTTTCTCCCTAACACCACTCTACTCTCTCTCTCTCTCTCTCTCTCCCTCTCTCTCTCTCTCTCTCTCTCTCTCTCTCTCTCTCTCTCTCTCTCTCTCTCTCTCTCTCTCTCCTCTCTCTCTCTCTCTCTCCCAACAATCCCTGTCTCTTTCCTTCTTTCTTCTCCCTAACACCCACTCTACTTGCTCGCTCTCTCTCTCTCTCTCTCTCTCTCTCTCTCTCTCTCTCTCTCTCTCTCTCTCTCTGTCATCCCCTTTCCAACCCCCGCCCCTTTGGTGTCATTGATGTCTTACCCCCACAGTATTCTTTTCCTAGTAAGTCATATGTATACCGAAATTAGGTATTATAAATTTGCACAGTTACTAAGTCTACGGGCATAACCAGCCCCGTTTCACGGGCAGAACAGCCCCGTATCAGGAAAGCCCTTCCCACCCCCACCCCTTTGGTGCCCTTTGGTGCTAGTGATGTCGTACCCCAACGGTGCTGACTTCTAGATAGTAAGTTATATGTGTACCAAGTTTGCTTGAAATTGCTCAATACGTTTCAGAGTTATGCTGACACATAATCACACACACATACATACATACATTTTTATATATGTTACAGGGAACAGATCAACACTTGTTTTGGAAGTGTACGTAACATGATCTTAGCGATCTAACTTCAGGAAAAAAGACGTAAAAAGGTTCGACCCCGATCTCACTAGCACTTTTTCCCCCTCTCTCTCTCTCTCTCTCTCTCTCAGCCTCTCTCTCTCTCACAGTTTACCGATTCTCTCTCTCTCCCCCTGACCTCACTCATTCTCACAAGTAATTAAATGGACTATTTAAAGAAACACAATCTTTCCTACAAAAATAGGTTTATTATTCAAATAACCCAACAAGAAATGAATAAAACAAAGCAAAGATTAAAATGCATAATAAATGAATTATCGAGTCAGATAACTAAACTCTAAATTGCAAAGCACTTCTGACTAAAGAAGTCTCATTATGGCTAATAGCCTGGAAACCACAAAATCTCACATACTCCCAAATCAACAACCAAACGTCATGTCAAAAAAAAGTCTACCATGTTATTCCCACAAGTCCACATGTTATTCCCACAAGTCCACCATGTTATTCCCACAAGTCCACCATGTTATTCCCACAAGTCCACAGACATCTGTCGAAAGAATTAAACATGATAGAAAACTCCCAAAAATATATGAAATACAAAACACAATAATGGAAAGTGTAAAATGCATAGCCAAGATATGGCAAACGTAACATAACAAAATAATAATATAAAAGAGGTATGAATATTCATATTAAATTTCCCACACCAGTTCATAAGTTCATAATGATTAGAAAGTCATGGTAAAAATCACAAGTTCAATTTTCTCCCATAAAAACAGAGATTTGAGACTCTACCTTATCTGCCGATTTTCAAAGCCTGGAACCACTTCAAAGTTATGACTGGACAACTGCAGTTCTATCACGTTAATGAACGATCAAACTCACTTTTAGGGCAGATTTTGGCATAATCTAGATCAAAGTAACGCACGTACTCACGAATATACATAGCGCTTCGGAGATCACCTGATCTCCAATATTGCTGAGCTTCTCGCGCAAAGAGCTGAGGAATCAAACTATGCACTGTTTCAGCAATCTCGCATCGAATCTCTTGCCCTAGTTCGCTCTCACTCCAAACCTTCCACGATAACATCTTAAAGCATTGAAGCTATGAAATGCATATATGTGTCCTTTAAATAGAGCTCGGCCACCCCATAAGAGCGTCTCGCTCTCTTAATGGCGAACTAAAAATAAAAAACATATGTATAAACCATAACAAAATAGAGCTATGCTCAATTAGCAATGTCTGCTGCACTGCAGCTTTAAGGACTGCTCTCATTACGCACTTCCAAAGTCACTGGGGTTGTGTTCTTAGAGCCTTTACATGTAATCTTACAAACACGAATAAGCTTTACTACCCCCACAACAAGAATTATCAGTAAAATAGCTTTTAAGACGATTAAAATTGCCGGCATAATATATTCCTGATATTCGAACATCACGGGATCGTCGATGTCTTCCAACGGTGGAACAGTCATTGGCACCTTGGTTGTAGGTACCGCCACTACCAAATGCTCGTTATGCGTATGGCGCATAATTATCTTCTCGGAACTGTTGAATACAGCACGGCTGATAACCAAAAAGTTCGTTGACATCACACGGCATGCAGCATCAAACAGCTTGGATCCTTGAAGAACGAATGGTGTCGACTTGTTACTCTGGCACATCATTGTAACTGCACACTCTTTGCAAAACACGGCAGTAAGGGTGCTGGTGGACACAATGTGATAATCTCGCAGGAACTGTCTAAAGTCTTATTAACAAATTCCCTACCATTGTCTGTGAGCAGACATTCAGGAACACCATATCTACAAATTATCCCCTTAAAGAACGCTATAGCAACTTCCTCAGCTGATTTGTATTTCAGTGGGAAAATCTCGACAAAGCGAGTTAACTCGTCAACAACTACTAATAAATGTCTATAACCATAAGCGGACTCTGAGAAGTTACCCAGAATATCCATATGCACTCTCTGAAACGGCCTATGTGGTATGGGATATGAACCCAAACGACACGACACTGTCGTCGCTGGCTTATTCGCATTGCAAATAGCGCACTTCTTCACAAAGGCTTCTACTGTGGAAAATATATTTTTCCAAAAGAACTTTGACCTGACATTTTCATACGTCTTGTCCACACCTAAATGAGGAGAACCAAATTTACAATGTACAATGTCTAGAACTTGTGGTACTAGACTCTCTGGCACGATGATTTGTGTAATTTCACCCATGCTTCGAGTACTTCGCAAGTTATACTTAACTTTCCTCACCAATAAATTATTCTCCAACTCTAGACCAGAAAAAGGCAACTTATACCCTTTCTTCGGTGAAACTCCCCTAAGAAATGCCTTAGCATCTGACAACAATTTATCTTCATCTTGCTTTTGTTCGAGCAAGCCTGTCCCAAGTGACATTTTCACCCGTAATATAACACACAGCGTTACCCTCACTATCACAAACAACAATCTCTCCCGAGACTGCCGACTCACTATTTCTCCCCGAAGTATGCACTGTAGAAACGTGTATGTCCTCTGCATGCGATATCTCAGAACTACTAGTATCAGAGACATTAGACACCAAATATTTACTCTCTTCTCCCACACAGGATTCGGTGTGTATTTCCTCATCCTCAACCGGAAAATATCTGCTGAATGCATCTGCAACTACATTATGCTTACCTTCAATGTATTTGAGGTTTGCATCAAAATCTCTCAATGTCAGGAACCACCGTGCTCTCTTGGGCGACAAATTTGGCTTATTAAAAAGCTCTAACAACGGTTGATGATCTGTAAAAATCTCAACTTTATTTCCCAACAACAACATCTTAAAATGAACAAGGCTAGAGACGACTGCGAAAGCCTCCTTGTCCACAGCTGACATCAGCCTCTCGTTACTACCACGCGTTTTGAACTTTCTGCTATAAAAAGCAATTGGGTGTAATTTCCCGTCAAATTTCTGCATCAAACACGCACCTATACCTTCCTGACTCGCGTCAGTCACTAAGGTGAACGGTTGACTAAAATCTGGAAACTTCAAAACAGGTGGGTTCACCAAAGCGTTCTTAAGCTTCTCAAAAGCTAATTGCTGACTATCACCCCAAACAAACTTAACGTCTTCTTGTAACAAATCTGTCAATGGAGACGCTATTGTAGAAAAATTCCGCACAAAACGGCGAAAGAAACCCGACATACCTAGGAACGAACGAATCTGTTTCCTGGTTTTGGGAACTGGAAAATTCACAATGGCTTAAACTTTCTCATCATTCACTCTGACTCCCTCTTTAGAGATAACATGTCCTAAATAGACAATTTTCCTCTTCAGAAACTCACATTTGGCCAATTTGACCTTTAACCCAGCGAACCGTAATCGCTTGAGGACTTCTTTTAACACCTTTAGATGTTCTTCAGTTGTATCTGTGCATATGAGAATGTCATCCATGTACACAAACACCGACTTTCCTAACAAGCCATGAAGTACTGTGTTAACCAGTCTAGTAAATGTTATTGGGGACCCTTGTAATCCAAAAGGCATCCTATTAAACTCGTAATGTCCCTTTGGTACCGAAAATGCTGTATATTTACAGCTACTCTCGCTAAGGGGAACCTGTAGAAACCCTTGCATAAGATCTATAGATGAATATATATTCTTGCCACCAATCTCAACAAACAAATCAGGCAAACAAGCTACAGGATATCTATCTGGGCATGTTTTTTCATTCAATTCACGAAAATCTACACAAACTCTGATGCTACCGTCTTTCTTAGGAACTGCAAGCAAAGGAAAATTAAACGGAGAATTGGACGGCCTAATAATGCCTTCCGACTCCCACCTCTGAACTTCTTTTTCTACTTCTTCTCTGATCTTAAAGGGAATTCGATATGCTGGAATATATATGGGATTTGTACCCTTTTCTAGGCGGATTGAATGTTCTAAAACATCTGTAACTCCTAATTTATCTCCCTTCAAAGCAATGATATCTAAATATTCTTTCAACACTTTCTCTACTTTGTCTGAATATTCAGGATAATCAACTTTAGCCAAATGTTCATGCAGAACCTGACTTCGGAACTGTTGCTCCTCGTTAGGAAACATATTCCCGTCTCCACAAAAACTCACTAATTTATGTTCTTCATTAAACTCTTCAAAATCAATTACATAAGTACCCTTGTGATATTTTTTCACTGAGTCTTGATAGCTAACTAATTCTACTGTAGTCACGCCTGCGACTGAAACTTCATTTACTGACACCGTACTCACAACGTCTTTGAATTTCTCGGTTCCCTCAACAACGCACACTTGAGAAGGAAACTTTTTCTCTTTCATCGACACTTTAACCAATGTAGGAACTCGCGGTTGCAATTCAATATCTTCCAACAAGAATCCTTTGAAAGATTTTTGTGGAATATCTTCACTCTCTAATGACTGTGTTACACATGTCTCAGACTGTGTCTTAGGTTTCTCACAAGTTTTTTTCCTGTGTATATATGGAACAAAACAACCTGGCTCACCTATTGTAATCCCCTGAATTCCCGTAAGAATGTTGATGTTATGTCGCATGCAAGAAGGGTGTCCTAGCAAAAGCATTTCACCTAAGGCTAATCCTTCTATGACCAAAAATGATTCTACTATTATCTTTCCGCCGATACAAAGCGTAAGAAATGACGAACCTAAAATATTCAGTTTCCTCGCTTGTACGTCACACACTGTCTCACTAGTAGGGACTAATTTACACTCTGGAAACTTCGAGTGAAAAAGGTCAGCATTTACTAAGTTAACTGAGCTGCCAGAATCAATGAAAATAGAAATTTCACTGCCATTAGAAAATCCACGTACAATCGGCCTAGGTTCTGGTGATTCTAAGGCCTGATTGCTCATTATCCTGTGTCCGTCTTCGAACTTATCTTGTGAAAATTCTGCTGTTCCTTTGTGTATCTAGAACTTGCATCATGTGGAATTCTCCTGTCATATCTAGAAAAACCTCCCCGTGACTTCCCTGAATAATCTCTATTCTTTGTGGCTGGACAAAATCTCCATCCATGGTCTGAAGATTTGCAAACTGAACAATATCTCACTCTGCAATTTGATTTACTATGTCCTGGTTTATCACAATTAAAACAACGTATCGTTGTGACTGATCTCTCTGGAATTTTCTTCGATTCTACTCGTGCACATGTCTTCGCTGTTGCATCATTTCCCGAATGCGAGGGACTGGCCCTGTTCTGTGGTTTGGAAACCGCAGCAGACATCTTTGCACCTCCCTGTACAAAACTACTGTCCAGTGTCGGGCATTTTGATAGATTTTTATTAATCTGTGCAAACAAAGAGGATTCGTCTGTATCCAGATCAATTCTTTTGTCAAACCTATCTACAATTACATCTGGGACCGACGTTAAAAGGCAAGCAAAGTGTAACAATCTTTCAAAATTATCTAAGGAGATATTATTTCCAGTTACCCATGGAGAGCCTGTTATAGATTTCTTTAACTCACCTACTGCATCAAATAAATTCGCACTGTATGTGACCAGTGAATCGTTGCCCTTCTTTATTTTGAGAAACGCTCACAAATTCCGAACTGCACACTCATGTTGAACTCCGCCATAAGTAGCTCGTAAAAATTTCTGCAGTTCATTCCAAGTTTTACACCTTCTGAACCCGAAACTGCGTGCACATTTTCCAATATCTCCTTTATCCAAATCTAGAAATGCTTTAGCCTCTGTTAAAGCTTCAGCGCCATTCGTAATTTTCTTGGAATTCAGATAATTGTTCACTGACTCAATGAAAGTTTCTATATTTTGGGTTGGCTTCCCATCCACTAACCCTTTAAAATTGGTAATTCCTGCATTGACGTTCGTCACCCTATGAACCACAATTGATTGCGATGTGCTTGCTGCATCGTTCTGCATTTTGTAAGTGATTACACGCCCTGAGCGTAACAACATAAAAAAGAAACCAAAAAGAACACTAGAGAAAGGCAAAAGTTACCCCCTCTAAAAGAAGAACAGAAAACTGAGTGCCTATCACTCGTGAAACAGAAAACGGAGTTCTGCGCAACTTACGAGAATGGGGTACTCACCAATTTGAAACAGAAAACGGAGCTTTGTGCAACTTGTGACGTCGCCCACTCGAAAGAAGATGGAAGGTGTTAACTTCCCACTATTGCTTGGTTAAGGGGAGCGCACTCTTAGATTTTTTATGAATATTTTTGAAATTTAAAAAAAATGGTTAAATGGCCGTAAGACATGAGCAACACCTTCGTTATCACGTGACCAAAGCATTTTTTCGAAATATTAAAATTGATGGGGTTTTGGGCCTTCGCCCCCCACACGGTGAGGTAGGGCTGACGTTTGGCTCCTAATGACTATTGTCATTTTTTCCTTTATTCGCCTAATTTATTCATTATTTTGATTTTTATATCACCTTATCTCCTACGTCTGGCAGTGTCTGGCAACAACAATGGCTTGTTCCTTGGTGAATGCGTGGTAGGAGACAGGGTTGCCACCATACGTTGAAAGCGGGTGGTGGGACACTTTTTACTCTGAGCATTTTTTTCGCTATTTGCGGTGTTTTTGCTGTCCTTTTTTTTACATCCAGTAACTCTAAATACAATCTATATACTTTCACCTTCAAAAATACACTCACAGTTGATGAAATGAATAAAGGATGATGAAAAGGGAGTATATGATGACAAGTTCATTATATCAAATCTCGGTTAGATAAAATAGTGTCGGGTATTAGGTGCAAGGTAGGAAATTGCAGGGGTAAAGTTCAGGTCGAATTCTCTGCCAATAGATGGGATACTGATATTTTAATGAAGTGCCAATCGTGTAGGTTTACAGTTAGTGCCCCAGCAAAGCGAATTAGCAATGGAAAATCTCAGCACCATCAATTGAGTGAGATAAATATTGAGGAAATTGAACACAACTTTGGCTATGAGAAATTCAACTTGCTAACACATCTGTTTGGCACAAGTGAAAGTATAGAAGAAGTTCTTCATTCGAGAGACAAAAAGGCTTGAAAATCAAACTCCAAAGACCAAAAAGACCAAACAAGTGAAAAAAAGACTGAAAATGAGTCAAGAATATCAGCCTGGTAGCTACTAAACTTCTAGTTTCTTAGTTTCAAACAAGGCAACAATGAGTCAGGTGGTACTTGATGATACCCTCGCCTCGAGCGAATAATACCCCTTTTTATAGAGGGAAGGGGGTGACCTGGAGCCAGAAATCAACCAAAATAATGCTCTAAGGTAAGTTTTTTCCATGAGTGCCAAAAAAAACCACTTGTTGATCTTTACGGTCGTTTTTCTCAGTTTTCACTTTTTTGCACTTCAAACGCAAACTACATTTTTATTTTTAGGCCAATTTTAAAGTTAAATATACCATTGGAAAGAGGAAAGAAAGACGAATATTTGTTTGGGGCTAGATTTTTTCTTAGGTTGACGAGGAACCGGTGATAATCAAATTATACAAATTTGGGGGGAAAATCCCCCCTCGCCCCATCCCAAAAAAAAAGGAAAAGTAGAAAAACTCTTCCGAGTACTTTTTTCATACTGTGATATACTTTCTGTGTATGAAGCCGCATTGCAATAGCTCTAAAAATGAAGGAGGTGAATCATTTTTAATTTTTTTATTTATTTTTTATTTTTTTAATAAAATCCAAAATAATCATCCGATCACTCTCAAATTTTTCCTGGAACATCACCTTATATATATGTATAACATATAAAAATTCCATAAAAATCGGAGCATTATTTCTATGTAAGCGTGCGCTCCCCTTAAGCATAAATATCGCACGATCACCATTTAACTTAATTAACTCACAATCGCCACTAATCACACTTATTTGGGTATTTTGTTAACCCCAAAATTTCTCTAGAGATCACCCAGATCTATTTCACAAATCCCCACTCTCAATACTCGAATAGAGACGGAAAAAAAAAGATTCCCCGTATTACACACGTAACTCGACACTCTTATCGCACCCGCCCTCTTAGGACTGACTGGTCGCTTCTGCCCCGAGGCTAGTCTGTGTCTTGGGCATCAACGTTACCAATTAGTCTATTAGTAATCTCCCTCTTTCGCTACCCTAATTAAGACTATTTAACTTTTTACCGCTGCCACCATTAAAATCTGTTACAGGGAACAGATCAACACTTGTTTTGGAAGTGTACGTAATGTGATCTTAGCGATCTAACTTCAGGAAAAAAGACGTAAAGAGGTTCGACCCTGATCTCACTAGCACTTTCCCCCCCCCCCCTCTCTCTCTCTCTCTCTCTCACAGTTTACCGATTCTCTCTCTCTCCCCCTGACCTCACTCATTCTCACAAGTAATTAAATGGACTATTTAAAGAAACACAATCTTTCCTACAAAAATAGGTTTATTATTCAAATAACCCAACAAGAAATGAATAAAACAAAGCAAAGATTAAAATGCATAATAAATGAATTATCGAGTCAGATAACTAAACTCTAAATTGCAAAGCACTTCTGACTAAAGAAGTCTCATTATGGCTAATAGCCTGGAAACCACAAAATCCCACATACTCCCAAATCAACAACCAAACGTCATGTCAAAAAAAAGTCTACCATGTTATTCCCACAAGTCCACCATGTTATTCCCACAAGTCCACCATGTTATTCCCACAAGTCCACAGACATCTGTCGAAAGAATTAAACATGATAGAAAACTCCCAAAAATATATGAAATACAAAACACAATAATGGAAAGTGTAAAATGCATAGCCAAGATATGGCAAACGTAACATAACAAAATAATAATATAAAAGAGGTATGAATATTCATATTAAATTTCCCACACCAGTTCATAAGTTCATAATGATTAGAAAGTCATGGTAAAAATCACAAGTTCAATTTTCTCCCATAAAAACAGAGATTTGAGACTCTACCTTATCTGCCGATTTTCAAAGCCTGGAACCACTTCAAAGTTATGACTGGACAACTGCAGTTCTATCACGTTAATGAACGATCAAACTCACTTTTAGGGCAGATTTTGGCAAATCTAGATCAAAGTAACGCACGTACTCACGAATATACATAGCGCTTCGGAGATCACCTGATCTCCAATATTGCTGAGCTTCTCGCGCAAAGAGCTGAGGAATCAAACTATGCACTGTTTCAGCAATCTCGCATCGAATCTCTTGCCCTAGTTCGCTCTCACTCCAAACCTTCCACGATAACATCTTAAAGCATTGAAGCTATGAAATGCATATATGTGTCCTTTAAATATATATAGATTAGTACTTGTTGGTAATTAATCTTTTGCTAGAATGGCTGCTTATAAAAATTGCATTTTTTGAAACCCAGGGGGGGTTCTTGTCAAGAGGAAATGTAATTGAAGCTGCATCAAGAAGGACCACATTTGGGTTTCTTTTGGAAATTCGATAATCCAGAAAGGAGATTTCTGGGTAAATATTTTTCATACTTGCAGCGGAGGGCGTATTCTATCATATTTTAATGGGATAGTTGTGTTGGAGGGTTTACTAAGGATAGCATGTTTCTGTCTATAATTTTTATGTGGAAAATGTGTTCGTGCTTTTTTTCTGCGCCTTCGACTTAGGAACACTGCGCTCTAGTAAGAATACTATATCCTAGTAAGGATACTGCTTCCTGATATGAATACTGCTTCCAAGTAAAGATACTGCTTTTTAGTACGAACATAAGAACAGTCCTTTTATTTTGCTCTGTATGTATGCTTGACACGGAAGAGGAATTCCGTATAAGGTGTCGATTATTTCATCATTATTTGGATATTGGGATCTGGGAGAACGAAATCGAAATTCTTTCAAAAGACGGGATTGAAGAGTTGAAATATATTTTCATTTAGTCGCGTTTGCCATATTCTTTCTGTTTGTGAATGTCTTTGACGAAAGGTTATCCACTTTGATCTTTTATTTCTAGCCCAGAACTCTTCATTATTTTCCATTCCCAGTAAAGAGAGAGAGAGAGAGAGAGAGAGAGAGAGAGAGAGAGAGAGAGAGAGAGAGAGAGAGAGAGAGAGAGAGTAATAAGTGGCGAACCATTACCATTCTTGCGACGCATTTCGAAATGAATGCATCCATAAGGCTGTTCAATGCGTGGACTCTGAAAGCCTATATGTCTAACTTTTCATGGGTGTCAGGGCAAATGGGGGTCCTTTAATATGTAATCTGGTTGGTATTGACTTTTATTCTCTCTCTCTCTCTCTCTCTCTCTCTCTCTCTCTCTCTCTCTCTCTCTCTCCATTGAGAGTTAGAGTCTCATACTGTGTGTTCCATTAATCCTAGATCCATTTCTTTGGTTTTTGGTTTTAAGGGGAACTAGGGGAATGAGTCACAGTATCTTTGGAAAGTTGTTTATATTCTTGTTATTATATTCTCCGCCTGTGGAGCTGAAAGGTCATTACTTTCTCACCCATCCGTGTGTGTGTGTGTGTGTGTGTGTGTGTGTGTGTGAATGTTTCTGGGAAATTTCATGACTATATTGATGCGCGGCTGAGATGCAATGGTGATACATGTGAAGGTAAAAATTTCCATTGACATAAATGCTTCATACGTTTGATTGGCGTCAGCGGAGGGTGTTGCCGTTCTTGTTGACATGGGCACATATCTGCTAAGAAAATTTTTCAACTGGGGAAGTTCGGATTGTAAAGTTACTGTGAATTACTGATAATTACCTGACCAAATAGCGAAATAATTGAGAATATACTGTTGTAAGGTGTGTTGCTAATATGAGGGTGTAGCGACCACGCGGCAGACTTACGATCAAAATCTGCTCTCTCTTGCGATGAATAACGCGGACGGAAAACCACGCGGTCGAGAGAAACAAATTCTTTCACACGTCTTTTATGCAAATATCTCAGTCACTGTATTGTCACCTTTCATATATTTGTATCATTTTGCATACTGTTATGCCAGCTTTCCAGTAGTGTATGTACAGATGTTAATCAGATGTCTTGTATCTATCCATATGTAAATCTATGTCTGTGAAGAAACACAGACGCCTGAATTTAATCCCTTCCTCAATCTGTCAAGAGGTCGGGACTCCTTTTCGGCTCCCATGAGCTATTGATCTGCGTGAAAGTTTTGTAAATAAAGCAGTAAGCTGTAGACCTCCGTACCTCATTTCGCACCTCACAAACAAGGGAATCCTAAGAAAAGACGGTAAATAAAAAACCTAATAGTTGCATGTTATGGCAGACCAAAAGTTGTAATGTGACGGTGATTTTCTGAGATTTATATACGACGTCGCGACCAGTTATAGCATTATTGTTAGAATAGGCAAGCCATTGCTTTGTCTTTACCTTTTAAGATTGTATATTGCATGATGATCTATGTACCCTTCAGATACATAATTCATGTGTCTAGTATGCGTAGTTTGGTAGGAAATACTTTATTTAATTAAAAGGCCACAACTTAATTTTATTACACTCATTAATAAGATTAATTGTATTCCTATCTTTATGTCATAAAGATTTGACAGTGAAAGTTTCCATTTACGGTTTTAGCCTTCCAGTCTTATCTGTTATTTGGCTTGGTGTTATATGAAATATCCTTCATGATGACAGGTTGGCCGAATATAACAATGGCTTCGCCAGGGCTTTCGGAATCGTGAAACCCATAAAACTCGCCTAATGACCGTTGATGGTTGGCAGGCTCTCAGGACGACTTTAAATCCCTGGTAAAATTAAGCGTCGGTTGGTGGTTGAAGGACTCCCCCATGATTATAGTCTCCTAAAACTTTAGGTGATGATTTTAAAGTACAGTTTAATATGTGGAAATTATTTTCAGTAAATTAATTGTACTTTTTTTTAATAAATCAGTGTCCTCTCTCTCTCTCTCCCTCTCTCTCTGACACTAAAGAAGTTATCATTGGTCATTTTCTCGTCTCTCAGAGCCCCATTCTTATTTGTTGAAGTCTAACTTCCACTTCATTTGGTAATATTACACGTTCGTTACTGGAAAACAGTGGGGTAGAGAAATAATACGACAACTACTAGGGAGAGGAGGAAAACGAAGACAGAATAACTTTTGGCATTCTTAGCAATATAATATTATCTTTGGGATCAAGTTATGATCTACGGCAACTAAAGTTTTTTTTTTAGGTTTTTTTACAGTTTGTTTATTAGATGCCAATAATGGCTTATTTGAATTATTTCCGCACATTTTAACATTGGTCGTTTATTTCAATAAGTGATTTTCTGTGTTTTAATTTTAGTAAATTCTTTGTAGAGTTTTTGTATGCGCAGTTCTCACTAGTTGATTAAGTATATATATGGGAAGGTTCCAACAATTGATCTTATTTGCTGATTTCGGGATTGTTGATTTTGAAGCTCTTCGATGGTGATGGTGGATAATCTCAAATGTGAACATTAGGTGGGACGTTCCATTCATTCATCTCCAGTCAGCCGACTCCGTAGGTGGGTAGTGCCGTCAGTGCACCTCACGGGATGCACTGTAGGCATTACTAAAGGGTTTTTTTGCAGCGGTCCTTTGGCCCCTAGCTGCAACCCCTTTATTCCTTTATACCTCCATTCATATTATCTTTCTTCCATCTTGCTATCAGCCTTCTCCTAACAATGACTTCATAGTACAACTGCGAGGTTTTCCTCCTGTTACACCTTTCAAGCCTCCTTTACGGCTCTTATACACGATGCATGTGCAAGTATGGTTTTGGCGAACGCTTCGGATCAGTGTCGAAGTATGGTATCGAAGCACACGAATATTCAGCTCACTCGTAGCTGCCCAGGAAGTGTAGGTGGTTCAGCGTTTCTGTCTACACGAGCAGCTTCCGAGGACAGCTTCGGTACCATGCTTCGAACCCATACTTGGCCAAGTATCGTGTATAAGAACCCTTACTCTCAATTTCCCTTTCAGTGCTGAATGACCTCATGGCTCCCAGTGCTTGGCCTTTGGCCTGAACTCTATAATCCAATCCATTCAACTGAGCATAAGGAGCTGGAGGCACCAACAGTTTTGCTTTACTGTGATGATAACGACCTCTTCCATATTGATCACGAACGTTCTCAGCAGCTGATAAATTCTGTGAATGACGTCACATGATTTTGTCAGTGGGTACTGGTCGTTCATTTTGCTTTGTTTTTATTTTACTGCGTTTTCTTGCTGCCTTTGGTTTTAAGTTTTTAAGGGAAAACGAAATGGGAAAGACGTCCAGTCTTACCCGTGGTCGTATAAGAATATGGTTTTTTACTTTCGTCCGTTGTAATGGTTTCATATTTGTGTGACTGTTATCACTAATTTTACACAAGACTTTTAAAAGATATATGTCGCTGTATGCTTAGAAAAATGTCTGGTTCAAGTTACTCTGCAGGAATCGGTCTCCCCCCTTTTTGAAGGCAGCTGTGGTATGTGTAACCCCCGTCCATTTTTAAGCATATTTTTGCACAGCGAATGTAGTTGCATTCCTTTGCTCTCGTATCGTATCCACTTCCTTATAGTGAAGATTGCATTTTTGGAAGACAATGGAGCGAGAGAGAGAGGGGGATGGTTAAACCCCAGCCCTCTCTCTCTCTCTCTCTCTCTCTCTCTCTCTCTCTCTCTCTCTCTCTCTCTCTCTCTCTCTCTCAGTATGTACTGCAACTTTATAGTTCCGTAAGTTGAGAAAACAAGATTAAGTAAGAATGGGGAAGGGAAATAAAAAAAAAAGAAAAGAAAAGTGTTGAGGGTACTTGAGCTTGAAAGCGAAAACCCTCCCTGAGGCTTCTGCGTCTTACGTTGGTTGCACTTTACGTAACTGAACTCGCTCAGCCTCTGAGGTCATGGTCAACATTTATTTTCCCATGTTGAAAGGTCTCTGCTTGCATGTACCAGGTCGCAAATCTTGTAGTTATAATCTGTGTACTTGCGTTTCTCTTATTTGCTACCAAAGGACATTTTCTTGAACGTTGTTATTTAATACACATCATCGGTGATAAAATGTCGGGACATATAGAATTGAGACCCCTGTGAATATGTACGAACTCAAGAAGTTTCAGTTATTCGATACATGATTTGAATGATCTTTGCGAAATTTGGACACAGGTGGAGCAGAAGCTTTTCGGCATTAAACCCCACAAAAAGAAAAGCAAGGTTGTTAGAATTGATTGCACAATCTAACAATACGTGGTGGATGGTAAAATCTTGGAGGATGTTGTGAATGCACAGCGAGTTAATTCAACAATAATGACAACGATTAATGCTAAGACCTGGATTAAGAAATATAATAGATTTCAAGTTTTATCCAGCTATTGAAGATCAAATGGGCAAGAATGTTCGAAACGTGGCAGTAGAAATGAATAAAATAAATTTCCCCAGGATACGCAGCACTCCGGAGTCTTGAAAGACTTTCTCAGTGTATCATTTTTTGCACGCTTGAAGAATAGATAGGCTTGATTGGTTTGTGATAAATGACATGTAGAATTTTAAATGAATTTCATGTAATCGAAGAAACATTTTCGAAAGTGGGCTCTGTGTTCTAGACCTATAACCTGTGTAGGGGTATATTTAACTATAGAAATTACAGATATATTATGGACCAGGTGATGTAATAGTGTTATACATTTCCTCTCTCAGACCCTCCTCCAATAGTTCATGGTTGCTTGCCTCCATTAGGAAATCTTGGAAAACACGCCATTGTTACATACAATAACAAAAGAGAATGTTATGTGATCATAAAAGAGCATCCAGTATCATAAAATTAAACAGAATGTCTTGTAATCTTGAAAGAACATCTATCACCATAAAAATGTTATTCGAAAATAGAATATACTTCTCGCAGACAGTGGATGTCAATAAACAGGTTTATATTTCTTTTCATGCTGCAACAATCAGAGCGCAAAATTCCACGTTAAGAAAATGCAATATCGCCTGAGAACGAGTGAAAGCTCCCTGTGTATGCAAAAGACTTGTCCGAATGACGAGCTGGAGATATTATTTAAATGGACCCTTTATGTAAAATTGTCAACTTGAATTTTTCGTTTCAAGCGTGTAGTATTTTGGTAAATGAAGAATGTTTTTGCACTTACATTAATTTAGTTTAAGTTTTGGAAAATTTACTTGCATTATCAGTGATAATCAAAAGTTAACAGTAAGAAATGAGATTTCCCTTCTCATTTCTTCAACCCTGATCGCTTTAAGTTACGAGGACAGGTCCATCAGGATGTGAAATGACTTAATTTTTTACTGCCTGATAATATTCTCTCACATGCAGGATCCCGTAGGGGGTTAGCGCTGCTGTGTACCTCACTCGGTGCACTGCAGCCATTACTCAAGTTCTTTGCAGCGTCCCTTCGGCCCCTAGCTGCAAACCCTTTCATTCTGTACCTCCGTCCATATTCTTTCTCTTCTGTCTTAGTTTTCACCCTCCCCTAATAATTGTTTCATGATGCAACTGCGAGGTTTTCCTCCTCATACACCTTCACAACCTTTTTACTCTCGATTTCCCTTTCAAAGCTAAATGATCTCATAGGTCCAAGCGTTTGGCCTTTGGCCTAAATTTTACATTCCATTCCATTCTCTCATGCGGAGCTACTCTCCTGTTAAGGTTATACACTATAACCTAATTTGCTTTTAATGTATCTTCAGTTTCTTCTCCTCACTTATATAATTAAGGAATATAGATAATAATGGACTGTAACCTCTCTTTTATGGTTATCGTTTTACTAGCTGAAAACCTAAATCCATTCAGCTCAGCCCACTTTACTATGTTATCCATACAGAGCTGAAGGCGGCGTTCAGCCATTGCCATCCTTGTAGGCCAACGGGGTAATTTTACAAACGCTAATATTCTCGTCGTAACACTTATGATAAAGGTCTCAGGACATATTAAAACCTAGCCACAGTCAAGTGTCAGTGCTCCCCTTTCCTTCCCAGCCGGCCGCGCTTTCAACTTCCCACCAGCCACTTCGCAGATGGAAAGTTATAATAGATTTGGTGGTAGTACCAGCTTCTGGCAATAAATCGTTATCTCTCTCTCTCTCTCTCTCTCTCTCTCTCTCTCTTCAGACGATTTGAAGTTAGTGTATAGCTATGAAGTATTACAAAATTCTTGCGTCACTGAATGGATATGTTTTGGTTGCAAAAAGAATCGTTACTTACTTTTCGAAATCCCATTTGCTCACTTGTTGCTGTCTGACATCTCCCTCTCACCTTCCGTAACCCCGCATTTGATCTAAACCGAATAAAATATACTTTAGACCTTGGCTCTAACAAACTTCAAATGGGATTCGGTCAGTCTGATCTAATTCATTCATTCTCTTGGGATTTATATATTATAATCAAATCGATAAATTCCCGTATACGAAGGTGTCTTCAACATATTTATATGCTGTGTTAGTGCTAAAGTGATTATAATTCATTGATTCATTTCATAATATCCCTGGACAACTCAGATTTTATAATATATCGGTCTAGTCTGAATTTGTCGCCACTTTCTGTTGTAATTGACTAACAGATTTTTTTGTTTTAAATTATTGTTAGGTGACTTTTATCCATGCGTATCCCTCAAAACATTTTTTTAAAGTATTGTTAGGTGACTTTGTCCATGTGTGTCCCTCAAAAAAAACAAAAATTGAATTATTGTTAGGTAACTTTGTCCATACGTATCTCTCAAAAAAAAATTAAGTTATTGTTAGGTGACTTTGTCTATGCGTATCTCTCAAAAAAAATTAAACTGTTGTTAGGTGTCTTTGTCTATGTGTATCCCTCAAAAAAATTAAATTATTGTTAGGTGACGTTGTCCATGTGTATCTCTTAAAAGAAAAATTAAATTGTTAGGTGACTTTGTCCATTTGTACCCCTCTTTTTGACTTTGTCCGTGTGTATCGCTCTTCCTATAGTGTATTTAAATTTTGTCTTTTTTAAAAATTGGAAAATATTATGACTGTATTCCATCAGCGAGTTAATTAATTTGACCGCTAGTGTTTTTCTGATTGAACTTTTCATGACTCTGTTTTAAACGCTATCCTTGCAGGCTCTTTTTTTCCCAAGAGTTGAACCGACCTTTCGGTTCGTTAGATTTCGTGTCATTTTCGTGATTTTATATTGTTTGGGGTTTTGTAAGAGGTAATGTGGAAGACATGGAAAGGCCTACAAATGCTGAGTGATCAAAGGAAACGTTACCCAGATTTCATGCTCTATTTATTACATTGTAGACCACTTTTGAAATTGTCATTGTAATGGTCTTGGGTCATCAGGATATCGTCCTTGAAACGATTCTTGCACTTATGCATAGGGTCGTGTAGCGAATTATCGTTCAAGAATAAAGGCCTTCATCCTGCGTCAGCAGCATAAGTACTCTTCAGATTGCAAGGAACATGCCATTTTTGCGGTTTATCATCAACTCTTGTTGCTGGAAGCAAACAGATTTTATTCAACGCCGTTCTGTTACCGGCATGGTTTCTCTCAACTCATATATCCTCCTCACCCAGTTACCTTAGTCTTTGGTTGAAGTCCTCATTATCCTCTCTGATTTCCTTGAAAAGCGACACACTGTTTGTTGGCATAGTTACATGTGTAAAACTTAACTCAAAAGAATCCGTTCACAAAATGGCTTTGATCCTCATTCAAAAATGATCACTGTGGTCGTTCTTAAAATGCATATTATGTTCTTTCACCAAATGATATGGACTTTCATTCTTAAAAGGGTAAGGATACTTTGCGCAAAAGTGTATATCATCTGGCCAGATATACTCGATGTTGTTCCATTCATACTTTTCGACATCCTTCTTTCGCGAATCATTAATATACTCCTTAGTGATGCTCAAAAATTTTCCATCTCGTGTAACATCAGTCATTAGAGGCCGCCCATCGATCGGCGACGAAGTCATTTTATAACCTTTATTAATTTGATGATGATGAAGCTCAAAGCGTGCATCTCGTGCTTGCATATCTACTGGAGGATGAAAGGGAATATTTAAAATATGTAGGTTCCCGTAATGGCATTCGTCAGTCCCTTACAGCGTGCGAATTTACTTCTGTTAACGATAACTATTAAGTTAAAGTGACTGTTATCAAACCTACACATCATTCTGTTTGTGTAAGACATTATCATAGAGAGTCAGAAATTTCGGGTCTTAGATGCTATGAGACCAATGAAAACAAGAAGATACAATATAAAGTAAAAATTCAAAATGAAAGGACATACAGTATTAGCTGTGCCTGTTGGTTACATGGAAGCGCGAACGTGAATATTTTAGAATGTTATTCACGGGAGCAAAAATATTTTGCAAAATACTTTCCAGTGCGGGGGGAGTAAAAATTTGCAGTACTAGTGATTAAAAGAAAATAAATCATATGGAATATTAAAAATGACATTGCAGTAAACAAGAATCACACGCTTACACAGCAAAATTTATTAATAGATCATATCGTTCGTACCAGTGGCACCTACCCGGCTGTGAATTTTGACTGGCGCAATCACTGTTTCTGAAAATTTAATTTAGATGGATTTCACAATTTTGTCATAAGCCCGACAAAACGATAATTTGTTCCGAAGTTTATTCATTTGAACCACTTGTTTTTTTCCTCACATTTTACGTTATTCTGAAATTTTAAGGGTCTTTGATGCCGTTTCATCTCGGCATCGGATAAAAAAAAATGAGTATTCACTCAGTGTTTTATGTTTTCTCTGTAATTTACTTTCTTTCATTTTTATCTTGCTTCTGATATTTTATTCTTCTCTCGAAAGGAGGCAGTAAGAAAAGGTAGGTGGATGAAGACTGCGAAAAGAGACAAAGTATTTAGAAATATCTGATGGAATATCAGTTTGTAAAACCTAAGTTTTAAATCGGTAATACTTACATAAACACACACACACACTCACACGCACACACACAAGAATAAATAAGCAAATTAATAATTATCCCCTGAATCAGAATGTATCTTTTCCCATTAATAGATTGCAGTTTTTTCCTGTGAGAATGTGGGTTCTAATAAACAAACTTCGTCTTATTTGTGAGTACAGTTCGAACGTTCCCCTCAACAGGTGACTAAAGAGTAAGTTTTTTGTGGAAAAGAATTAGGGCGGAAGAGGGTATATCTTCCTGTCAGTTTATTGCCATAGCAACCTTCATATTATGTTGCTTGTTGTGTGGCTGAAGATGACCAATTCGCTTGGTCTCTAGGAAAGAATTTCTTACAGGAAATATACTTGTGTAGATTGGTATAATTATGGTCATAATGTTGTAAAGTCATCGACTGTTAATGATGGGATTTAGTGATGCCTTCTAATCTTGACGATTAATAACCCGATCTCTTCACGTTATGGAAAGTTAGCAATGTTGTGTTTGTCCGTTCATGACGCTTCTTGGCGTAATAGCCCCGTCAGAAAATGGGATTCTACATTAACACTTGCTCTTATCAGAAAATTGTCTCTTAAAGGGAAATGCTCTTCCATCTCAGTATTAGGGAGAGTGGCTAAGTGTGGCTTCCGATAATGATAGGTTTTTAAGGCAGGAATCTGACAAAAGCTTATCTGTGATGTTTTTCATTTGTTTTATCAAGTGCATGTAACTTGATCGAAAGAAAAAACAGCCTAAGATAATGGGGTAAAATCCTAGATTTCGAAGTAATAGCAGGAAATCTTCTGAATTTTGTTGTTATTGATGCGAATATTGAGAAGCGGAAATGACTTCGCGTTCTCTCTCTCTCTCTCTCTCTCTCTCTCTCTCTCTCTCTCTCTCTCTCTCTCTCTCTCATATAAAAGGGCGAAGGAGTTGAGTTTTGAAGATTTCAGAACCCCCCTATAGGAGTCTTGAAGTCATGATCCTGATGAGTTTCCTATATTTTCTCATTTGTTGAATTAATCCTCGCGATACGGGACATGCCGCTTAGGAGGCATTATTAGCCATGCGAAGTTTGCCTTCATTTATGAAAGTACCCCGAAAATATTATGCTCTTTTGTTTCAGCAACTGTGCGTCTCTCTCTCTCTCTCTCTCTCTCTCTCTCTCTCTCTCTCTCTCTCTCTCTCTCTCTCTCTCTCTCTCTCTCTCTGAGACATTCATGAGCAATTTAAACTCAGATACATAGGTTTTCATAGTGGGCGGCCAACCTGGTAAGATCTTGTTCCTGTCACTGGAAGCACAGTTGCAGATGCTTGTTATCATATGATATTTTGAGGGCGTCCTTTGATGATTCTAATGATTATCTTAGCAACAGCAGGTGATGCCGTGCTTTCCTTCTTTGAAATTGCTGATGTGAGAAGGCCTGCGTAGGTAACGTAGAGAGAGAGAGAGAGAGAGAGAGAGAGAGAGAGAGAGAGAGAGAGAGAGAGAGATTGTATATGATAATTCAAGTCTCGTGAGCACTAGTGGCATGGTCATTTGACAATAATGAAAAATATAGTGTCAACTAATTTTCTGAATTTATTGTATTACGACAGTTTCCATTTCACTGCATGTTAGTTTTCTGAGAAAGGAAACTGTTGAGATGGCTATTTGTCCGCCCGCACTTTTTCTGTCCGCCCTCAGATCTTAAAAACTACTGAGGCTAGAGGGCTGCAAATTGGTAAGTTGATCATCTACCCTCCATTCATCAAACACGCCAAATTGCAGCCTTCTAGCCTCGGTAGTTTTTATTTTATTCAAGGTTAAAGTATGCCATGATCGTGCGTCCCATACCGCTATAGGTGCCAACAACACAGGCCTCCACCGGCCCATGACTGAAAGTTTCATGAGCTTCGGCTAAGAGTTTCATGGGTCTTCGCTGAGAGTTTCAGACAGCATTATATACGCCGTACAAAAAACTCGATTGCGCCGAAGAAACTTCGACCCATTTTTTACTTGTTCTTTACGCCTCGTAGGAATTTCGGGCAACGAATTACATCCTTGACACCTTATTTGTTGGTAGGTTTTTTTTTTTAATCTTCATATTTTTCTCGGTAAAAATGAGATAGTCAGCTTCATGGATATTGTAATTGTGTTGTTGATGTATCAACAGATGTATTTTCATTTCAGACTAATTAATGAAATCAGGAGTGTGGTGATTGTTTTGCAAAAATTTTTTTCCAGTTCCTCCGAATTTCTTAGGCGTCAAGACGTGCAACTGGGGATTAGTTTGGAAATCCGACGAGGCAAGAAGGAAATGGCTCTGAAAAAAATTGATCCTTAAATTAGAGAGCATTTGATTACTGTATATGATTCTGATGGAATTGTTGTGTTCGAAAGTTTACGTGAGGTGAGTATTTGCCTGTGTAGTATTACGAATGCCTCAAAATTTATTTGTTTTTGTCTATGTTGATGAAATTAGTCTTATCATGATGATGTTCTTGTTATAATTTATATGAACCCTTTAACATTTTTGGAATTCACTTTTTCTCCATGAGGTTACAAAGACCGAAATTGTTCACATTTCGCTGTGTAAAATTTCTCGTCTGTTCGTTCTTGGACATTTACACATCTGTGTATACAAGTATATTTGTAATAAAGCGGCTCATGGCTGGAGGAGATGTGTGTCCATGTTTACCGGTTATCGTAGTTATAGGAAGAAAATCCAGGAAAAAGTTGAAGCCTTTAAGTCGTTTATCTGTATTTTTCAGATCCAGACATTCCTTTGTAGAATCCAAGGAGGTTTTTATTTTCGTATACTGCATTGCCTTTTTGTCGATTTGTTTTCCTAAACGTTGCTCGACCTATCAACTGTTTAATTACTTTCAACAGTTGGTAGATAACTTCATCACCGACCTTTTTCACTGCA
Organism: Macrobrachium rosenbergii; assembly: GCA_039081455.1. Lineage (NCBI taxonomy): Eukaryota > Metazoa > Arthropoda > Malacostraca > Decapoda > Palaemonidae > Macrobrachium > Macrobrachium rosenbergii. The sequence continues at coordinate 61,015,818 of JANJGK010000001.1, read as the reverse complement.
GTCACTGCAATTCTTTTCGGAGGTTTATTCAAGCCCGCATGTTCTACCTTGCTCAGAGCTGTGTATATATATATATATATATATATATATATATATATATATATATATATATATATATATATATATATATATATATATATATATGTATGTATGTTCGGTGCGTGAACATTTATGTATGAAATATGGTGTAATTTCCATGCCATACCTTATGTACCTGTATTTTTACTAAGGTACAGAACTTATTTTCAGTTTCTTATTAGAAACTGGTTTTGTATGCCCCTGTTGTGTGCCAGAGAACTCCAGTTTTGCGGATAAATTGTAAATTCCGGGCCTCTGGTCCGAATTAAGAGCCTCTGAGAGCTCTGGTTAGAAAGCATCACCAGAAAGTCAATGGAATCCTGTGTAACAGCAGAGGCCAATATACAGTGGCAGTTGTTGACAGTTTGGAAAAAAACACTTTCGCACTGCACATAGAAGCGGTGTATTTCAGCAGCATCTCTTCGGGTTTTAGCGGAATTGGAGAATGGTTTTGCTTTTTCGTCCAAGGTCATCCGCAGCGAACGACATTGGAAAGTAAGAGAAAGCCTCGACTAGATAGGCAAAGCGTGGAAGAGATGAAGGGAGAGAGGGATATATCAGACCAGTTGCTCTTCAGATCAGAATTGATTGGGTTGTTTATTTATGAAACCTGGCATCATGCGACGATGATTACCAACTCAAGAAATGTGATTTTGAAGGTAAATTGCTGTGTTAAAAGCAATCATCATTGTCTTTGTATTCTCCTGGCTGCGACTGATAAAACCTGGTGCGATAAATTGTCGCCAAGAGAGTGTGTCATGGACATTCGGGTATGTTGTGCTGTCTGTTTTAAGTATTTGCTGGTTTTATTGAGATTTTAAAGTTTCTTCTCAAGATATCCGCCAGTTAGGCAGGTAAATCCTTCTATGAAACTTGCGGTGAAGTTATTTTAAAGAGAATTACATTCGTTTCTTCATTCGGTAAAGATTAAATAGCAATATAAGAAATAATTCTAGTTACAACCATGAAGCTCTGGAATATCAGTCCCCCCTCCCCCCCAGCGCCGTGTATCCGTATTTCTTATAGAAGAAAATTTTTTTTTTCCAAATAATAGAAAAGATTCGTAGAAAGAAAGTGCATGAGTCAGCATTTTAAGGAAGACTTTTTAGTTGTGCCTGAAGTCTCAGTGCCACTGCAAAATCATAAAGTCCCAAGAAATTAGCAATTTTTAGTTTTCAGAAAAGGAAACTATTGTGCCGGCTTTGTCTGTCCGTCCGCACTTTTTTCCGTCCGCCCTGAGGCTAGGGGGCTTCAAATTGGTATATTGATCATCCACCCTCCAATCATCAAACATACCAAATTGCAGCCCTCTAGCCTCAGTAGTTTTTATTTTATGTAAGGTTAAAATTTTCCATAATCATGGGTCTGGCAACGATATAGGCCAGGCCACCACCGGGCCGTGGTTAAAATTTCATGGGCCGCGCTCCATACAGCATTATTCCGAGACCACCGAAATATAGACCTATTTTCGGTGGCCTTGATTATACGATTACACAAAATTCGACTGCGCCGAAGAAACTTCGGCGCATTTTTTACTTATTTATAATATATCTTTACATTTGCGTCGGTGTCTATATGTCAGAGAGGCGACAACTCTGTAATGACATAATAAGCGACAATTAGGTGATTAGTTTTGCTTATTACTTACTTTATAATATAAATAGTTAAATCCATTTTTTGTACTTCTTCAAAATAAGTGGTTTTGCCCATCATTACTGTACTTTGATTACTGTTTTTTATAATGGTGTGATAATTTTGTCGGAAAATTAAGCAAATTGACTTTCCATATGAATGGCTAGTGCCCTGCCTCCAAGTTACACGTTCGAAACACGACAAAATATTCAGTACATTCTGATTTTTGGGTCATGTTTTAATTAAGCACAAAATATAACATTTTCTTAAAGACATTAAAAGAGATTACATTGCATCTTTCATATGTAAGGATAATTATTTACCTCCATTTCTTTTGACGTTGTTCCAATGGTGTTATATTGCTTCAGTGATGCAAATATCGGGCTCTTAATAACTTTCTTTGTTTGCCTTTTATTTATTGCATTCTTTTCCTAGTGAGTTTGTGTGAACGTTTCTTTCTGTTCTTATTACAGAGGAACCTGTGAAGCTTTAAATGTGATAAACTATGATGTTTATATTTTACTGTAATCATTCAGCAAAATTTATGTAGATTTTTAGAGTGCTGTCATATGGAATCATGTTAAATCTTGCCAGTTATTTCCTTTTTATAACAATTTATTACCTTTACTTTATCATTACTATATTAATACTTCTCATTTAGGCTCTGTAAAGTATCAATTTATGAGGAAGTTTAAAAATACAAAATAATTTGACGAATTATAAGATGTTTACGTACATTTAAGATGTTTGCTTGTTTGATCGTTAAGGGCGATGTGATTAGCAAATGAATATTCTCAATCAAGCTATAGCAGGGCTTTCTACGGAAAAAAAGTAAACAAGTGAAAAATGCGCCGAAGTTTCTTCGGCGCAGTCGGGTTTCCTGTACATCTTATGATCAAGGCCACCGGAAATAGATCTATCTTTCTATGGTCCCTTTATAATGCTGTATGAGCCGCGGCCCATGAAACTTTAACCACGGGCCGGTGGTTGCCAGGTGCACGATTATGGATAACTTTAACCTTAAATAAAATAAAAACTACTGAGGCTAGGGGGCTGCAATTTGGTATGTTTGATGACTGGAGGGTGGATGATCAACATACAAATTTGCAGTCTGTAGCCTCAGTAGTTTTTAAGATCTGAGGGCGGACAGAAAAATTGCGGACGGACAGACAAAGCCGGCACAATAGTGTTCTTTTACAGAAAATTAAAGCCAAGGGATTTAAAATAGCAAGAAGAGTGACGCCTGTTTAGTAAGATTTAAATAAAAAAGGAAAAGCGAAAATTTCCGCGTTGACCCTCAGTAAAATCAACTTTTCTAATGTCTGATCCGGCAAGAGAAACGTAATTTAAGATCTCGTGAGTTCGTAATTACGTGTGCTCTTCATCCGTGTTGGTATGAGTACTTGTGTTGTTAAATGGAAATGGTAAAGGTGGGATGAGTGATCGTATCGATACTACGATTTACTTTGAATGGCTGTGCATAAGGGAGATAAAGCCGTAAGGAAGGATGTGCCATTATAAACGAGTTGGTGTTCTTATCATAAATTCATTATTATTTTAAATTTTTTTCATAGCCTTTCTTAGGAAAGGCTGCTTCTATCGGTTTTTATATATACAGAATTTTAGTCGAGGTAGTCTTGAGATACACTTGCTTTGTATTTATTTTGCCTTTTATATTTGTTTTGCATTTTACCAACACATACTGGATGCATGTCCCCACTCCTGCAAATGCATCGGGGAGGGTCTGTCATATATATATATATATATATATATATATATATATATATATATATATATATATATATATATATATATATATATATATATATATATATATATATATGTATATATATATACATACATACATACATACATACACACACACACACACACACACACACACATATATATATATATATATATAATATATATATATATATATATATATATATATATATATATATATATATATATATATATATATATATATATATATATATATATATATATATATATATATATATATATATATACATACACATACTAGCTGACCGACCCAGCGCTGCCCGGGAGAACTGTGAATGACTACCGATAAACTCTCTCTCTCTCTCTCTCTCTCTCTCTCTCTCTCTCTCTCTCTCTCTCTCTCTCTCTCTCTCTCTCTCTCTCCTCCCAACACCCTTCTACTCTCTCTCTCTCACTTCCTCTCCCTTTCCTGTTAAGATAATTACTTCAAGTACATTGCCCAGCATTTTAGACATTTTATATTTCACTCCTTTGCACTTAAAAGGCATTGGGAGTAGTCACTATTCATCTCAGCGACCTCGAAAACTATGGATTAGACACTAATATTGGTCATTTTTGGATATTTTTACGTCACCCCCTTCCCACCCCTTCTCACCCCCCCCCCCCCATTCCTATTGGGGCTGAACTTGGACTTAAAGGACATCGGGAGTGTCAGTGTTCATATCAGGGACCTAGAAGACACTATTATCTGTCATTTTCAGTTATATTTACATGTCACCCCTTCCCACCCCTTCTCACCCACCTTTCCTATCTGGGCTGAACTTGGACGTAAAGGGCATCAGGTGTGTCACTGTTCATCTCAGTGACCGTGAAAACTATAGATTAGACACTAATATCTGTCATTTTTGGTTATTTTTACATGTCACCCTCTTCCCACCCCTTCTCACCGCCCCTTCCTACCGGGGCTGAACTTGGACTTAAAGGGCATCTGGAGTATCACTATTCATCTCGGCAATCTTCAGAACAATGGATTAGACACAAATATCTGTCGTTTTTGGTTATATTTACATGTCACCTCCTTCCCGCCCCTTCTCACCCCCCTCTTCCTATCAGGGCTGAACTTGGACTTAAAGGGTATCGGGAATATCACTATTCATTTCAGTGACCTCGAAAACTATGGACAAGAAACTAATGTCTATCATTTTTGGTTATTTTTACATGTCAGCCCCTTCCCACCCCTCTTTCCTATTGGGTCTGAACTTGGACTTAAAGGACATCGCGAGTGTCACTATTCATCTCAGCAACCTCAAAAACTTTGGATTAGACACTAATAGCTATTTTTTCAGTTATTTTTACATGTCATCCTCTTCGCACTCCCAATCCTCTTTGGTGCCAGTGATGTCTTACCCCCACAGTATTCTTTTCCAGATTGTAAGTCATATGTATACCAATTTTGGTTGATATTGCTCAATGCATTTCAGAATTATGGTGGAACATACACACACATATACATCCATATATATATATATATATATATATATATATATATATATATATATATATATGTACATATATATATATATATATATATATATATATATATATATATATATATATATATATATATATATATATATATATATATATATATATATATATATATATATATATATATATATATATATGTATGTATATATATTATGTGTGTGTGCGTGCGTGCGCGCGCCTGCGGGCTTATACATGGACTAGATGGGAAATCATTCCTACTTCCTCTACCTAAATGTGATTTTTTCTGTGCTAACACGTCTCTCCTGGCTCATTTTTCTATTTACTTATTATTTATTTATTTATTTATGCATTTTGAGTGTTTGTGTATGTTGTACGCCATTTGGACATTACCGGTGTTTCTTTTGAATAGGGAATAGGGAAGCTGTCTCAACCATAAGATCTTAGCTCTTCTCCGTCATATGATGAAATAGCGAAAAGCATAAAAAATATCCTTGATAATTTAGTATTATGGGGACATTTACGTATTTGTCTTTCATATGAGAGAGAGAGAGAGAGAGAGAGAGAGAGAGAGAGAGAGAGAGAGAGAGAGAGAGAGAGAGAGAGAGAGAGAGATTTGCTACAAGATTGATGAAAGGATCAGTCGGGCGCTTTGACTGAGAGGGGATCTTGTAATTATAGAATGACAGTTTTTTTCTAATTGGTGTCTATTGACAGTGTTCTTATCAAGCAGTCTTACAAAGTAAATTACACCCTTTCTTTTTGACGGGATTTGACTGCGTTAGAGTATAGATTTTACCAAAATGTATGGTTTTTCTGCCTTTTTAATTGAAACAACTACTACCCACCTCAGTAAAACCTGGGATAAATCCCATATTGCTTGGGGAAGTACATGTCTTTCCAAAATCCAGTTACTCGAAGGCGGTGTAATTAAGAATACAAACACCAAGTAGCTTTCACAAATGACCATAATGCTTTCTCTCCTAATGTAAAAGATAAACACTCCTTATCATCGGGGCTTAGGAGCCGGTACAAAGCGAACTTCTTACCTCTTACTACCTGTGATTTGAAAAGTTCTTGTATAAATAGTAAATAGTTTACTAATAAAACCAGTTCTGTTGTAAAGCATGTTGAGGTAGTATTCTTTTGTTTCATCCAGTTTAATTTATATAAAAAATTTTCCTTCGCACACACACATACATAGATAGGCAGATATAATTATGAAAAAGGAACTAAGTCAGTTGTCCTTTAGGGAACTGAAGTGTGGATATTTAATGTGTAGATACATTGAGGTATTAAAAAAAAGTTAGCGTAGGTGAATAGATATAACAAAGTTTTGAGGTGATTCAGTCGTGTGGAAGATTAAACAATTATGGGTTAGTGAAGTGTTGTACAGTGGGGGGAGGAGGGGGAGGTTGGACAAGTGGCGTCAAAGAGATACAGCACGGTAATGCTACAATTACCAAGAAACATGAGAGTTCTTGTAAAACTGAGTGATGACCTTTCTGTGTGAATTTGTGAAGCTGCCGATGTTGTAGAAGTTTAGCTGCACGGGAGGTTCATCCACGATTCAGGAGTTAAAGTCTAAATGTGACGGTAATACGTTTTATTGTTTTATTCTCTGGAGCCACTAATGGTAGAGATTCTAATCTCTTACTGGTCCAGTTATGTAATTAATTTTGTAAATCTCGGCTAGTTTCCTTAACGTTGTAATTGTAAATCAGTTGAATAAATGGGGTTACAAGACACCTGCGACGTTCTCTCTCTCTCTCTCTCTCTCTCTCTCTCTCTCTCTCTCTCTCTCATAATTATTGTTTTTTCTTGATATCAGCTAGGCATAATTATGTAAAGGTTTCAATGAGTCATTGGTGAGTAATTACGTGTCATAGAAAGTTAGTCTTAATCGCTCTGTGAATACGCTACCTTTGTTTTGTTTTCCAGTTTGTGTTGGCATCTAAATAGCGCACTTTGTTTGCAGCATCCCTTCGGCCTGTAGCTGCACCCACATTTCAGCCTTTTACTTTAGCTCCGTGTCAGCTTCCTCTCTCTTCAGTCTTGTTGGGCTTGTGTCCTACCTCTCAAACTATTACTTCCTAGTGCGACAGTGGGGCTTCCCCCAATTTCCACCTCTCGAATCTTTATTTTCAGGATCTCTCTTTTGTGACGGCTTTGTCTGTCCGTCCGCACTTTTTCTGTCCACACTTTTTCTGTCCGCCCTCAGGTCTATAAAAATATTGAGGCTAGGGGCCTGCAAACTGGTATGTTGATCATCCACCTTCCAATCATCAAACATCCCAAATTGCGGCCTTCTAGCCTCAGTAGTTTTTATTTTATTTAAGGTTAAATTTAGCCATGATCGGGCGCCTGGCACCGCTGTAGGTGCCAACAACACAGGCCACCACCGGGCTGTGGCTGAAAGTTTCATGGGCCGTGGTTGAGAGTTTCATACAGCATTATACGCTGTACAGAAAACTCGATTGCACCGAAGAAATTCGGCGCATTTATTACTTTTTTTTTTTTTACTGTCCAACCACTCCAACACCGTCTTCTCACAATCTTAAGCGCTGAATGGCCGAAACTGCTCCACCTCTTGGGTTGACACCCTAAAATTCATAAATCAGTATTGTTCAAAAGAATTCCTTGATGTTATTTTTGGATGTAAGTTGTCTTTTATGACTGCAAATATATGTCGAACGTAAAAACTTTTTTAACTTTCTCTCACATTCCTCATGAATTCTTCTCCACTCAACAAATTCATAATCGTATTACGCGTGAGTCAGATATCATGTGGATGCTGGCGCGGCCAGTATCGACTTTGCAAGAGTCACTGCAAGTGTTCAGGGGCATCTTATCTCACAAGTTGTGTAACCCGGTTTTCTCCTCGATGAGGAGGCGCTCTCAGAAACGAATATCCGCTCTTCTTGAATGACGCTCTTGGCCTTCAGTTCACTTACTTGATTCTTTACATGCTTATCTTCAGTTTTATCATTTCTCTCTCTCTCTCTCTCTCTCTCTCTCTCTCTCTCTCTCTCTCTCTCTGCCATACATTATATATATATATATAATATATATATATATATATATATATATATATATATATATATATATATATATATATATATATACATATATATATAATGTATATAAGAGAGAGAGAGAGAGAGAGAGAGAGAGAGAGAGAGAGAGAGAGAGAGAGAGAGAGAGAAATGAAGTTAAGCGTGTAAAGAATCACGCAATTGAAATGAAGGCCAAGAAAGTCAATCAAGAAGAGGGGATATTCATAATATATATATATATATATATATATATATATATATATATATATATATATATATATATATATATATATATATATATATATATGTATGTGTGTGTGTGTGTGTGCACGTATATACAAGTTTACACCCTTTATAAAGAATGTAACTGGATCAAGAAATTTCTGGACAACTGACTTTCATATACTCTTTTTGCCTCGTATAGATTTTCCATTTTTTGATAATGAGACCAATTTATGAGCTGTTGGTATTCCTAGGAGACCTATTTTGCATCGTTAATGCTAACCAGTCGTTTGAGATTTCACAGGATTCCTCCATTTTGTTTAATTGATGGAGCGCTTAATGTTATCCGGAACCTTCTAGTTAGAAATTCATTCCGATTCTCATGTAGATTTAATCCCATCGAATTAGTCCTACTATGTCTTTGATGATGTTGATGATGAAGATAGAGACTAATTTCCTCTTTAACAAATACCTGAGGGAAGAGTGGCATAGGAGAAATTGATTAGAGTTGTTTTGGATGACTCGTGAGGTTAAATGTGGTAGAGACGCTGCGAGAGAGTTGACAGGGCCATATTGTGGCTAGAATGATGGCGACAATTATTATACATTCTGTGTGTTGTTAGCGCGTCTAGCTCACAGATGGACGACCCGTTTTAGAATTTCGAACAGCGATAGGAGGCTTACATGGTCTGGTTCCTTAAAAAAAAGAAAAATGTCCAGTGTGCCTTTGGTGACCTAAGTAGCAAATTAGGTCCCACGTTATAATAGTTGAAAGCCGACTTTTTGCCTCAGCTGGGGCGGGGAGGGTGATGCGAGAAGATTGGAAAAGCAGAGGAGCCTCGACGCGGTGATCTTCACCCAAGTCGGGTGAAACCGTTCTCTCTCTCTCTCTCTCTCTCTCTCTCTCTCTCTCTCTCTCTCTCTCTCTCTCTCTCTCTCTCTCTCTTTCTTTTATCCTCTATTTTCCTGAATTTGCTAGGGAAACTAAACTCTCTTGTGACCCCGCTGTGACTGTAGAATGTCATTTGAGTGTTAATTATTTCGACATTCGTCAGTTCAGATGCAAACATTCTTTAAATTATTCGCTGACCTTTTCGTAAAGCGATGCATTAAGGATTACATTACGTGATGGTTCGTGTTGAATTATGATAAAATAGACCAAAAAGGAAGCCTCTCTCTCTCTCTCTCTCTCTCTCTCTCTCTCTCTCTCTCTCTCTCTCTCTCTCTCTCTCTGAATATTCCCATTTACGACAGAAAGTCGTTATCCAGAGTCGGCAATTTACCGGAGCTTGGGTTTCAGTCGTAATCCTGTATTGTTCTAAAGATCTGATTACTGGAGAAACAAGTCCGCAGTTTTGTATTGACTAGGAGAATCGAACAGATCCTCGAAAGCTCTCTGTAGAGATTTATTTTTAAATATATGTACCCATACATAACTGTGGGTTTGTTTCTCCATTTAAGACCCTTGCTAATATGATTATTTTTTAATTAATCTAATTTCTGTTATCTTCTTTCTGTAATTGATTTTTTACTGAACAAAAGGGTAATTGAAACGAATATGAGCCCTTGGAATAGTCTTGACTATTTATAGGGAATACTTCCATGCTTCACTTATTCGTAAATATTCCGTTCAGTAATTTAGACCTCTTCCTCCTATTTCTTTTAATTTTATCCTTGTCTTTACACCTTTTATCTTACCATTAGGTCTGTTTTTGACTGTTACCTTTGGCTACTGGTCTCACGGTCTGTTAAAGATTTCGTTTGGTGTATTTTAGGCTTAGTGTGATTACAATTTAAGTTCGGTCTCTTTGGTGAATGATTCTGCTGTTTTAATAACTATCAATGTTTTATACTTACTTCCTCGATTCATTGTTTCCTTTGCTTCTAGAATTTAATTTTGTGTGTTGCAGTTACTGTAAGTGTTTCGATTCTCGGACAGAGAGAGAGAGAGAGAGAGAGAGAGAGAGAGAGAGAGAGAGTGAGAGAGAGAGAGAGAGATGCAAATATAAGATACTCTCCCTTTGCTTAACGGGTTCTGTTGGAAATTTCCACTTCAGAGAGGGAGTCAGCTGAAAAGTTATTAGGTAATTAAATAAAAACAAACAGATGAAGAAGTTTGTCTATTCGCATTTACTCTCAGGTAATAGAAAGTGGCTGGTAAACCCAGGATCCACTCAGATCCTGGGTAAACCCCCTCTTACCTTCACCCACTTACGAACTTAAGGTTGGACTGGTTGTTTCCAGTGTAAGAATACAACGAGGAATGTGGTGTAACATAATTTTTCCATCTCACATATTATGTGAGATGGAAAAACTTGGAGGTAGCGAGTACATACATACATGCATGCGTATTTTGTTTGTGTCCCTCTCTTTCTCTGAGTTTTTCCTATGCTCAATACAAGCAGTATTCATTCCCACGTCCTCCAGTCAAGAATTAGCAAATACTTTGGTTGCACTCGTTTGGAATAAGAACTGAGTACCTCTCTAGCTTGGCGAACTCCCAGACACCTTTTCATACCTCACCGAAGACTTAGCGTCTCGGGAAGGCTAGCTGGATTACGACTCAAATTCAGTCTGTCGTCGCGTGATCCTTTCCGTGTTAGGATTTGAATTTTGATTTTAGTTTTCTGTAAAAGAAAACTATTGAGATGGTTTTGTTTGTCCGCCCGCACTTTTTCTGTCCGCTCTTGTTCTGCCCGCCCTTAGATCTTAAAAACTACTGAGGCTAGAGGGCTGCAAATTGGTATAATCATCCACCCTCCAATCCTCAAACATGCCAAATTGCAGTCCTCAAGCCTCAGTAGTTTTTATTTTATTTATGATTAAAGTTAGTCATAATCGTGCGTCTGACAACGACGTAGGACAGGCTGCCACCGGGCCGTGGCTGAAACCTTAATGGACCGCGGCTCATACAGAAAACTCGATTGCGCCGAAGAAACTTTGGCGCATTTTTACTTGTTTTTTATGTTTCTCATTTATTTTGATATTGGCGCATAGAACAATATTTCCCCATTCGTGTTTACGTTTTTATGTTCATTTGGGTTGTGCATGTATTGAAGTTATGTTTACTTTTCCAAGTACAACTACCTGCTGGTTTGTGTGTGTATGTGAATGTATGTATGTGTGTATGTAGTATATCATTGTTGTGTGATGAATGATCCTTCTCCTTTATTCCTGCGCACCTGAAACTTATCTGCTTCCGTTGTTCTTAGTTGTATATTCTCTCGTCAGAGTAAGATAACGTTAGTCATCATAAAGTAGGCAATTGTCGGTTTCCTGCACGGAAATTTCATTTCTTTTTGTTTGATATTTATGTCCATTGTCTTATATTTAATCAGTTAATTGTATAAGTGAATATTTAGGCTAACTTTGAAGGTTATTGTCATCTTCATTAGTATTATAAGTATCTTTTATTATTATTATCACAGTCTCATGATTCACAAGGATGAAAGAAAACGACTTTATTTGAAATTGAGATTTGAGGTAAATGCTGTCGTTTTAAAATGTCATGATAATTAAGTTTTCCTAAGCAGAGACAAGTATGTGTAGGCTTACGTGTAGTAATTTTAAAATATGCCCAGTGTTTTTGTTCAATTTTTCTTGAAGGCACTACAAAAATGTCAACAAATGTAATTTGAATAATTTTTTATTTGCCCACTGGTTACACCTATCATGCGGACATAAAGCACAAATTAATTGAGACTCGTTTTACGGTAGTGTTAATCAACAAATGTTGTCAATGGCTATGTATGTCATTATTGGTGTTTGTTGATTTTGGACTTTGTTTTACCCGATGCAGCTGATTTATACTGCTTTACGGCATCGGGTCTTTCCAGGTTGTTGCCCGAGTTATGAATCGTCGTGAACAAGGGTTATTGGTTTCCATTTACAGTTCAATTTGTTATCATTCTTTGTTAGTTGTGGATGCTGGTAAATCGTATTTTCATAGTTTGTGGCTGGACGGATATTGCCGGTGTGAGATGCTCTTCCTTTGCTACGGTTTTTATTTCTAAAGTAAATCTTTGTTTTGTTTTTTTCGAAAATTTTGGCTACTTTTCCATTATTCATTTAATCTGTTACGGCGTTTTCGGTTAATTTGCGAAGACTTTTGAACTACTAAGTTGGACTTCAAAGGTTACTTCAACCTCGCATTTTATGCTGACTGAGTGTTGTGTGTACGTAGATTCTCTTTGCTTTATTTTTTGTGAATCAATACTGCTAGATCACCTTCTTAAGAGCTGCTTTAAACTCCGTTTGTTATGATGTTGAAGAGGTGTTAGTGTTTGGGAGTAATTTTAAGCTAATAATTAATATATTCTGATTATAGTACTGCTTCGTTACCGGCTTTTCATTGGCTCTGTAAGCATTTTTCCCCCTTTTATGATCTTTCATTTGAGCAAACTTGTATTTTTGTTTTATTATGTAAGTAAGTATTCCCGGTTATGAAGTCGGCCATTGTTAAATAATGGCACTAGATTGCTATCACGATATCCTACCATTATATGAAAATTTTTGCTCTTATTCATCGTTTTCAGTCACTTACCTTCCCTCCCCATCCGGGATAACGGGATATTTGTAAACTACTCACGGAATCGCTTTTCGTTTTCTGTAAAAGAAAACTATTGTGCCGGCTTTGTGTGTCCGTCTGCCCTCAGATCTTAAAAACTCCTGAGGCTAGAGGGCTGTAAATTGACATGTTGATCATCCACCCTCCAATCATCAAACATACCAAATTTCATCTCTCTAGCCTCAGTAGATTTTTCTTTTAGTTAAGTTTAAAGTTAGCCATAATCGCACTTCTGGTAGCGCTATAGGTACCAACAACATAGGCCACCACCGGACCGTGGCTGAATTTCATGGGCCGCGGCTAAGAATTTTATGGGCCGTGGCTGAGCCTACCCCCTGACAGAAAACTCGATTGAGTCGAAGAAACTTCGGCGCATTTTTTACTTGTTTGTTTTGTCATGGTGTGTAGGATGCAGTTAGTGACAAGTAACATTTTGTTTTTGCTATCCCTCTGCAACCTCTCCTTATACTCTGTGGCTGGTCTGTCTGTGGGACCCTCGTGTTGTATGCGGGGAATTGCAGGTGGTTTTAGTTTATGTCAAGCGTTCACCTCGTTTAGATGAGGAAGTGAACGAAAATCAGTTTTAGTGAGTTGTGTGCAATGTACCCTTTTCCCAGTATTGTCATTTTGGAAGACCGTTTAGAACAATTAACCGCAGCTTTCAGTAATTTGCGCTTTAAATTGCAAAGTCAGTCTTCCTTGAAGTTTAAACATTCAGTAAGAAGAGGAAATGGTGTCCTAAGAGAAAGGTCAGATTCGATATCATGGTTATTAAATGTAATACTCTGTCAATTCCATGTATTGTTTGCTCATGCCTAGCGGCATCGCACATAACAGTCAACGTGTGTCTCCCTTCCATTTCCTGATATCCTATCGGTTCTTGGAGAGAGAGAGAGAGAGAGAGAGAGAGAGAGAGAGAGAGAGAGAGAGAGAGAGAGAGAGTCATGCCCCTTTCTTGTATCCAAGAGTAAGAATTTGCTTCTTTGTCATTATTGTATGTTCTTATTTTTTGGCTGTTTTCTAAATGGTTTTTTTTTTGTCATGTTTCCGTTGTGAGGACTTCTATGTTGCTTATTTATATTCACCGAGTTTGCATGAGTGATGATTATGCAAAAGAGAGTTTGCATGAGTGATGATTATGCAAAAAGAGAGTTTGTATGATTGATGATTGTGCAAAAGGATATATGAATAAGAATGAACAGCTCAGCATACGTAAGGAGACTCACTTGAAAAAGCTGGGTGCACTATTTTTTGTTTTGTTTTCAGCAATGTATTTCTTTATACTTTATTTGTGATTATTGGCTCTGATCAAAAAAGGAAAACATTTTCCCTTCAGGAAGTTAGGCACTTGCAAACTTATTGTATTATTTTTAGTTCAATTGAATTTTAGATAATGTGTGGATGATGCTGATATTCATCTGGGACATTATTTGGAAGCTTTGTTTTGTATTCCTTGCAGTCATGCCTTATGTTTAAGTAATGGAGCTCCCGACATCCCCCGTATTGTTGATCACCTTATTATTAACCACCTCATAAACATGGTATTCTCCAAAGTCGTAAAGTCGTGTTATTGGAAATTCATTCCTTCCATAAACTTCAGTCCACTTAATTAATTGCACCGCTTGCTTAATAATCACTGATAGTCATAAGAACCATGGTTGTTTACCTCTAGATTCATTTATGAGGGAAGAGACTGAGATGTGTGAAGAGGAATAAAAGATGTTGTTAGTGAAGAGGAGGAGAAAGGAGGAAGAGGACATGGATGGATGGGCATGTATTGCTGATTTTAGTAAAGGTTCAGGCAAAAGTATAAAAAAAAAAGTACAAATAAGGGAGATAGGTTACTAAATAGAGATGATTCGTTGAGGAGTGACATGATGTCATATTAATTACCTGAGGGCTGAAAGGCGCTGAGTTAATAAAAGACAGTTTTCATGTCATTATCTTCCACTTATTTTACTTGCCTTTGATGATTGAGCCTTCTCAGCTCTTAGTTGCCGATGCTTTGTCCATTAATCGATTACGTAAAGAAGGAAATGTGCTCTCTCTCTCTCTCTCTCTCTCTCTCTCTCTCTCTCTCTCTCTCTCTCTCTCTCTCTCTCTCTCTCTCTCTCTCTCTCTCTCTCATGTTAGCCCGTTTTCGTCTCCAGAGTGTTAATCACCTGGCCAAGAACGGTAACTGCTTAATACTATAATATGATGGCGAAGTGGGCCTATTCTAGCCTTAGTAAAAAGAATGTGATTTTGACGGATAGACGTACTGTACGTATGAGCTGAAATCGAATGAAAATTTTCCTCGTAGGAAATCCTCGCTTTAACCTCACATCTGACTCCATAGACTCTTCATTTATTCCCCAACCAGATTCAAAGCCGTGTTGCGCTATGATGCTTGTTCTCAGTTAACAATTTCTTCAAAGAACATACGTTCTTTTTCATGTTTACCTGTAGAAAATTTGAGACCCTTTATTTTGTAAATTTTTTTGATAATTGTTGACTCCTATATAGCTCTTAAAGAGAAACCAAAACCTAAAAGTTTTTCTTTTGAAGAAAGTCACGGTCAAGTCTTCTCATCATGGCCCTTGGGAATCTTCATTTATTCCCCACCCAGATTCAAGCCTTGTAGTGATAAGCCTATGACAAAAATATAACTAAATTGGGAAGTGAAGAAGGGCCGATAGCGTTAGTGGAAAACTAACTTATCTGTGAGAATGTGGGTTACAGCCTAACTTTTAAGCCTATTTAGCTGATGATGTTGCCTTGCCTTACATAGCCGTGGTGCGTTATGATGCTTGTTCTCTGTTAACAATTTCTTCAAAGAACATAAGTCCTTTTTCATGTTTTCCTATAGAAACTCTGAGACCCATTATTTTGTAATTTTTTTTGTGAATATTGACCCTTATATAACGCTTAAAGAAAATCCAAAACCTAAAAGTTTTTGTTTTGAAGAAAGTCACTCACGGTCAAGTCTTCTCATTATGGCCCTTGGGAGCCATCTCCTTAACTTCGCCTTGCTTCTTCCCCGTTTGTTTCTCGGTCGTTTTCCTTCTCATCTTAACTTCGCCTTGCTTCTTCCCCGTTTGTTTCTCGGTCGTTTTCCTTCTCATCTTAACTTCGCCTTGCTTCTTCCCCGTTTGTTTCTCGGTCGTTTTCCTTCTCACCTCCTTCGTCTCGTCCCCTTAAACTCTGAGCCCTTTCTGCTCCAGTCCTTCTCGTATCTTAATTCAAGAAAGATGGTTTTAGCTCTCATAATACCATGCTTTTTTTATCGTTGTACGATTTTTCTTTTGGTCAGAGAGCGTTGTATAATGATTACTTCTCAGAGGAAGCAATATTTTGTGCAAATAAATACGTTTGTTGCCAAACCTTTTCAGTGATATATTATCACAGCTTTTTATTGCTTTTAATGAATATGAAAATGACGTTTTCTTAGAGGATGTCTCTGTCACACTTCATACAGCAATCCTCGCCTAATTTTCAAATTTGTAATGGAAGTTGTTGAATATCCGCATCATAAAATCGAAACCTATCTTGTCATGCAAACAATAAATTAAATTCATGAAAATGCTAACCTAGGTAGTATAAGACATCAGTTAAACTGGTTATTTCCCCCAAAAATTCGAAAATGTTTATTGATATTAAATAGACCAGTATCTATCCGGTTCCCGTACATTTTGTTAAGATTGATATGCATACAGTAATTAAATTTCGATTTGCGCAATGGCTACGTCATACACTCTGAAATATTCTCCCTTTTTATCTGTCGCCACAGGATGTTCATGTTAAAGCCGACTGGAATTATTTGAAGAGGAAATGTACGCTGAAAAATGAATTGTCATTTGCATCGGAGTGATGACAAATATAACTTTCGCGTTTTGTCAAAACAATCAATAATGACATATTAGCAGTTCCATTAATTTGGATTTTTTCAGTATTGGAGATCTTTATTCCCATTCTATCGTCATCGTGAAATTCTAAATCTTATATCATTCATTACTTTCATTGTATTATTTGGTAATGATTTATTGGTGAATGCTAAAAGATTTAATCTTCGAACTTCTGTTCCAGAATGAATTGAAGTTTTAAAATATTCGCATGATAAATGCGCTATGTAAAGATCTGCGTGTTAAATATATTCTCTTTTAATTCTGATGGAACTTTTATTCATACAGTGAGAGATGGTAGTTTGCCTACGTTATTGTTACTAATAAGTATTCTCGAATGGAATTTTTGTTTATGATGAAAAAAATTCTGAAATATTCTGGAAACATATCATGTTTTGGAGGCATGTTGTGTTTGGTATGCGAATATTCTAGTAGAATTGATGAAAAGAAGCTTAATAACTTAGATGAAAAAATTCTAAGCACCTTTTCTGTAATACTTTTGTATAATAGACTTACATAGACTGCCGTCACAACAGTTATGGTCATCGACGCCTGTGTGGCAGATGGTTACTGGCTTGTTTCGCCTCTGTTCTATTTGTTTCGACGTTAGAGTATTGACTACTTTGATCTTTCGTCATGTTCGGAGAATTTAGTGAAGCATACTGTTCATGATGATTGATGACCCCAGTCTCTTCAAATCTTTATATATTAGAGCTGCGTCTTGTTTGTCCATTCATCACTTTCTAGGTCAAGATGGTTATGAGGAATTTGACTCTAGAATGCTTTTAGAACAAAGCACCTCACGATGGCAAGGGGATGTTAGCCCCATCGGAATATGGGTTCTCCTTGACAGATATTTTGATCACTGACAGCAGAGGGCTGATTCTGAGCTGAAGATAAAATGTCTCTCTCTCTCTCTCTCTCTCTCTCTCTCTCTCTCTCTCTCTCTCTCTCTCTCTCTCTCTCTCTCTCAAAAACTGAAGGAGCATGGGTTCAAGATTTCCGCATTCAAGGGCTCACCAACTTCTTGTTTGGCTTTAGATCTTTCATTTTTATACTCTCAAATCTGTCAAATTTAATACGAAAAGTGTCACTTTAACAAGCATCACGAGCCGGCATACAAAATTTGCTTTCATTTACATATTGACCCCGGAAATGTTAATCTCCTTGCAGTTTTGCTGCAGCATCTCTTTATCTCACTCCCCCTCTCTTACGGACACACGAACAGTGGATTAAATATAAATAAACTAGTTTTCATAGGAGGTGACTAATATGATATCTTTATTCACGGTATTTTAAAAGAGCACTATCTTATGAAATTCTCTACTTATTGATATCCTTTTATTCTGTTCACTGTCTCATCTTAAGCATATTAGCTAGGTTATGCCGCGCGTTTCATACTTTGCAAAATGCTGCCATAGATTCTAAATCCACCCTTGGTAAGAATTCGGAAATAGGCAACATTTAAGGAGAATGTATAACGTTGACTCAAGAATTTTGGGAGTTACTCTGTATAAATATTTTGTCACAACTTTGCTCTTGTTGTTTTTAGGCATTCTAAGCTCGTGGATAAGATATTTTGCCTGTGACGTCCTTCTGTTAAATGGTCACTTTGCTGTTTCAACCCTTTCATACATTTGGTGTAACAGTTTGCAGATTTCAGAATATCATATGATACTTGAAAGCATCGTCATCATTGTTTTGTTTTAGTTATTACTGATTTTGCTGTTGTTCTTGTAGCTCTTTTATTATTAATTTTAATTTTCTAAATTATATATATATTTTTACTCAGAGTAAATAAAAGTTCAATAATAAAACCATTTTCGCATTTTTTAAGAATGGATTACATCACTGATACGTCACCTGGCTGTAATTGTTTTTTTGTAAAAGTCTATATTCTTTTCGGTAAAAGAGATCCATCCTTTATTTATATTGTAATTATAATAATGAAATATCATAACAGATATATTGTGGTATCGCTAGAATAGCTAATGAACTCAGAAAGATAGAGACTGCAATGTGTACACATTAATTTCTTTGAAATGTTTAGAATTTTCTTGTAATCAGGCAATACAGTTGAGGCACTATCTGTCAACGTGGGCATTGCTTTCGATATTTAACAAGGCATTAAGGAAATGGCTTTGCTAATATTAATAATTATTTGAGAGCAGTGATGATAACCGTCTGATTTCATAATTTTAATTGAACATTTGTCTTCGTTAATTTATGCTGGGTGCTTGTTTGCCTTTATATATATATATATATATATATATATATATATATATATATATATATATATATATATATATACATATATATATATATATATATATATATATATATATATATATATATATATATATATATATATATATATATATATATATATATATATATATATATATATATATATATATATACATACATGTACACACACACACACATATATATATATATATATATATATATATATATATATATATATATATATATATATATATATATATATATATATATATAATCTAAAATGTATTTTTTGTCTTTATTACTGGAATGAGCCTTAAGCTTTCGCTATGATTATAGATTTGATATTCCTCTTTACGGTCCGTGATGTTGCAAATCCACCCTTGGTAAGAGTCCCGAAATGGGCAACATTTATAGAGAGAGAGAGAGAGAGAGAGAGAGAGAGAGAGAGAGAGAGAGAGAGAGAGAGAGGAGAATGTATAACAATGACTCAAGAATTTTGGGAGTTGCTCTGTGTAAAATCAGTCATCCATTCGATCCATGAGATTTCATTATACATATTTTTATATCGATCGACGCACGTCATTCGGTATGGCATTCCATCTTTACCGGGCGGCGTCCTTTGAGGAAGAAATTAATTTCAGTAGAAATTAAACCATTTAAAAGTGATCTGTTGGAATATTTTCAGAGTTAAACTGCTATGTCAGACGATTTGCTTTGATTACATTCAGAATGATCCTGGTCGCCTCTTGTACGCCCTCAGTCTGTTCAACTACTTATTCCTCGGCCTTCATGTTATTCCGTGTTAATGCTTACTGAGGACCACCTTTCTATTACTGTTGCTCTAATAGCATAATGACTTACTTATTTCTTTGAGGGGCATTTTTTATGAAAGTGAACGTATGAAGCCCAGGTATCGATGTACTCTAATTCATACAACGTTGTAAGCAAGAGTTTCGACAGTATATGAGAAAAGATCTTTATTACATTTTTGCCTGTCACCCTGCTCTCACCTCCGATTTTAATCTCATCTGCCCATCACGGAAGGCGCCGCTCCCCTACTTCACATATTTTTAACGTTCCTCTTTGTAATGCCTTGGTCAAGAGCCATTCCTTTTAATTCCATCCCCCCCCCCTCCCACTTCACACACACACAAACGAGTAAGTTCCTTAGCGTTGTTCCTTCACTCGTCCTCCTCATCCACATATGCATTGGCAAATCCTTTTGTTGCAATTACTGAAAATGGGAGGGATTGTACAGCCTTTGTGGGTTCAGCCATCCTTTCCACACATTCTCGTATTCCAACGAAAATGCATAAAAGGAAGAAAACTGAAATCCAGCCAGGCCTTGTGCGACCCTCAACGTGTCGGGAATTGGATTTCCGACGTTTCTCGTGTTTTGCTGCCTTTGGCGTTGGCACATCGAACGATATTGTCTCTTCTTCATTTTTCTTTTTCTGTTTGAGAGAAGTGACAATGGCTAGCGCGCTTTTATGCCTACAACTATCAGGTGCTTGCCGAAAATTGGGCAAGATCGTATTTTATGTAATTCGAGCGCGTTCACTCTCACTCAAACACATATTTCCATACATGCTCTTATGTCACTTAATAGCGTAATTAAGATGATGAATATACGAGGGGCTACAGAAATTAAATACACGAAGACGGTCCCGAGCGGTTTCATGTCTTTTGAAAACTCCAGGTACAACGCTTGTTGGGCGATGGAAATGACTGCAGTGTTTGTGGAGTCCTCTGGCCTCTAGGTAGGTTAGAATTGGGATCTATATGAATTTGCTGTTAGTGGAATGAATAAAATGAATTAATCTGATATGAATAGTAAAAGGGAACCCGTCATTATTTATTTGGTCTCAGAGGAGTTTTAATTGAAGTCTCTAATGGGGCAAAGTATTTCTCGTGATGCTCTAATTTGTAATGCTAATCCGCCTCATGATTCCTTTTATTTTCCTTAAGTACCTTTTATGTGTAGATTACAATAGATAAGGTATTCTAAAACCATTAAAAGAAAGGATTTATAAGTCTAACTGTCTCCTACGTTTAAGTTCATGATATCGTCAGCAGCGTTATATCTTTATTTGTCTGGGTTTAATGGGGTCAGTACTCTCTACTTCCGTTTTTTGAAGTATTTTGGAGTAATGGATTCAGTAACGTGTTTTGCCCTCCGTTCAGCAGAGGCGGAAAACTCGGAACTGTTTAATTCGCCTAGTTTTTCTGCGTATGTATATCATCAACTGAGTGGGATATGGTGGACTGTTCCTTCTCTTTTGAAAGAAGAGGCGAAACTTTCCAGTCTCATTTCAGGAATGAAAATTGTATCGTAAAGTAAAAAACTTGTAAATATAAGGTATCCAGGAATCCTTGTTAATATTAATGTATTGTGCTTACTTTTGTTTACAGGAAACTCAGTGTTTTCTAGAAACTCAGATTGAAATTATATTTACGAGCAATGACTGTAATATGCCTTCTTGAATGCAATGCCACCGGCAAATACTTCGAGAAAACGGCACGATAAATTTAAGTGGAATATAATGTTGATGCTGAGCTAAATACCTCTAAGTGTTCGTCTTTAAAAGTGGGGAGAGGAGCGAACGCAAGAATAATATCAAGCTGAAATGTTGACTGTGTTTCTTTATAAATTTATGTTTGTTATGATTGATGTTTAAATTTATTCTCTATTTTGGGCTTACGTTTCTTTGTGACGTCCAAATTTAGGTCCCACTTTTTAATCATCAGAGCTCCTTATTCAGAAATTTGTCAGGGAACAGCTTCAACGGAACCAGTTATTGACCGAGAATATTTATGACCAGGGATTCCACGGAATCGCTCTGTTTCGTCAACACTTACAACCTGGTTTTTAACCGGATCATTTCCGAGAACTGAAGTACTCTAATCAAGCAAGTGAGGGTGAGTTGTGGCCCCGGGGGTTGTGGGGAGGGCAGAGTGCAGATTTTTAAGACAATTTTTCTCATGGTTAAAAAGTGACCTTTTTCCTAGCGATTGGCATGGGAGTGAAAGGGCTACTGAAGGAGGTGCAATGATTTCAGGAATATATTCCCGCTAATTGGGTGTTGAGGCCATTCGAGTAACATTCAATGGTAAAATGCCTTTGCCATGGCTATCAAGAATCAGAGAGAAAGAGAGAGAGGGAGACATTTTAAAATTGATTACTGTTTCGTCAGCGAGGAGAAGGTGGTAGGGTATGTATTAGTTAGGATGGTAAATGGGTTTAAGAAAAAAAAAGGTGGATGAAGAAAAAAAAAAAAAACACATTCAGTTCTGCGTACGTGCTTTCTCGCATTTTGTATCATCTGCAAGTTCGCGTGAGTCACTTTAATATATAATGCTTAAATTAAGTATCTTTTCTTTGAAAGTGCATTGGATCACAAGCTTGTAGTTGCCGATGTTATGTGTGTGTGTGTGTCTGTGTGTGCGCACGTCCCCTCGAAATATTGTAGTTTGTTTCCGTTAAGTGATGAATGTTGAAGGAAAATTTTATGTCTGGCTCGTCAAGTTTGTCACTTCAGTTTGTATTTTCATAGTTTTCACTACTTTGAATATTATTGTAAGGACGATTGAGAAATAGAAAGAAGAACGATTTTCTGTGAAAAATAAGGAAAACATCTTAACGAATGTTTAAGGAAACTTCCCTGGAAATGGAAACTGCGGGATTTTATTCCCGGTAAGCAGTCAAATTAATACAACGTGATTTCAACACATTAACATTCTAAACTGATTTTGCTCACAAGGGAGGAACCTGGTAATTGGTTTTAAAAATTTTGCAAAATTCATATGGTGATGATATTGCGGAAGAAAATTCCAATTATATATTGCTTTTTATTTCATTACGGGATGTTTGTTTTCTGTTTATTTTCCCTTCCTCTCTTATGTGCTTATTTTGTCTTCTTTCCAAGAATCATTTCTCCGTAATGCAAGGAAGTTTTTACCTATTTGTGTAGACCTTTGACTTGATTTGCATTTCCAAGTCTTGCTTGGTCTCTGACGCATATTGTTTGTTTTATCTCAAGATTTGTTTGAATACTTCTCGACTGACCGTTTACTTGGGTCTCTTTGATATTCTCCTTAGCAGTTCCATGGTAATTGCATTTCCCTCAGATTTTTATAAATGCACTGGTTCGGTCAAGTCAAAATTCTTTGTTCCATTAAAAATTACTATTACATGCATTTCATTACTCATTCTTGGGTAACATAGGTCCATTCATGGTTATAAAAAAGTTTGTACATAATAAGCAATATTCATTATTACTATACTTAAAAATATACATTTGATCTTTGCATGAACATTTATGTATGAAGTGTTTAGTCCGAACTTTCTCTTCAGATGTGGTGTTTGCAGGTTTTCTATGAATTTATAACTTTCCTTTCCAGGAATAGCGCTGGATGGCTCAGCATTCCAAAATTTGCGTATGTGTCTTTCCCTGTGTTGTGGTAGTATACTCTAGTTTGGAATTATGAAGCACTGTAAAAGATCATTCCTCGGTCCAAACTAAGAGCCTTTGATAGTTATTGTTAGAGAGTATACCAGGAAAGCCAATGGGAAATTCAGTTAATGGCGCAGGCCAATATTCAGTGGTAGTTGTTGGTCGTTGCGGGCAGAAAGCTTGCACATTGCACATGGAACCGAAATATTTCAGGAGCACTTCTTCGGATTTAAACGGGATCATATTCGAGAATGGTATTGCTCAGTTTCTTTGAGAGTCACCGACAGAGAAGAATATCATAGGATATCATAGGATAAGAAAGGCCAATAAAGGCAAGTAAAAATATATCGAAATCTCTTCGATGCAATCGAGTTTTCTGTACATTGTATAATCAAGGCCACCGAAAACAGATCTATCTTTCGGTGGTCTCGGTATAATGCTGTATGAGCCGCGGCCCATGAAACTTTATCCATGGCCCGGTGGTAGCCTATCCTATATCGTTGCCAGAAGCACGATTATGACTAAGTTTAACCTTAAATAAAATAAAAACTACTGTGGCTAGAGGCTACAATTTGCTATGTTTGATGACTGGAGGGTGAACGATCAACATACCAATTTGCAGCCTTCTAGCCTCAGTAGTTTTTAAGATCCGAGGGCGGACAGAAAAAGTGCGGACAGAAAAAAATGCGGACAGAAAAAATGCGGAAAGAATAAAGTGCGGACGGATAGACAAAGCGTCACAATAGTTGTCTTTTACAGAAAACTAAAAAGTGACTGGAAAAAATTAGCACTAGGGGAAAGCTGTGGAAGAGAATAAATTCTAGAGATCGAAATGGAAGGAGTGATATTTAAAAAAAAAATAAGTGACAGAAAAAGAAATGTGTGCGAAAGAACATAAAATTGGAAAAACATTAATAATAAGCGATAATGCAAGGGCCTTGAAATTCACTTAAATATAGAAAAGAAATCCATTCTCTAACAAACAGGGCCAATAAGCTGCGATAAGAAGAATACGAAAGACTTCAGGTAACTAATTCAGGACCGATACTGTTGCCAAGAAATATTTATTAGCAGACTGGATTATTATGCTTAATTACACTTATGTCACTGTATTATGTATGTCTGTATGAAGAAGTATGAATTTTATTTCGAAGGTTTAAGTCCCATTTGTAATACTTTGGAACTATTTTTATTTATTTTTTTTTTTATGCCGGTATCTCTTCAATGTCTTGGGCTTCTCGTACCCATTTCACCCTTTTCCCTCCCATCCTCAACAGATAAAGGTTAATTTCTAGTTCTAGCGTAATGATTTTGCCGTCTCTTGTGGCATAATATGGTATGTTAAAGATGCTTCTTCAGAGTTGGTATTTTAAGCAAATTCGGTTTTTAATTCTGTAGGTTTCTCCATTAAAGGTAACTTGTGGTATATGAAAGATGTTTCTTCGTAGTTGGTATTTTAAGTAATATTTTATAGTTCTCTATCATCCCGTTCCTCATACAGTTTTAAAATAATGTTTTTAATTTTTTATGTCTCTCTGTTAGAAGTAATTTATGATATTTTAAAGATGTTTCTACATAGTCCGTATTTCAAGTAAGATTTTACAGTTTTGCATCATCCCCTTCCTCATGCAGTCATAAAATAAAGTTTTCAATTCTTTAGGTCTTACTCAGGTTTAACATATGAAAGTTGTTCCGTTGTGTGATGCCATTCCCTCCCTGTGAAGAAAGCGTTATTATTGAAAAAGTTATACATTTTGATCATATACTATTCATATAAGATAATGTGTATGGCACATACCCTGTGTGTAAATGTATATATATATATGTGTGTGTGTTTTTGTGTGTGTATATATATATATATATATATATATATATATATATATATATATATATATATATATATATATATATATATATATATATATATATAGTCAACTAGAAACCTGTAATCCTTCCTTCCAGGTAAACATTATGTCGATCTGATCTTACGTTGTCATCTTTCTCTATACCTGGGCTTGCTTTTGGGACATAGTGATGTCGTCCCCACCTTTTGTCATGGAAGCTGTCATATAAGTCATCTTAATTGAATCCCTCTTCCTTGTACACCTATGAATAATTAGCCCTCATAAGGGCTCATGCTTCATCCTTAAACGATTAAAAGGATTTATGAGCACACTCTTTTCCCCTACAAGTACCCTAGTGTGTGCATATGGGGACGCACTTCGAAGTAAAGCCATTGTAGTTTTTCAGTTACTATGAGATTCACAGCCGGTGTCCCGATGTTTTTCCGGAATAAAATTTTATCAACGTACCTGACAAAGATGACACTTTGTCACAAGGTATCTTACATCCCTACCTGATTTTTGACTGTATTCTGTATTACGAAAGTTGCATAATTCTTGTAGACATCGCCACAAACTCGGAGGAATGTCTTTCGAAAATATAATGACGTAACTTATGACCTCATTAACTTGCCTCCTTCTCGATGGATAATTGGCTATTCGTGAAAAAGTCTCAAACCTCTGGCAACAAGAAAATACAACCAATACTCCTTGTTTACACTCTATAGTAGTAGTAGTAGTAGTAGTAGTAGTAGTAGTAGTAGTAGTACATACTGTAGGATTTATGCCATGAGGTCAAGTGTTATTATTTTCATACGCTTATTATTATCAGGTTTTATGAGTCCAGAATGACTCCGTCTAATCTTAGAGACGAACAGTTGCTTATTGTAGTTCGTAATTGGATGATCTGCCAATTCATCACTTTCAATTAAGAATCATTCAAGTGAGCAAATTGAAGGACCGAGTATAATTATACTTTTTAGTGTGCAAGCAATCTTGGTATTTAAAAGCCTACCAACAATCGAACTGCCATGCCGGTTATATTCTGTGTAATATGAAACCAACTTTCATTATAATGTTACAATTCAGCCATTGTTGTACTCTGTCACTAAGAGGACAGGGGCGACCATATGAAATGACATGCCCTTACATGGATCCTTTATTTAACATAATTACATATGAGGAAACTTGACATTATAATCAATAGGTGGATTATGGCGTTTCGGGCTAAGCCCAAGCACTGGGACCTATAGAAGTCATTCAGTGATGTATTATAACCCATGACATTTTTTTTTTGGCTAAGCAAGTTTTAATGTTGTTCCGCAAGTTATATTTTAATAAGGAATCACCAACTATTGCTTTATAGAGCACATATAATTATCTTTCTGTACCTTATGGAAGTCAACAAATGACGAAAACTTGGTAGCCTTGGATGTCCGGGTGTACTCCTTATCCAAAAAAGGGCCCTATTATTCATTTACCTGTTCAAGCTTACGTAGGGTTTGCCACGGGCCACCTCACTTCTAAACAATTGTGCAAATCGAATCACAAAAGCTGTCCTGCAACCACGGGGACAGTGACTTATCATAGACGCCATTCTTGAAGCCTTGACAAGGTACGAATATTCATTCAGAATTTCAGAGACAACTGTTCGACGTCATCACGTTGCGGAAGGAGTCGGGACGTCATATGCTTACGTCACGTATAACTTTGAACCCATACATTAGAGTGTTCCGCCACTGGCTTCGGCTGCTTTATTTTACTCTTATGAATATACTTTTTTCTAATAAAGAATGTTGCTGAAAATTAGGTAGGGAGTAAATGTATAAGTAATATCTTTGTCAAATGCCCAGAAAAAAAATTATTCCAGAAAAACACCGGGACAAAGGCTCTTAATCTCATAGTAGTAGCTTCCAAGACTGCCAAAGTGTCAAAACCTCTTTCACTTGCATTTTGATCTTCTGTCCCTCTGAAATATCATCTTAAGTATCTTTGTTTCTTTGCCTCTTCATATCTGTTAATTTTTGTGTCATATGTATGTATATATGTATATATATATATATATATATATATATATATATATATATATATATATTTATATATATATATATATATATATATATATGTGTGTGTGTGTGTGTGTGTGTGTGTATGTGTGTGTATGCACACACACACATGCACAAACACACACATATATATATATATATATATATATATATATATATATATATATATATATATATATATATATATATATATATATATATATATATATTATAAGAGAGAGAGAGAGAGAGAGAGAATATCTACTGCATTTCAACTACTTGTTAACTTTGCTTATGTGCATTAGAGCTCTTTAGCAATATTATCATACGAGATACTTGAACAATAAAAGGCTCCGTCGTATATTCAAGAGGGAGAGTGGAAGGCTGGTGAAGAGGAAAAGGGGATAATAGAAAAATGGGAGGGCATGAGGGTGAGTGGAATACTTTCTAGTTGTGGGGAGCTCTTTAATAGTTTGTGTGTGCATGTGACCCGCACATATATATCGAGACCTAATGCTGATTGTGTATATCGATGAGGAATTTTGGACCTCCATTAATATTTAGTGACAACTGAACAGGACATTTTGTATATGTACGGGTCCTTCTGTATTTTCTTAGTAGGGGTTAAACTTGAGTATCACGCGCTTATGTTTAATGCCATAACTCCTAGATTCGTTTTTCTGTAATACAATATCTAATAAACAAGTGTCTTTCATTTCTATAATTCTTTAGGTATCTTTTCGTTTTTTTTTTAATTTCTGTCTTTTCTTCTCTAAGCTATCAGGAAGTCCGAATTCCTTCTACATATTTCATTCATCAAAATGTCTCTCATCCCTGCAAACAGGTATGTGGCCGACCGATATTATTAGCTTCTTTTTCGTGTTCTCTTCGGAGGTTTCATTCAGAATTTCATGAAGTGTTTCTTTTTTTACATGTGCACTTGCAATTATGCCACCCACGTTGCATGCTACCCTCCAAACATTGCCTCGTTTATCTCCCATTCCACTGCTGAAGAGCAGCATTGAGGAGGCAGGCATGGCCACTCCGGGAGAGAGAGAAAGAGAGAGAGAGAGAGAGAGACCATCATGCAACGTTTAATGTAATTGCTTTGGGTACGCTAGCAAGGTTTGCTGTCTTTCGAGACTAACCTTTTCTTTATTTTTTACGTTAATGGTAATCAATTTACCATATGCATCATGCACTCACTTTTACACAGACTAGTTCCTCATTGGACGGGTTGGTATCGTTCTCGGCTGGGCCCGCGTTCGATTCTCCGACCGGCCAATGAAGAATTAGAGAAATTTATTTCTGGTGATAGAAATTCATTTCTCGTTATAATGTGGTTCGGATTCCACAATAAGCTGTAGGTCCCGTTGCTAGGTAACGAATTGGTTCTTAGCCACGTAAAATAAATCTAATCCTTCCGGCCAGCCCTAGAGAGCTGTTAATCAGCTCAGTGGTCTGATTAAACTAAGGTATACTTAACTTTTTACACAAACTATATATATATATATATATATATATATATATATATATATATATATATATATATATATATATATATATATATATATATATATATATATATATATATATATGATTGATGTATGTATGTATATAAAATTATCATCGTCGCCTCTAATGTAACGTAACGTAAAAGGGATTCCTTGAAATTATGCCATTCATGTCTTTCCTATGCTTTGTCGTCCACAGATTTTCAGTCTCCCTTCTCATCATTCTCAACTATGCAGGTCTGGGTCTTCCTATTCTTGTGGTGCCCACAGGAGCCCAGTTGACGCTGTCACATCTTGTTCTCCCGGGGGTTGTACAAAGGACATGTCGAAGCCATATCCATCTACCGTTCAACATGACCTCATATGTATGTATGGAACTTCTGTGATTTCCCTTGTGGTATCACATCCAGCTCTGGTGTGACATCTGACTCCGAATATTCTTCTTGAAGCTTTATGCTAAAAACAAAAATATTTTAAATATATTGTCAATGCCACACTATGATTTATATCCATATAGCAATACAGATGGTACTGGTCTTATATATAATGTTATTTCGCATGCAGCAATGAATGTAAATGAGGTTGACATCTTGTTTGATATTTAGCGTTTTTATTCTTTCACTAATTTAAAACTTAAGAGAACCTGTACTGTATATCACTGTTTCTTAAATACTTGCAAGATTAATTCTGATTCACCCCCTTTATGCAGTCTGTTTATCAAGCTTTGTGAATCTTGGGGTGTTTTGCTGATGAGAACGGGATTATCAGGATGTTTCGAGTCTCTCCGACTTTTGTCGTTGTCAGTTTAAACCTTCTTTTCCATATCTCACCATTTTTAGTTTTCTGTAAAAGAAAACCAGAGATGCCTTTGTCTGTTCGTCCGCACTTTTTCTAGACTCTGTCCTCCGATCTTAAAAACTACTGAGGCTAGAGGGCTGCAAATTGGTAGTTTGATCATCCACCCTCCAAGCATCAAACATACCAAATTACAGCCTTTTAGCCTCAGTAGTTTCTATTTTATTTAAGGTTAAAATTAGTCATGATCGTGCGTTTGACACTGCTATAAGTGCCTACAACACAGGCCAACATCGTGCCGTGGCTGAAACTTTCATGGGCCGCGGCTGAGAGTTTCATACGCTGTACAGAAAACTCAGTTGCGCCGAAGAAACTTCGGCGCATTTTTTACTTGTTTCTCTTATAAAGTGTGAGAAGGGCAACCAGCAAAGGTGAGTTCACTTTCCCTCGAAGCACCCACTAATTAGCCTAAGGCAATTCACATGCCAAGACACCTTCAACTTCAGCCTTGCATGTGCTTCGTTCAAGAATTTCAGTTACCGTTATT
Organism: Macrobrachium rosenbergii; assembly: GCA_039081455.1. NCBI lineage: Eukaryota > Metazoa > Arthropoda > Malacostraca > Decapoda > Palaemonidae > Macrobrachium > Macrobrachium rosenbergii. Next base: position 60,985,687 of record JANJGK010000001.1, on the reverse strand, counting down.
TACTCAATGGGAATGCCATAGTGACACAAGAACTCCCATAATACTGGTCTGTAGACGATGTCAAAGACCTCGTAATCAACAAAAGCCGTCAGACGAGGATTTTTAAATCCCATACACTGTTTCTGCATTCCACATTCTGCAAAACAGTCTGGTTGGTATACGAGGTGTCATTTCAGCTTCAGCCGAAATAATCTCAGTAGTGATTCCATCACTGCTTTCCGTCTCCTACGTTTCTTTAGTATTGATTCCACTACATGCGCCGAAGTTTCTACAGCTCAATCGAGTTTTCTGTACAGCGTATAATCAAGGCCACCGAAAATAGATCTATCTTTCGGTGGTCTCGGTACAATTCTGTATGAGCCGCGGCCTATTAATCTTTGACCACGGCCGGTGATGGCCTGTCCTATATTGTTGACAGATGCACGATTATGGCTAACTTTAACCTTAAATAAAAATAAAAATAAAACTACTGGAGCTATTGGGCTGCAGTAGTTTTTTTTTTTATTTCATTATTTGAGGGTGGATGGTCAACACACCAATTTGTAGCCCTCTAGCCTCATTAGTTTTTAAGATCTGATGGCGGACGGACAGACAAAGATGGCACAATAGTTTTCATCTGCAGAAAAATGAAACCGCACATTCGAGCCTTCGTCAGCTTCTGATATATCAGTCAAATTGTCTACCTCATATCTCTTTCTCATGGCTCGACAAAAATGTTCTGCTCAGCTTTGTCTTTCTTCTTCTGATGTTATTGATGACTTATCACGCCTTTTGATAAGCATTTCCATCTTTTTCTTCTTTTCACCCATAAATATTTCATTAATATTTCTGTAAGTTATGCTGACACTCCCTGAACACTGCATTGTTAGCGCCATCTACCCGTTTGTCCAAATGTTCTCCAATATCTCCTTGATCCTTGTATGACTTCGCTGTCTAGTCTTGAGTACTTAGCACAATCTGCTTTGCGAATTCCATGTTCTCCCTCAAATTTTTGAGCTTGTATCTTTTGTGTATGTTCATTGTCTATTGTATCCAAGCCACATTATATATATATATATATATATATATATATATATATATATATATATATATATATATATATATATATATATATATTATTATATGGTGATATAACTTTTATAACCATTTTGTAATTGTTTGTAATGTCTCTGTGAAAATTTTGGATTTTTGCTTGCAAGATTCGTCATTTGTTGTGAAGACGTGATTTTAAAATGTCTTTTCTTACAGATATGTTGTGTGTTATATAAACTTATGATTCTGTGGGATATTGTCCCCCTTTCGTTTAATCTTTTGAAATTGTATTTTGAAAGCTTATCAGATGGTCCCTACATCTTGTTTGCTGAGAGAAGAGGTTAGCTTTTGTATTTGATCAGGTGCTTTGGGGAAAAACATCCACTTTTGGTTATCTGACAAACTGTCACCCAGTCGGCGAGTTAAACTGTTATGTTTTTATCACTGTGTGCTTATTCCGTCTGTATTAACTCTGCCTATGCCTATTCTGTTCGTAATTTTAAAGAAGAGAGACATAGAGAAATAGCGAATAAGTGCTGTCATTTTGTGTCTGTTTGCCCAGCTCCTCAGGCTGACAAAAGATTTTTGTGAGCCCTGACCAGGAAGTGTCAATCATAGCGATAGCCCAGTTCGCTTTGAAGCAATCGTGTGTACAAGTATACTTGTATACATGTGTGTATGTATATTCATACATGTGT
>JANJGK010000001.1:60978957-60981457 GCA_039081455.1 Macrobrachium rosenbergii | reverse complement strand
ATTATTATTATTAAAGTCTTTTTCTGCATGGATGGAATGGAGAGAATTTTAATCACGTTGTCAGTTTTCGATCAAATTCTTTCATTCTTCCATGTTTTCCTTGACGGGGCCATGGGTGTTCCAACTGAATTTGTGCTAACACTTACAGAGAACTCCTCTGTGGTTTCCCTACCGCTTATTGTTGTTCGTAATGACACTTAATTCTCGCTTTCATCAATGTAGATTTACACTGATTACATTCAATTTGTATAGTATGTATGCTTAATTTCGTAGTTATCTTTGCTCACGGTGCTTATTGTTTTTTTTTTTACTTTGGAGACGCCAGATTTACAATCTTATAAACAATTCTTCCTTTGTAAACACTCGTATGTCGATATTTGTCCTTTCTCGCTTGCTGATGTGTTTTTTATCCAGTGAATATTTACTATTCATTTCTCATGGCTAACATGTATATGTAGTTTATTTATTTATTTGTAAAGTTTGGTGTGACAAAAGACTCGGTCTGTCTTATATTTCGTTTTTAACGTCATGCGTGGCTTGTAAGCAGCTGTAATTGCCTCTGAAAGGAAAAAAAGCTGCAAATCATGTAGGACATCATAAATAAAACTGGTGATGATTACAAGTTTTAGTCATAGAAATCCATAATCATTTTCTTGTACATAAACGTATGGATAAACATGTGTTGCTTTTAAATGAACGAAACCTTTACGCAAAACATCGTTTCTAGTCGAAATCTTTTGATAAAGGACGGAAAAAGTTTTTTGAGAAATGTTGCACCAATTCGTAACGTAAAGGAAAGATTACGTGCAGCCAGTGAATTTGTGCTCAGCATATGGGTAAGCAAATAATGTCAAACTATTTATTGCACTCTATTTCAGTCTAAACGTCAGAGAATCAGTAACTGATATTAGCTTGTCAGTAATAAATAGGATGCGTAGGTGAGAAATCGTATACTGGAGGTTTGATTTTGAATGTCCTGGCAGTCCTATTGCTATAAAACTAAGGCCGGGGTTCTCGAAGTTGCCCTTTTTATTTGCCTTATTCTCTGTAGTAGATATTATAAGTTATTTTTAGTTGTCACTGTTAATGTGCTACTTGATTCCTTTTGTAGCTCAGCATCCTTTGATGTCCATCATAATTATTGTTTGCTAGTAGAGAACTGTTAAAAAGCTTATAGCGTCAAAGCTGTTGCTTACGTGATTATGATTAGGCCTAATGATTGAAACATAACAATAGAAAGCGCGTTCGTTCGCTTGGAGAGAGAGAGAGAGAGAGAGAGAGAGAGAGAATGTTGCGTTATTCCTACAAAAAAACAAAAACAAATATAGTTGTGGATTAAGTTGGCCTTGCACCAGTACCGCCTGTTGCTCGTGTATCAGCCTGTAATGGACGAAATCCAAGAACCGAAAGGATTTTGTCATTTCATCAGTGTAGCTACTTCCATGAGAATTGCAGTTATTTCGAGCGTACGCTGGACGTATGACATAAAATGTGACGTGATATACGGCTACTTAGCCTTTCTAGACCGTAGATTACTGCCGACGGTGCTCTTGTTTGTTGTTATTTCTCTCAGTTCAGTATAACTTCCCACAAAACGAAGAAAGAATGGATGGGTGTCAAACGAAAACTATAATCATTGTGTCTTATAACGTTTGTAATACACGTTCAGCATTTTTAAAGAACTAAAGTACTAAAGTACTAACGAATTAAGATTATTAAAATTTTTATGTACCAGGTTTTAACATTATTGTAAAGAATTAGAAGTCTGATCGTATACTATAAATACACTTTACGCTAACCAGTGAGTAACAGCCAAACGAACATTGTATGTAAGTAAGCCAGTCACTTACTTCATCTCTAGAAGAGGGGTGTGGTTTCTGCGCCGAGTTTACTGTGACTAACAATGAAAACTGTAGCGACTGTAGCCATAAGCTGAGCGTTCGGTGTGAGCACTATGTATTTTTAAAAGAAATGCTTAAATTATTTGGGCTTTTCACAGATGGATAAATTATTTTCGTTACTTTGTTCCTTTCTCTGTCATTATTGCTTACTCGTTCTAACAAGAATTCCTCTGCATTGTGTCACGACAATTTGGAACCGATATCACTCACTCAACTCTCCTACTATTATCATTATCATTTTGCTGTCACCTCCATCCTCTCTTTTTATGATAACTAGCAGTAGCACGACAGTCATTAACCCCTTGGCATCATACTTTATCTGACTGTCTGTCTGTCGCAGAGTACTTCTTTCATTACCACCATTGCAGGCAATTATTACAAACAAGGCACACAGCGTTCTCAAATTATATGAGATAAAGGAAGCTCAACTCGATCATTTGCGCTGATGTACAAACACCAAGGAGATGGAAGAGAGGGGGAGGAGAAGAAAGGAAGCATCAGTCTTTTTTACTCCTATTCCAAACAAATTAACAAAGAATATAAACTGGTCTGTAAGCTTCGTATTTATTGCAAGACTCTGTCAAGTGATTCTGACTTGA
>JANJGK010000001.1:60963957-60973957 GCA_039081455.1 Macrobrachium rosenbergii | reverse complement strand
ATGACAAATGACAGTCATTTCCCGAAATACCTGCTATAGATATCCCCCTACTTCCGCCATCAAGCCATTTTTTGTTCTGATGCTTTCCAGCGCATTTGTGAGTGTGCATAAGCAATGTAATTGATTGGAATGCCTTGCATTAAAGCGAAGCCAATTTTATTTTCTAATATTTTATTAATATTTTTACTACCTAAATTTGTAAAGTATAAGTCTTAATTACGTCATACATTAAGGTGATATTTAATTTATGTATGTTTTATATTTCGTTTTGTTTGTTTGTAAGAATATTCTGAGAATTAAACTGTTGTTTGCATACATTTTTTACATTGTATCTGTCATCATCTCACTCAACAAAAACCAGTCGCCTTAAAAACGCATTTGGATATTAGGAAAATATGACATTGCTATGTCCATACTCGGATTGTCGAATCAGAAATGGAAAGTAAACGAAAAATCAAACCCTGGCTGCCACGAAAGAGTCGCTTTGGTTTTAGGCACACCTCATGAAATGGCTTTCAGCTTCAGTTCTGCATGACTTTTGTAAATATTTTATTCATGCAAGCTACGTTAGGTTTTTATTTGGACCTAATTTGCTCATCTTTGGCATCGCTGACCCTATGTCTTTGGACGTCGGTTGGACCGGCCCCAGTCTGTAATTACGTAACAAAATCTGGGTTTGTGGTGAAATGGAAAGTATTACACCAAAGCTAATTTGATTTCACTACCATGTATTAGACTTGAGTTTTTACCATTTCGTTTCCTTCCCAAAGTTAAATTAAAGTAGAAAAAAATACCGAGAGCATTTAAAAAAAAAAATCAGCAAAAGTTTTAAACGATCAAGGCACACTATCACTATAAAATAGCACCATTGAAAGAACTCGCATTAGAGCACCATTGAAAGAACTCACTGAATGCCGAGGGTTCGCAGTCCGATACCAATGAAATTTTGTTGCATCATTCTTGTAAAGAATGATGCAACGAAATTTCACTGGTATCGGAATGCGAACCCTCGGCATTCAATGAGTTCTTTAAATGACGTTCTTTTCTAGTGACAGCGTGCCTTGAGCGTTTATAAGCCTTTTGCTGATGTTTGTTTAAAATACTCTAGGTATTTTTTTTCTACTTTAATTTAACTTTGGGAAGGAAACGAAATGGTAAAAACTCAAGTCTAATTCATGGTCGTGAGATCAAAACATATTTGGTATATTACTTTCCATGATAATTGCCAGATCTATTAAGAAGAGCAAGATAATTACTCTAAGGTTGGTTCTTTACAGCGCGCTTAAGTATTTTAAACTGTTTGACTGTATCTGTATTTGGTAAATGTCATTTTTTAAGTAGTCCGTTTGAAAACGTACATATTAGAGCCGCTTCCCAAAAGAGGTGATATTCAATTTTAATTTTTTTTGCTTTTTGCCATTTATTATAAATTAATTATAACATTACTTACTGGCATAAATATTAGTTTAAAACGTACTAGTATTCTGAAACCGTTTATGATGAGTATAGATAATTCTCTAAAATTAGAATGTATATATTTTTTATTGTTGGTTTTGAGTTCCAGTGGTGGAGGACCCTTTTCGCTTCACAGTTAATAGTATTCATTTGTTAGTCTGATACTGGATTAGCTTGATGAATATTCTTGATTGAATGGGCAAATTTGAGTGTATTTTTTTTTATTTGATGAAGTAACGAGATGCCTCTGCAACTGGTCCGTTCTAACAAATTTGATCATCACTAGTCCCGATTCCATGGATTTTACTGGATATTTGTAGTCAAGTTTGTTAGATTTTTGCCCTTTTTGTCTCATAAAAAGATTTTGTTGTTGTCTGTACCTTCGCACTTGACTGGAACTGTCATATGGAGCAAAGAATTTTTTAATTGCAACATATACAGCTCGTCATACAATCGTGCGGTCAAAAACTTCATTTTGTGTATGGCTGTCTATCTATACGTTTCCTCATAACCGGAAAACTCCGAAAGAGATGTTGGAGACGACTCAGCCGGATGTTGTCGTTCGGTCAATAAAAATTCAGCACAATCTTGAATCCCTGTAAAATACACTGTTGAAATCTGTTCGTACTTTTATCAGTCTTTGTAACTTATGCGTTTCGACCTGAATGCATTCGAAATATTCTTGGAACTGGAGCTGAATCTTTTGTCCGTCGCCCTCCTCTTAACTACACCCTCTTATATTTTTTTTGTGTGTGTGTGTGTTAAAATCCCCATTCCTAGTCTCCGTATTATAATTCCAGTTTTCCCTATTTCCGTTATTTATCATGCTTTGTGGATCTGTCGCTGCCCGTAAAATGCGATTGTACTCACATTTTTTCCTCTAATACCGGTGTTCCCTTAGATTCTCAGAAGCTTTGAATAGAACTAAGTTAAAAGGAATTTCTTTGGACATATCATTCCTAAAAGATTTTTTTTTATCATTTGGTAACAACTTCGGGAAGCGGCACCGTAAATTCTGAAGGAACGTCAGGGAAACGACGGGACGTGAAGTACCTACATGTACGGTACTGGTATTTCACATTCTTGCTTCTCTGGACGGTCTGCCTTTCTGTCATTCTGTCGTTTGAGGGCGATAAGAGCTATTTATTATTATTATTATTATTATTATTATTATTATTATTATTATTATTATTCAAAATAAACTTTTTGAAGGAACAGGACTAAAGTCTCCCAGACAATAGTAAGCTTTTTGGAATTATGAAATTTGAATTTGGAGGAGAATCTTGAAAGTGAATCTATGAGATCTCTTGTAAGTAAAATCCCTAAAGGAAGGAAGATAACTCCATGAATTCAGTCATGTGGCCAAGAATTCATTTATTTATAAATTCTGAATAAAGATTTTTAATTATTATATATTGCACATTTCTTTCCTATGTATATTTTGTTCTTCCTCTCCAGGGAAATAAAAGACGAGGAATTCTTCAAAAACTTAATCAGCCTAAACTTGGCTCTGCTTAGCATTCTAAGTGTAAAAAGTTACTGGAAGACGACCTGACTGCTTCGCTTTTGAATATATAAGGAAAAATCTCCCCCCCCATTCGCCATTCTCTCTCTCTCTCTCTCTCTCTCTCTCTCTCTCTCTCTCTCTCTCTCTCTCTCTCTCTCTCACGCACACAGAAACTGAAGGTAAGCGGATACGAATTAGGAGAACTGCTACTAAGAAAGGGAATAAAAAAAAAATGAAACGTAACTCAGATGAAAAAAAGTTTGAATCGACAGTAAAGAATCATTTTCTTTGGCAGGAACGGTTATGTTTGGGAAGGATGTGTGGCAACCGTGGTCTAGTTGAAAAATGTCTCTCATTTGGGATCTGTCACGAACAGGAGGTTAGGTATCTGACTGATCTTCTTCTTCTTCTTTTTAACGTGCTTTTATTCCCATTTTTGTATGGAGTAAGCACGATGCCTTCTTTTGAAGGACTTTTTGATTTGGCTTTGGGGTAGACCTGTGGTCTCGATCGGCTGCCCTGCCTGACATCGCTTAGACCCCGGTACGTATGTTTCATGTATCATACCCGACCCAACCCCCTTACTTCCCAGCAGCGAGAAGTTATTGCGCGGGTATGGCGAGAGTTCGAGACGTGTGAGATGTTTGTTATGTTTTTAGAAGGTGTTGTAGTGGCTTTGTTTTGTGTGTGTATTTAGTCTGTAACATCCATTTGCTTTTCAAGCAAACCTATCCGTTGATTACATATATAATCCCGGGATGTCTACACGGATAGCAAAGTGTCTGCCTCTCTGATCAGTCGGCTGCGGGTTTGAACCCGCGCCACAGACCTCTACGAAGTCCGAAGCTGCTGCTGTAACCGACTGAGCCATCGAGGCTCTGGTTAGGTATCTGACTGATATCAAGTATATTTTAAGATAGATTTTTTTTTGTGGTCAGCACGTCAAAAACAATCAACACTTTGGTGTTTCAGCCTGAATTCTCTCTCTCTCTCCCTCTTATATTCATGTACACACGCACACACACACATCAAAAAATGAAAGATGGCTATCATTTCCTTTCTGTGAGATTTTTCATTTACACCAAATTCCGCTCTTATGTCATCCCTCGTTCATTCCTAGATGTTTGTCTGTGTGTGTGTGTATGCCTGTGTGTGTGGCTGTTTGTGTGCGTATGCTACAAGGCCTCTTGGTTATTCCTTGTGTATTATAATGCTCTGAAAAAAAAGGGAGCCCTCCTTGACCGCCCCCCCTTTTTTGGCTTATTTTCTTAACTAATGTTTAAATTAAGATGGTCCTTTTAACCCTAAGGCTAGTTTCTATTGAGAAACAAAAGACTGACCGGGCTCTTCGAGGCTTGCCGATTACTATAGAGTAAACGTGAAAAGGGTTGACCTGATGGGTGTCGTAAGGCCACCTGATGGAAGGAGGAACTCTCCCGCTGAGTTGATAGAAATAAAGACGAAAATAGTATATACATAGAAGGGAAAGAGGCGAGATTCTTTTTGCATTTTAAAATTTTCAAATTAGAAGGAGGTTGTCTGCCCTAAGCCCATTGTAACCATGGTTGCAACGACCACAGTCGTCTGACTATCATTGATTATATCAGTTGAAGCACATAGGATTTTAATGGAGTTTGTTCGTCCGTCCGTCCTCTCCCAAGACTATGTTGGATCCTCCAGTTTTACAAAGCCCTAGAAAAAGGTCAGAAATCAAATGTACCTGTCGAATGATATTGAACTAGAATGATATTTCAAATTCTTTACGGTTGAAAGACACTCTGGTTGTGGTGGTGTGCTTGAAGTCCTCTGACTTGTGCTTAAGTATAATGTGAATTTATGGAACTGAGGCACTCCTGGAATATATGGAACTGAGGAGTTTCTGGAATTTATGGAACTGAGGCGTTCCTGGATTTATGGAACTGAGGTGTTTCTGGAATTTATGGAACTGAGGCGTTCCTGGAGTAAAATATAATTCACTGTCTCTGTAATAAATACTGAATGCGTTTAAATTCGCTGAACCTCTAGGGAATATTTATTTCGCCTTAGCGACAGCGTAATAGAAATGTAAGTGAGAATAGCTCGGGGAATAACGAATTTGTTCCGACAAAACCGGCGCATAATGCAGAAAAATTACGATTATGCCCCGGTTTTGTCGTAACAAGTATATGTAAATATGTATTAATACATACATACATACATACATACATTATATATATATATATATATATATATATATATATATATATATATATATATATATATTATATATATATATATATATATATATATATATATATATATATATATATATATATATATATATATATATATTATGTATATGTATATGTATATTTGTGTTTATTTCTATTTCAGAAGTTTCCACTCTAATCCAGCACCTGTTTCATCGTGATATTGTTAAGTTTCTTCTATCGACTGCTCTCAATGTTTGCAATGAAAGACAGCCAAGAGAAGCTCATTTAACAGTGTTACTTTCGTAAAAGGCCCATTATTCTCTGGCTGTCGTCACCTCACATACATTCAGGCCTTCTCGAACAGGTCTCGAGCTGTCCGGTCGCCTGGGGAGTCCGAACCGTAGGATTAAAATCCCGCCATACACGCAACGATACAGTTAAACCACGCCCACAACGTTCTCACCTGAAGGCTGCAACTGAGCGTGAATGGGGTCCCTAAGGTCTAATGGAAAGTAACTACCTCACTTAAACGACAAGCGTGTTCTTTCGTAATTTATTTTGAATGTCCCAGGTTCAAGTTGAGCTTTTTATGATGGTGCTAGGTCTGTTGCCGATCCTTGGTAATGTTTTTTTTATTTTTTTTATTTTGGATAGTCACCCCCTGAAACTGTCCGTCGTTTCTCAGTTTCCGTTTAGAGAAGTTTGTGTTAGTGGTTGTTTGCAGGAATTCTATTAATGCATTAGCACCTGCCTTTTTGTATAAGGTCATCCACAACCTTATACATGTAAACTTATGAAGGAGAGAGAGAGAGAGAGAGAGAGAGAGAGAGAGAGAGAGAGAGAGAGAGAGAGAGAGAGAGAGTTCGATAGTCCGTTCAACTTTGCGTTCCTTGGCGATGTCATCGTAGAACAATGCACGTTTGAGGACAAAAATTAGATTTGTGTTAAAATGTCCAGGAAACCGGAATTGTAAATTTAGATTATTCGTCACTGTATTTGGGGGCCATGTGTTGCGAAAAATGAATGAAATTATATTTGCGAGAAATATATAGTTGTATGCCACCCCGAATATATTACAATCTGTCAACGTGAAAACGACGGAAGAGAGATTGATAATATGCATATACTGTAACCCTCTTTGTATGATGGCATACGAGTTATGACCAGCTACCCATCTTCAAGAAAATAATGGAATGTGATTATCATGGCCTCTCTCTCTCTCTCTCTCTCTCTCTCTCTCTCTCATGATGTAATACTATTACCAAAATATGATCTCGTGTCTCATGAGAAATGGTGATACGAAGATTAAGTAATAAAAATATCATTGAAGCACGATGTTAACACCCTTATATAAATGATACATGCATAGAACTTCTATCATCTTTAGTTATGAAGGAACCTTTTAAAGGTAATGGAGTTGCACATAAACACGCACTTCCAAGTAAACAGGCTTCAGTGAAAACGGAATATTTATTGCAAGGCTTTGTTACGCGTTTCCTTTGGATAAGTATACTTCTTTATTATTATTTACAGGTGTTAGGTGAGGCGGATTTTAAAATGATAATGCTGGATATAGTTTTTAATTATTGTATGAAAATTTCATTTAATTTCTCAGCATGTTTAGGCCTCTTCGAAAGAGAAGAGGAAAAAAAGAGAGGATAGGTTTCTAATTATAATATGGCTTTGATTGCGACTTTATTTCTTGTATGCTTATCAGGCAATGATATGAGAATTTGCTGTTAAAGCGAACATTCTCCATTCATTGCGAAAGGACTAGAACTTTCCGTGTAAAAATTCCAGAAACCAGATGCGATCTATCTTTTTCTCTATTTTGTCTTTCACAGGCTTCGCTCTGCTTTTCAGGATATTGGAAAAATGTTTCCATTCACCATTTTGTGAATCATCGGACCTCCGTGAGAACGATACTCCTTCTTTTTAAGGATTCATCCTAAGACTTTTGTTCTACTAGTGGGGTAAATTTGCATTCGGAAAGGATCCAGCAGTCTCTCTCTCTCTCTCTCTCTCTGGATGATGGCGGAATGAGAGAGAAAATGGTATTAAGTAGGCAGGCTATTAAGGTTATTAAGGTTTGTGGGTCAATTGTAAAGTTGTAGTAGTTACACTTACAATATATATATATATATATATATATATATATATATATATATATATATATATATATATATATATATATATATATGTATGTATGTATGTATGTATGTATATATATATATATATATATATATATGTATGTATGTATGTATGTATGTATATATATATATATATATATATATATATATATATATATATATATATATATATATATATAATATGTGCAGCCGAGAATGATTTAATGTTTTCATTTGCTGTGAAATCTAATTCAGTAATATCTATTGATTTGCACATGTTCACGTGTCCACTGAATAAAAGACAAAGAATTATATGAACTTTATTTGCATCATTTACTGTATAATTAAATTTCTCTAAAACTTATCGATTTTGTTGTGAGTGCTGTTGTTATTGTGAGATAAAAGTTTACAGAAAAAAATGTAGAGAAAATGAAACCGAAAGCATTGCATGATTAGGCTTTGTATTGAAAAGTTTATGTCCCAGAAATAAAAGTAAACGGTGCTTTACGTGGGACGTTAAAACTTATGAATAAAATTGCAAGGCGCATTCAAAGTTTGTTTGAACATTTGGGTTCTGTATGTCGTGTGCATCATTACTGAATAATTTTACGATGTTTTTTGTGCCAGAATTGTTGTCCTTATATACTATATACTATATATATATATATATATATATATATATATATATATATATATACATATATATATATGTGTGTGTGTCTGTGTGTGTATATATATATATATATATATATATATATATATATATATATATATATATATATATATATATATATATATATATATATATATATATATATTTATTTATATATCTCTGTACGTGTGTATGTATGTATGTAAAACTAATTCACGAAGATATGGAAAGTGATGAACGAATAATTAAAGGCAAATGCCACGAAAGAAAAGTGAAACAACGACACACGGTCCTTTACTAGCGGACCATGTACCGAAAGGCATAGCAACCAGTCCGTTGTTTCACTTTTCCTTCGTGGTATTTGCCTTTATATATATATATATATATATATATATATATATATATATATATATATATATATATATATATATATATATATATACATATATATATACATATATATATATATATATATATATATATATATATATATATATATATATATATATATATATATATATATATATACTGTATATATACATGTATATATACATGTATATATACATGTATATATATATATATATATATATATATATATATATAATATATGTATGTATATGTATATATATATATATAATGTATATATACAGTATATATATATATATGTATATATATATATATATATATATATATATATATATATATATATATATATATATATATATATATATATATAAAGGCAAATACCACGAAGGAAAAGTGAAACAACGGACTCGTTGCTATGCCTTTCGGTACATGGTCCGCTAGTAAAGGACCGTGTGTCTTTGTTTCACTTTTCTTTCGTGGCATTTGCCTTTAATTATTCGTTCATCACGTTCCATATCTTCGTGAATTAGTTACACATACATACATACACACGTACAGAGATATATAAATAAATAAATATATATATATATATATATATATATATATATATATATATATACATATATATATATATATATATATATATATATGTATATATATATATATATATATTGACGTTTAGAATGATGCAACAACAATCTCTCTCTCTCTCTCTCTCACACACACATACACACACACACACACACACACACACACACACACATACAGGCAACAGTCCAAAGTGAGTGTATTGGGCAGAAAGAAAATAACAAACTACTGTACTCTGCTCTCTCTCTCTCTCTCTCTCTCTCTCTCTCTCTCTCTCTCTCTCTCTCTCTCTCTCGACCACTTGATGGTAAAGTATTCAGTCGAGGTCCCTTTGACAGCAGAAGCAACATTCATTTCTCAAAATCTACAGGACAGATTCTTCTCTGGGAGAATCGCTTGGGTGAAATAATAGTGAAGTTAGTATTCTGTGGAATGAAAAGGAAGGGAAGGAAAAAATATACGGTTTTGTGAATATCCATTGTGAATATTTATGGGGTTTTGCAGGCCTAAACCTGATGCATAATTGCACTTTCTCTGTGCATTCTGGTTGACTGCCTCGCCTTGGTAAAGCATTTTCTCATGTCTTGGCCATTCTTTATTCCAGGCAGAAGTCAGGACACTCTGAATACCGGGAATTTTTTATGATTTTGTTAATTATCTTCATTGGTCGAGATTCTAGGCTCATGCTGAATACGGAATTTTACTGCAACTCTTTGAAATCAGAATCTTTTGCTGCCATCCCTCTATAGAAAAAAAATCTTTTGTTTCTGCAGCTTGGTCAGTTCATTCTTTGAAAACTCCAATTTTATTTTGACGAAACTCAGTAGCATGTAATTTGCATATAAATGAGCGTCAGTTTTGTTCACATACAAAAACTAACAAACACATAAATATATGTATACCTGTATTATATCTATTTATCATACATTTGCATACACACACACACACACAGACACACACACACACACACACACACATATATATATATATATATATATATATATATATATATATATATATATATATATATATATATATATATATATATATAGATAGATAGATAGATAGATAGATAGATAGATAGATAGATAGTAGATATATACATAAGTAC
>JANJGK010000001.1:60938957-60958957 GCA_039081455.1 Macrobrachium rosenbergii | reverse complement strand
ACAGTAATGTATTCTGATGGCGATGTGATGTGGAGGGAGTTTAATGAATCAAGACTGCTGGAAGGGACTCCATTATGTGAAGGGAGGCAGATCAGAGTGGAGGGAGTTAGAATGAAAAAAAAAAAACATTGCTTTGTGCTTTTGCCAAATAATTGATTAGTGATAGATGAATATTCAGAATGGCATGAATTGTCATTATATTTAATAACTTGTGCAAGGCGTTAACCGTCGACTTCAAGAAAGGATATTACATCAGCAGACAGCAAGTTTATGAAATCATCCTGCGACATTTGACGGTATCCGAAATATAATTGTATTCTGTGGCCATTTGCAGAGTAATTTATTGGTTTAGGTAATAATGATTAGTTTAGAATATTTATGTATATTAATAGTATTTGCTAAATAAAACATAGCAGTTATTAATCAATTCTGTTTTAATTGAAATGGTAATTTATTACTGTGAGGGAAAATTGGAACTTGCTTTCGTTTGGGCGAACCTGTTAAAGAATTGCATGTGGATGCTTACTTGATTTTGTACATTTTTGGTAATTTTTTAAATTCAATGTTTTTTAGGTTTTAAAAAAAAAGATAACGCTGAATGTATCTGTAGTTGTAAAGACAAATCAACATAGGAATAGCAGTTAGTAATAGACTAGTGATTCTCGTTATATTATGCTAATCTATGTTTAGTTAGAGGTAAACTCTATTTATTTTTATAGTGAATCCGAAATAGTTTGCAAGCTACTTAAATTCATCCATTCAAAACCATGAACTGGTAATGAATTGTCGCCCCCGGAGTAACTCACGTTCTTTGAACTTGTAATGTAATTTTGATGGAGGTCCTTCCCGTGATATAGTTTTACTATCGAAAGCCAGCCTGGCTCTTGCTTTGTTGTCACCACTCCCAAATGTCGTAAAAGGCAAAGGAGCAAAATAACCTTGTTAGCCAACGCGTCAAGCTTCAAGTGAAGGATTCACGTTTGAATGGGTGTTCGTTTTTTTTCGGCTCTAAATTTTTTAAAGGTTAATTGATTGAAACATGAGATTTATAAGCATAAAATTACAATGCTGTTTTTTTCCTGGTTGTGGTCGTATTTCATCTTGTCAGTAATGACAAAGGGTTTGAGAAGTATTTAGAAATATTGATTTGGAAATAAACATTGAATGATTTAATTTTTTAGAACTTTTGGGATATTTTATCTATCTATCTATCTATCTGTCTATATATATATATATATATATATATATATATATATATATATATATATATATATATATATATATATATATATATATACATACATATATATACACATATATACATACATACATACATACATACATACATACATACATACACATATACCTGGTGTTTCGAAATTAGAGCCCTCCTCCACAGAACAAATGGAAAGTTATGAAGTTTTCTGCTATAGCCTGTCTCCAAGGACATTATTTTAAGTTTCTATTAAGCTATTTTTCATTTTACATTTCTTGTATTTTCAGACTGAGTGACGGAGTTAGATACAGCCATGGCTAACAACTCGGAGGAAATCATATGGATTGACCGAATCTGGGCTATAACCTTCAGAGAGGGCAGGGTTGCTGGCTCATCCTTCATTTCACGTTCCTGGATAGCTAAGTACATTAAAAGAGATGAATCTTTTGTTAAAAGAAACTGAAACAAAAATCCATATGACTCTCATCATGAAAAGAGTGAGAATCTTGGAAGGCCTGAAGTCCTCTCTCAGGAGTCAAAAGACGTCATAGCTGAGGCAGTGGGTAGACTAAGAAAGTCTTTACGTAAATTGGCGCTTGAACTAGAAACAAAAAGGGGAAAGAAGAGAAATTATAGTGCTGTAGGCTATATTGTGAGTTGAAAAAATCTGGTATCCAGCCATTTCATGTTATCAGCAAGCCCAACATCACTCAGCAACAGAGAAAAGACTGTGCAAGGTTTTGTGGTTCATTTCTTAAAGATTGGGACGAAGCTGGCTTTCTCCATGTTGCTGCATCAGATGAATTCTTCACTTACACAGTCAGGAAGCCAGATCATAAAAATGACATCATTTGGGCTGCAAAGCTGGATGACATCAGCGATGACATGCGCTATCGCCAAGTTGTGAAATTTCCTGAATGTTTGGGAATTTTCTCTGTTTCACAGTCAAACAGTTAATGTGGATCATCAAAGAAAAAGGTCAGTCATGGCATGGTGAATACTTCAGGGAAACTGTGCTTGCTGGTGGAGTATTTCCTATCCTCAAAGATCCTGAAAATGTGTTATCTGTTGAAGAAATCACATTTTTGCATAATAAGGCACCATGTTTCAAGGCTCTTCAGACACAGGAGCTGCTTCGAAACAGTGGTATTGATTTCTTCTTGTCAAGTAAATTTGCAGGTAGCTCCCCTGGCCTTAATGTGTGTGAAAAGGATCGTGTTGAAGCGCGCACAGTGAACTATGATGGTATACCAAGCCTCGACAACCTGCGAAGAGAGGTGACCGAAGTGCTCAGGGTAATTGAATTTGAGTCTTGATGGTATACCAAGCCTCGACAACCTGCGAAGAGAGGTGACCGAAGTGCTCAGGGTAATTGAATTTGAGTCTTGATGGTATACCAAGCCTCGACAACCTGCGAAGAGAGGTGACCGAAGTACTCAGGGTAATTGAGTTTGAGTCTCAGCTTTTTTGTGATTTGCTGAAATCATACCCCTCAAGAATGCAGGCTGTGGTACAGACAGATGGAGGCCACACAAATATTAAATACTCAGAGAGAAACTTGAATAAGTACCTGTTCTGAATTACTTTTGTTTTTGTCCATATCAATTTTAGTTTATGCTGTAGAAGAGGTGGGGAGTCTAGTTTCGAAACACCCTGTATATATATATATATATATATATATATATATATATATATATATATATATATATATATATATATATATATATATATATATGTATGTGTGTGAGTGTGTGTGAGTGTGTGTGTGTGCGTGTGTTTGTAAATGTACTCGTGCATTGTTTTGATACCATTCATGATAATATACAAACATGTCACAGACTGATGTACTTTCTCTTTCTTCTCTTACTTCTCTTTTCCCAAACAAGAAATATTGAGGTTGTCTAACGCGATTCTCCTTGGGAAAATTTGGTTAAGGATTGTGTGCTGGTTGGCTGATTTTGTCGGAAGACCCTGTCTGACCTTTTTAGTCTTTATCACTTTGTGGTTCAGTTAGCATTATGGTCATTTTCTTTATCTGCAAGGTGTCTACTGTATGCTTGGTACTATAAGTGTATGGCACTATATGCATGTACATTCGCAAAATATGTGTTCAGATGGTGAAATGTTATAGAAATAGTTAAAAATTTAGGGGTGTTACCGTTAGGCTAACTGACCCATTAGAATAAGTAACACAAGTAACGCTCGAATTTGCCCAAGTATTGTAGTTAATGATGTTATTATACGATTCTCTAGAATAGTTAGGACGTAATTATTGCCTGGAGAGAGAGGGAGAGAGAGAGAGAGAGAGAGAGAGAGAGAGAGAGAGAGAGAGAGAGAGAGAGAGAGGCATGCAAATGTGATTCCTCTCGACAAATGTATATACATTTCTACAAACGCAAAGACGTACATATATATCTGGTCACTTCCCTACCTATACCTCTAATGCCTGTCCCTCCTCTTGCCCATTATGTGATATGAATGAGCATAGTGGGATCTCTCTCTCTCTCTCTCTCTCTCTCTCTCTCTCTCTCTCTCTCTCTCTCTCTTTCTCTCTCTCGTACGGTAACGAAATCATGGCACGTTTCTTCCGTCTTAGCTCACTCGTCCTTTACCACCACCGTTACCTTCATGGCATTATCCTATTACATTAAGGAGATTACCGAACAAGCAAAGCGATTCTCATAATAGTATTGCGAGAAGGAGAATGATTTCATGGGAACTGCCCTTGGAAGCTTACAAACCTGTCTCGTCGTTGGAGATATATGGCCTTGTAAAATAGTGTTTTACTGGGCATGCATTCAAATTTCATAAGTACAAAATCAGAGAGGTAATTCTTTCACTCCGTCCTTCTATGTAGAGTACCAGTCTAGTCTGTGTAAATAAATAAAACCATGTTGCTAGACAGACAGAATTTAGAATGGGGCAACGTGAAAGTTAATACTTCTCTTTTTATGCTTCTGGTGATCTGCGGTGGTGGCATGGATGGTTACAAGCTGTGCAGTATTAATAAAAAAGGTAGTCGTCGTTCTTTTCAGAAATGAAACATACAATATAAAGTTCCATCAGTGGCGTGGTCTTTCTCACAATTATTGCCTTCATACGAATTTCAATTGACGATTTTGGTATCATCAGTAACCAGATAACAAGCCTTTTTCTGCTGTATATATATATATATATATATATATATATATATATATATATATATATATATATATATATGTATATATATATATATATGTATATATATATATATATATATATATATATATATATATATATATATATATATATATATATATATATATATATATGTATATATATATATATATATATATATATATATATATATATATATATATATATATATATATATATATATATATATATGTATATATATGTATATATATATATATATATATATATATATATATATTTATATATATATATATATATTTATATATATATATATATATATATATATATATATATATATATATATATATATATATATATATATATATATAGCGAAGTTGAGGGTGGGTTCTATCAATCCAGCAAACAGCAATTTAGTGCGAGGAGAAGGACACTTCTTTATTCCTTTCTAGGTGCTTTATTTACCTGCTGACGTTTCAAGACGTTCAGTCCCATTTTCAAAGCTATATAATAAAAGAAACATATATTAAAAAACAGACTCGGAATAACATAACATAAAATTATAACATAAAAGTATCAGTATGTTAAAAAGGAAGAGTGTTTATTTACCAAGTAGTGCTGAAGGCACAGACCGAGTGACAGTCCGGGTCAGGTTCAGCTTCGACGTGAACTCACGAGAGGTATAGAGGTGTTGAGGTGGTCTGAGTAGTTAGCTGGGGGACAAGTTGTTTAATAAAAAGTGATTCTAAAATTGCTAGTTGTTGGTCGTTGGGAGTTCGGCCTATGATTTTAAAATCTTTGTAGTTAATATCGGCTTTGCATTTCTTATGTTATGTTATGTTATTCCGAGTCTGTTTTTTAATATATGTTTCTTTTATTATATAGCTTTGAAAATGGGACTGAACGTCTTGAAACGTCAGCAGCTAAATAAAGCACCTAGAAAGGAATAAAGAAGTGTCCTTCTCCTCGCACTAAATTGCTATATATATATATATATATATATATATATATATATATATATATATATATATATATATATATATATATATATATATATATATGTATATATATATATATATATATATATATATATATATATATATATATATATATATAAAAATAAAATCCAGGAAGGAAACGGAAGCACTGGAGTGCTGCGAGGCCTTTCGACACTAGGTCTGCTAAGTAAAGGATCTAGTGTCGAAAGGCCTCGCAGCACTCCAGTGTTTCCGTTTCCTTCGTGGATTTTATCTTTATTTATATATTCATCATGTTCCATCTATATATATATATTATATATATATATATATATATATATATATATATATATATATATATATATATATATATATAAGTATGACTGTGAAATATATCTGTTAAAACAGAATTCCATCTAATAAAAGGAGCCCATAAAAACGCCATAAGGTAGAAAGTTAATGCTTTCCACCTTTTGGCGTTTTTATGGGCTCCTTTCATTATATATATATATATATATATATATATATATATATATATATATATATATATATATATATATATATATTTATTTATTTATAATATGAATGATGATAATCCTTATTGACAGGAAATGCGGCTTATTACCCGTATAAGTTTAGAAGAAAAAGCGCGCGCGTGTGTGTGTATGTATGTATATATGTACACTTATTAAAAAATCCCATCTATATTCCTTTGTCATGGTTCTTCAACTAGGGCTTTGTTTATGTGGAGACACGTGCAAGCAGCTTATCTGAAGTCAGTCTTTTGGGAGGTTTGTTATACCATGAACCCGGAGAGGCTAAAGTATCCATGCTGTCATTCTTTCCATGCAGGAAAATGTTGCTTTTTGGACGGTCTTCCACAATCTCTTTATGCTTGAGTGTTCAAATGTCAGGTAGTGTGTCACCCAGCTGGACAATTGTAGAGATTTGTTTGTCGCGGCTTATTTCTTGGGCAAGAGTTTTTTTTTTCTCTTTTAGGTTGCTGTATGTCATGATCTACTTAATAGTCATGTTTTAGAGCCATTATTTAGTATAAACATTTTATAGTTTGTTTACGTATATTTGTAAATGCTTACTACACAAATAACTTGTACATACATTTATGAAAACACTTGACTAGGCGTGTGATGCTGTTAATGGCAACGAAGATAAAATTTAAGATGGAATTTCTCTCTCTCTCTCTCTCTCTCTCTCTCTCTCTCTCTCTCTCTCTCTCTCTCTCTCTCTCTCTCTCTCTCTCATTACTGATAATTCATGAAACATTTTATGTTATTCAACAAGGCATGCTGATTCCATAATCAGCATCCTTCCTTGGAGTCAGGATTTTACCCTTGTTTCATTATATGGTTAACGGAATTCTTCTGATTAACACGATGTAGATTTGTTAGATTTTTTGACATTTCTTCTACCATTCTCACGTACATATGGACTAGCAACTCCCATCCACCACCTACCTCACAAGGGTACCTGGTCTTAGTTAGTGATATTCTTCATTTATCTCGTAGTACTCATGTAGATACAGCTATTTTTTTCGGATTTCCATCGGAATGGAATGTGTAGTGAATAAATTTCTTGAATGGAAATATAAATGGGAGTTACTATATATATACTGTATATATATATATATATATATATATATATATATATATATATATATATATATATATATATATATATATATATATATATATATATATAGATACATACATACATACATACATATACTGTATATGTGTGTATATATATATGTATATATGTATGTGTATTTTATATATATATATATATATATATATATATATATATATATATATATATATGTGTGTGTGTGTGTGTGTGTGTGTGTGTGTGTGTGTGTGTGTGTGTGTGTGTGTGTGTGATTATAAAATATTTGGCGTTATATTAGAACGCCATCCAATAAAGTTTGCCCATAAAAAAACACCCAAGGGGGTAGATTATGCAGAGTTAGATTTCCCCCAACGGGCAGATAATGGATTAAGAGGTACAGAGCAGTGGTATTTAAACGGCTAAAGGAATGTTCCAGAAGTCGACCGCTTTGTCAGTCCTGTTGAATGCGTCTTAATCTTGTTTACCGCTGGTCGGAGGAAGATTTGATTAGTCAGATGTGAATCCCAGACCCCTTTTGAAAGGTTCATCGTATTTCTTAGTTTGATCAGTGCTGATTCTGCCAACTGGCTTTTGAACAGACAATTGCTGCTATAAATTATACGTGACATACTCTAGTTTATTCAAGTTTTTTTTTTTAATATTATATGGTTAAAAATAGCTGAGCTCAGTTGGTTATAACTAACTGAGCTTTTATGTGGTATGAGTCTTGATTTGTCACAGTCGAGGCAAGGGATTTCGTATACCCGGTGTCTTTGGGGACTGGCCTTTGTTGGCTGTCAATTAAGGCTTTGCCTAGGGTATTAGGGTAGGTAAACACAATACAGTTAAAATTTCCAAGCGTCTGTGTAAACGTGTTAATACACTCCAGGTTTGGGATTTTGATTTTATTACTTGACGTTTCCCTAGTCATGTTTTGAGGAGGTCTGTAGAAAGTATTGTTGGCTTTTTAGATAGCTGTTTTAATTATATGATCAGAGTACCTTAAGGATGACAGCTGGTTACGGATTAAGTAAAATTCTTTTTCCAGGACTACCGGGAAGCAAATCCTTAAGGGTCTTAAGAATAAATGGCGGGCCACGCCTACCTCGACAGAAATGTCTTGGTAACTAAAACAGTGAATATTTGAAAGTGCAAACGCTGTTTTTCTGTACTCGGTAAATCTGTATTCTGCCGTATCTCTGATTATCAAACCATCTAGAAAACGGGTGAAAATAATAAAAAAAAAAAAACTGTCCGTTTGTGTGTAATAAGGGAAAGAGACACGCTTTTGTGGGCGTAGAGAAACGATACAGTAGAGAGAATAGCGAAGAAATGTAATGTTCATATTGTGTGAGATGTTGTTGAGAGTATGAGTGGAGAGCAAGTGTCTCTTTATAAAAATGTGACACAAAATACCTTGAAATAAAAAGAGAAAAAAAAAAAAAACAACTCTGACCAGAAGGAAGGAGAGAGATAGAGAGCCGGAAGGAAAATGACTGGGGAGGAAAAAAAGAAGGGTTTGTTTTCTTGGAAAATTTAACAGACCGCCTTCCGAAGTTGGATTAGCTTAATTTGACCAAGGACCACGAATAGATGAGACCTTTTTCCCAGCGTCCGTGGGACATTAAAGCTGAATGCCGTTACCTTTTGAAAGACTGTGACTTATAGAAGTTGAAATTTGTTGTTATTTATTTCAAAGAAGTATCAATTAAACGATTACACTTTTCTTTAGATTGACTGAACTAGACTGGGCGGAAAGGATGTGGCTTGAGGTAAAGGTAGAGAGTAGGGTAACTGATGTAGGAGAACGCCAAAGAAGAAACGTAAAGGCAGCATTTGAGTTCCTTTTTGTGCTTGTAGACTTAAACTTTCTCATTCTGTACAACAGGAGCCCCGAGCATTTGGGTTACAAAAGTGTTCCTTCTGTCTGTAATTTTATTGACTGTTTTATAAAATGTTTCATAATTCTATCTTCTTTTGCATTCAGATCTTCCAAGACTTTACGAACCACCACGTAGCACTAGACATGCGTTTAATTTAAGTCTGCCAATCAGTTCAAAATGTATCTTGCTTGAAGATCTCATATATTCCCTTCTCGTCTTTAAGTATTTTTCATGTTTCTCTTGATTGTAGTTTGCTTTCAACCTCTGCATGCTGCTTATATGTCAATCTCCTTTGGATTCGGGAACAACTCTGTGCTTCTGAGACACAGTTCCACCCCGTGTTCTGTGTTCTGTTTCTTCCATTTCTTGAGTAATTATTTACCTTAATGGAAATGGGAGTGTTCAGAGTTTGATTCACCTTTATCGAATAGCATGTAAGTCATGGCTCAGGCCGGGTTTGTCGTTTTCGAAAGAATCAGTGGTTTTACTTCTCATTCTGATTTCTGTCTTCATTTTTGGTATTGAAGCTGTGTATTATTTCCGAATCACTATTATTATAAATCTTGACCTTAATGTTACGTGTCTCTTTATTCGCCTTCTGTTTTACATCCTGTCTGTTCTTTAAAATGGGCCCTTTGGTCATACTCTTATGTTTGTGAAGCAGAATTTTTTCTTTTCCTGAAGCAGTACCCCCTTATGATGGCTGGCTGGTATTATCCGATAAGTTAACGTTATCATTTCATAATTTAATTTGATGAACAGGTGATGATTCACGATGAGTTATGAATAACTGTTCGTAGTATCTGACGAGGGACTTATTGCTTGTTAAGAGAAATGGCTAGTAATATCATAACGTCGTTGCTGTGGTTATTAAGGGGTCAAGGATTTTCGCTATCCGGGCGACGGTAAGTGTATGTAAGAAGTGGTTCCCATGTGGGCTGCGGATCCCAAATTTAAACGATATTTCACTTTAATGTTATGGAAACTGCTTTCAATATCTGTGCAGAGGTCCTTGGTAATTGCTAACAGAAATGACGTGGCGTAAGTAAACCGATACAATAATGGGTTGATAGCCATCGGCCGTAGAAGAACTAAGATCGTAGCATATTTGACATAGTTGAATACCTGCCATGTGAATAGAGTATAATTTTAATAAACTGTAATACAGAACTTTATCTTTTACTTATTGGGATCGAAAAATCAGTATTTCTTTCATAGACTTTCTTATGTTCAACCGTTATCCTTCACCAGTTTTGTTTCAATTGCTTTTATTTAGGAATATACTGAGTAACGCATTATGTTAAATTGGTTTTAAGGCAAACGTAAAATTTTGGTAAAATTCGTGGCGGCATATCGTACCAAGGTGCCCTTTTCCCCTATACTTTTTCTCTATAACGTCACATCAGTGACAAGCTCTTCGTTGGGCGAATCGGTAGAGCTGTGGACTGGGACTCGCCATGCCAGAGTTCGAGTCTCCGGCCGGCTGATGAAGAGTTAGAGGAATTTATTTCTGGTGATAGAAATTCATTTCTCGCTATAATGTGGTTCGAATTCCACAGTAAGCTGTAGGTCCCGTTGCTAAGTAACCAATTGGTTCTTAGCCACGTAAAATAAGTCTAATCCTTCGGGCCAGCCCTAGGAGAGCTGTTAATCAGCTCAGTGGTCTGGTAAAACTAAGGTACGCTTAACTTTTCACATCAGTGACCTGATATGACTTCATTGATATATTACGCATAAAGATGGCAGTACAAAAGTATAGCTAAGGGATAAGAAAATAATAGAGGAACTTATCTTAAGAACTTCATAGACAAGGGATCTTGATGGTACAGTGACTTTGAGAATAAAAATAAATTATTTTTATCTACCACATAAAACATCAAGAGAGAGAGAGAGAGAGAGAGAGAGAGAGAGAGAGAGAGAGAGAGAGAGAGAGAGAGGAATTTAGATGAAGAGTTATAATTCTAGAAATTTCCCGAGTAGTAAATTAACATTAATGGTGGAAGTTATGCTAATATTACGGTTCGCTTTCTTTGTAATGGAAAAGTTTAACCATTCGTGGAGAAATGAAAATAACCTTAACCCTTGTTGATAAAGCGTTCAAATTAAAGTTTCTGTTTTTTAAGGCTTTCCTTTTTTCAATTAGAGATTTGTTATATATAGCTCCTTTCAATGCTCTTTCGTATGTAATTTAGAAGACGTAATTTGCGAAAACAGGTTCTATAGCAGTCCATCTTTTGGTGAAATACTTGATACAGTTACTAATGCTGAATTAATTTAAGAAGTACAACATGAGTTTGCGTTTATTCGTTTGTCTTTTGAATGTTTATTACAGTCTATTTACCTGATCATTTTTATTTCAAAAGAAAGTGATAGAATCATAGAGCGATGCGCTGTTTTGTGAGTAAACATTCGTTCCTTTCATCACCGTCGGAGTTATGTGTGTCAACAAGAAATACAAATAAATCTCAAATCATCGCTGATCAAAAGTTGCCTTATCTCATTAACTCAGCGCGTCGAGACGTAGATTATACCTCTCGAGATGGTCATGCTCGTCCTGGAGGTAGATTTGGTTAGGGCTGCTTCTGATTTCATTATGTAGGGGTTTGGTTACGTTCTTTTTGTGTTCGCAGAAGTGCTTCATTAATTTTGTTTGGATAGTGACCCCCCGGGTTTTTGGCGGTCGTTATCTAGGACTGGTATTTCTTGGGGGTCATTATCTTTATGACATTTGCAGCCTTTTGTGTATGTTTTTACGGCAATCTCCAACGGGTTTGTACTAACACACCGCAAAGGTGGATACATAACGGGTTAAAACCCTTGGGGGTCACCATCTAAGAAAGATCCCTTTCTGCTCCTGTGTATTTGGTCATGCGTCGCCAATACTACATATACAAATCTAAATGGCACCTTTCTTTCGACTTCGTTTGAAGGATTTTTTATTCAGTTCTGCGTCAAAAGACAAGTGGGATGTTTTGAATGAGAAAAGTGACACTGGAATCATTCTCGAATTCTTCCTCTCATCTCTAATTTTTATTTATATACTTTATTTTATTTTGTGTATTGGTAAGAATATAATTGAGAGAATGCTTTGTAGAAATGGGAATTCTTTTAGGATTCTAAGGTGAAATATTCATCCATCCGTGGACTCTAAGTAATGAAATAGTTACCTGATAGTAGACTCCAGTGGTCTTCGGAAATTCGAGTAGAAAACTGCATTTTTATTCACTCACTGTTGACAGTATACTGTTGTTGCTGTTGCTGTTGATTGCATTAAGAAATTAAAGCACCGGAAAGCTCCACTGGACTTGAAAGGGCGCCTTACAGTTAATTCTGAGAGTTAGCGTGGCAATAGTTCATTGGTTTGTGTTCTTGGGGATACAACCGTCGCGAAGTTTTCCGAAGTAAAGTGACTTCTGTCGTGGTCAAGGAGGAAGTTAATTAGTTTTTTATTGTTGGCTATGTTCCATTCTTTCTGTTTTGATATTTAAATTGTATTATTACTAATGTTTAAAAGATATTCTCGCTTGGACTATTTTCGTTATTGTCGACCTTTTCTGTCAATGTAACATTGTGTTCTTATTTTTATTTTTCATATTTTCATTCTAATTTCAAGATGAAATCCATTTCGGTAGTTTCGAAGATTCAACTTTGATAATTTGGTAGTACTCTAATGCGTGTGTCGTGAAAATCTAAAAAGTTTTCTTCCCAATTATTTTTCTTTCACAAGACAGTTTCAAATGTCAACTTGCCGACTAGCCGCCTTTTTTCTTCATGAAACCGGACACACTCATTCTCATTTTGAGGCCCTGGTGCAAACTGTTAATTATCAACAATTCGAAAATATTTCGTATCAGACAATACAGTTTATTACCAAGGTAATTCAGTCAGTCTGGCACGAAATTGGTTAAACCCGCCCAGCTGATAAAAAGTGATCAAGAAGAATAAAGGTTTTACAGCCATATTGTAAGAGTAATTATCCAGTAGCCAGTTGGAATACTATGGAAAGAGAAAGGAAAGAGGACAGGGCGGAGGAAGATGTGTCAAAGCAAAGATAACTTGAGTACTTCGAGGATCACGTTGCACTTGCTGCTCAGTCTAGGACTCTAGGCCAATCACCTTTTCACATTTACTCCAACCTCTCTAGTATGTACAATCCTAGAACGTTTCTTTCTTCTAAAACTTGAAGATTATAGTTTTGATTCTGAAAATGTCTTGCATACTTGTTAAGGCCAAAAGTCCCTTTTTTTCCCTGTGCTACTAGAAATTACCTCTATAAAATGTGGTTTTCGGAAAGTAATGTCGTTGATTCACTTTCTATTCAGCTGTGAGGATCTGTTCTTTAACGAGTTTTACAGAGTATTTTTATAGGAAAGTGATAATGGACGTGTTTCTTTGATCCACGGATTTTGTTATCGAATAGAAAATAGTTCGGAAAGCAAAGCGTAAGAATTTAAGCAAGTTGTTGGATTTTTGAATAGGATATTCCGTTTTTGGTTCATATTGTATTTGTATTTGCTTTGAAATTTTATTTTTTGTTTCTTGGAAGGGTTGGGGAGAAACTTTCCTGAAGACATTCTGCTGAAATAGAGCGTATTGCAGAATTCGAACTTTCCTAGATTTTGTTTTTAAGTAATAATATATTCATTTCTAATTTTGCTTCAGGTTTTTCTTTCTGTCGTTTCTATATATTAGCAATTCTGTG
The DNA here is from genome assembly GCA_039081455.1 of Macrobrachium rosenbergii. NCBI lineage: Eukaryota > Metazoa > Arthropoda > Malacostraca > Decapoda > Palaemonidae > Macrobrachium > Macrobrachium rosenbergii. Next base: position 60,945,400 of record JANJGK010000001.1, on the reverse strand, counting down.
GGGGCACGTGTTTATAACAAGTTAAAAAATAATAAGCTATCATGAGATATGATTTCAGTTGGGTCTCCTCTGATTGTTTTAACTGTCTATTCTGTTGGCTGTCCCTTCCAGAATGTTTTGTTAACATTTAAGAAGCAAGCGATTCTCTCTCTCTCTCTCTCTCTCTCTCTCTCTCTCTCTCTCTCTCTCTCTCTCTCTCTCTCTGGTTGAAAGGACAATACATCCATTATATCTAGAATGGACCTGTTGAACTTTTACTAATCTGCTCTTTTATTTTTTATTTATAGTAATGGAAATATTTGCTATCGATATGTCAAAGGATTATGTAAATGTGTAATGCAGTATGTACGGCAGGATTTCAGCGAATAATGAATTATTTGAACTATAGATGGTTTTGTAATATCAATATCTGTTTCATTGAACTTGGGATTGGTTTAATGATGTCACTTGCAATATGCATGATCGGAACAGAAATTATTAAAGCATACAATATATATCATCAGAAAGTTGGGAGAATGTAAGCAAATGTTATACCTCAGATCTCCTGAAAAAAAAAGCCAAACTAAATAGATTATACTGAATGAAAGTATTGTGTCTGCTGGTGGTTGTATTGCTCAAATGTGATGCCATTGACGAGAAAAGAGGAGATCAATTAAACATGAGACATATCCAGAAATCGGGATGATTGAATTTAGTCTCAATTTTGTATTTAATCTGCTTAAAATAACCATGATCGTGAGTTGGTCTGGGATCCCAAATGTCATACCTGAAATAAACAACTGAAATTTTATTCACAACGTTGCGAGGATTATGTTCTATTATGCATCGGCGTCAAAACGACGGGAAACTCTTCGACTCATAATAAAAGCTGTTTTTCAGTGGGATTTGCTTCGGAAGTGTGTGAGAATTTTTGTCATGGATACGAGACCTGCTCTCATAGGTTTGAAGTGAATCTGGAAGTATTTGGGTTGTGGTTTGTCTGCGTTCTCTGATACTTTACGTTATTATTATTATTATTATTATTATTATTATTATTATTATTATTATTATTATTATTATTATTATTATTATTATTATTCAAAAGATGAACCCTGTTCATATGGAAAAAACCGACAGGCGCCATTGACTTGAAATTCAAGCATCCAAAGAACATGGTGTTAATTGGAAAGAAGTAACCCAAGGTAAAGGGAAGTACAGAAATGGAGATCAGTTATTATAAAAAGAGATAAATTAACAAATTAATAAATAAATAAAAATGTAAGTAAATTATTAAATTACAAGTTGGATTGTATTAGGGTAGTATTACACTGCATCTTCGCTTGAACTTACAAAGTTCCAGTTGCACAACATCCAGCTGTTCCACAATCCAACGGTATGAGGAATAAAGAGCCTCTGGAACTAAGAAGTTCGACAGCGAGGCTCATTTGCTGCGTACTGGTGCAGCTGTTCAGTGAATCTTGTTGCTCTCGGCAGGAAAAGGGGATCAGGATCAATTATGCATGTGAAAGATCTTCGTTCAAATACAACTTATGAAAAATTGACATACAAGAGACCATCCGTCGATGGTCCAAGTCATAACTACTAATATTAAGAAACAGAACCCTACCACGGCGAATGATTGTCTAAAAGAGACAAATCTCTGTCAGAAACAGACACCCACACCGTACAACAGTTTTCTTGTACAGGAAGAACAAATGACTTAAAAGTGGTTGCACTGATATGCATTACATAACACTGATATTTTACAACTTGATTTTATGTGTGTGTTTGTGTGTAAGGATAGTGTCTAGTTTTTCTCTCCCTGTGGATATTGCTAGCGTAATACGTAGTGTTGTGTGGACATTATATGTGTTAGTGTCACATTTTCATTGTTTCCTTTTCGGTTATTTCTATTTTTTCAGAAACTAAAGGTTTTTTCATTTGTTTCATTTCAGTTATATGGAAATCTAAAGTCCATTTTACGAGTCTGGAGTCCTTTGACGTCCGGTGGACATACAATTTAAATGAACGTGCATACATCAAAATAAGCGATGAATGTTCTCTCATTTGTGTTTTCATTGTTATTGTAATCGGGGAATAGTTGTCCTCTTCAGTAGAACCGTTTTTGAAATGTAACGGAGCCAAATCCACAGTATGATGGATTAGTTGTGACAGTTGCCTCTCAGAATCTGTTTTCCTCGAGCATAGTTTAATGACGTAGGCGAATCTCGCTTAAACAAATTCAGATATATTTAAATGGAAAGTTTATACTAATATATTCAGGTACATTTAAATGGAAGGATGCTAAATAATAGCAATGCCTGTTTTCTTTCTAATCCTGAAAACTGTTATCGTAAACATAACTGTACTAAACCAAATCCCAAATCATTAGGAATTTCTCCCAACTTAGCATTTCATAGATTGATCTAATTCCTCGCCCAGCCCCAGTCCTTACCCTTCATCTCACCGAAATGTTACGACACCCATCCTAAAGCTTTTGTTTATTTCATTAGTATGACTATCTGGTTTATTTTATGTCGATCATGCGAAACCCTTTTTCCAATCCAAGAACCCAGAATGACTTTTATGCTATAGGTTTCCTTATTAAGGTCTTATATAGAAATAAGAGATGGGGTTTGCCTGAAGCTGAAGAGAATTTAATGTTAGTTGGTATAGATGTTTTCAACAGACCTGCTTAAGCATTTAGTCGTTTTTTGATATCTCAGATACAGTGAAAATGTATTTCATCACTCAGTGAAAACTAAGCTTGAACTAGTCACTGACTGATTGTATTGTTGTACCATTTCTTTCAATAACAATGGCATCTTTTTCAAAATTTGATTTCATTCTATGTTGATTTGTAATACAATTGCATTTTGCTACGAGGACTTGAAATGAGCAAATATTCATAGTGGCCTGGAAGATAATTGTACTACGATTAAGATTTGAAAGACGTTGCGGATGTTAGTATGGCAGTATGTACAGTAAGTGAAATGAGACGTAAAATATAGGGTTTATTGTCGATTACCTAATTTCACTATTTCAGTTAATTCCTCCTTTTCTAATTTTGCCACTTTCTCATTCAAATTCTCTCTCTCTCTCTCTCTCTCTCTCTCTCTCTCTCTCTCTCTCTCTCTCTCTCTCTCTGTGTGTGTGTGTGTGTGTGCGTGTGTGTGTGGGTTGTGTGTGTGTCTGTGTGAAGTTATGGACTCGTTACTGCGTTTTGCATTTGACTCATTCGCAATCTTCAAAAGGATGAACGCTCTGATATTCCGTTTTAATGACAAGCTCCTATTTATGTGAGATAATTTTAATCCAATTCCAGTCCTTATTCACTTTTAACCACTTTTTTTGGGTAACGTGTACTTTGCATAGGAGACGGAGCGGTAGCCTTGAGTTGGAATTTCATGGAAGAGAAAGACTATTACAAGTGATGATTTATTGTGATGTGCATTCCACTTTTGATAAAATCACATTTCATTTTGTGAGAAATTTTGGAGGTATGCATTAATTGTATGTGTTTTTGGATCTTCTTAGCTATAAAGAAAATATGTTAACTTTTTACAAGTCATTTAGCGTGTCTTCGAGGCACTTTATGACGCGGATTTCTGGGGATGTTCGCATAACCGATAAGCCTTCGAGAAAATTGTTGCTGAACTTAGAAGGGGCTTTTTTTCAGAATTTCATTTACCAGCTGTATACCAATTGACATTGGTCATGTATGTGAATGAATGCAATGTTTATTTTAATTAGAGGTTCATAATGGAATCACTTCGTCTGTCTTTTAAATCCGTCCGTTCGTCGATCACAATTTTTGCCCGGGCCGTAAGTCAGTAAGGGATAAACGTTAAAGGCTCAACTTGAATCAAAGATTGCTTTGGCACAGAAGAACCAAGCTCATCTTCAAAGCCACAATGAGAGACGGAAGGAAATTTTTCCCTATGCCATTCCTTCATATTGCAGAATTTGTCAAAGCCCATAAAGTACACAAAAAATTGCAGAGAATAAAATTTTCATAATCAGAACTAAAGACCCTTGTAGAATGTTGTGGCCACATTCAAAGGTAGAAGGGAATTTCTGTCCCTAACAATATATTTTATTACAGACAAACTAGAAAATGATTCTTGGTTCGAAGCTGAACAAGGCGAGAGTCATTATGGCACATTAATCATTATGGCTCATGTTTAAATTCTATTTATAGAAAAGGAAATATTGAAATCCTGTCAGTTATTGTGTTCTATGGTCTCAGATTATTTTTAGAACATTTTTCAGATATGCTATGTTTCTTGAGTACAGCACCGGAAGGAAATAGGCCCTTAAGATAGTTCGAGTATTTGTTTAATGTGCGTTTTTTTTATTTACCAATTAAATACGTAATTTACCTGTGGTCGTATTGCCTACATATTTCATTTTTTGTTTCATTCTCATTCAAAGCGTGAGTGGTGTTTGTTTGGCAATAAGAGCTCCTTGGCATTACAGTTTCAAGGTTATGCTGCGGAGGATGACTAGCTAATGGTCCTCGCCACCACTGCTGCCTCGCTAATGTCAAATTTCCGATAGCTGCTGGAAAAATTATTTCCAGGCAGGGAGAGGGAGATGCCATTTTTAGGGCATGAGATTTTACGTTATGACTTTTAATTCCTTACATACCTAAATCCTGTCAGTTGATTTACAAATAACTAGTTCGAACTAGCCCCCCCCCCCCCCCCCCGCCTCTCTCTCTCTCTCTCTCTCTCTCTCTCTCTCTCTCTCTCTCTCTCTCTCTCCGAGGTAAAATGTTGGACTTTTGTTCTATTGTCATTGGGGATTCAACTATTTGTTAGAATCTTATTTCGGAGGAGTTATTTTACTTGACAGTTCTGCCACATGGAGTGCAAAATATAATTTTGCTCATTTATTTTCTTAGGGTCCTTTATTATCAAGGAAAATTTCTATTTTCTATTCAAGAAAATTCATTTTATTACTAATTACAGGTTTCTCTCCACTCCCGATAAATAAAGACGCATTTTACTACGGTAATAGTAGATAATTTTTTTTCAGCGAGGTATTTCCTGTGTTTAAATGAAATTAAATATATCTCTTGATGTCCATGTCAGACGTAAATTTAATTATGCATGCATCATGAGGATAAATTTTGGGGTCTTAACCATACTCAAATGAACACTTTTTAATTTCAGTGACTTACACTTTCATCAGCTGATAATTTTTTAACAGTTAATTGTACAGTAGATACTACATTCCCTGGCAATGGGTTATTTAGGAAACGAAGTTATATTCATTTCAGTAAACGTAAAATCCCCCGAGCTTTCACGGTGTTTGTCGTGAAAATATTGTTAAGCCAGCCTTATCGAATTTTGGAAGTGTTTTAAGAAAATAATGACGTTTTGGAGATGAGCTAAGAAAAAATGTTCAAAAAAGCACTGTTTTTGTCGCTAATTTTAATGGAAATTTCGTTTAACTGCATATTAACAAATTATTAAAAACATTCCAAGAAATAAAAACACCATTCGCGTAATGTTCCTGAACACCTTTCTCATTTTCCTCTTGCTTTTCTCATGGAATCTGATGGCGAATCCTCACAAACCCGTAAAATGTAAAACTTTATTCTTCGGGTTTCTGAGCCTTTCGTGTAAAACTTTTGTTTAGAGTCTTTCAACATTCAGCATTCAATGAATAAATGAAAATTGTATGAGCGAATAACTTTCCAAACTTCAGCGCCCAAGGCATTCTATATTCCGTTTCGCCTATAAAAAAAAAAGTCCTTAAACAATATAAGTTTTGTCACAAATACATCCAGCTCATAAAAAGAAATTGTTCTCTACTTAACGTTCCTGTGTCCAGCTGAAAGAAAAAAAAATTGGTATTGATTTTTAACTGCTGCAGGCAATGCATCTTATTTTTATGTTACCCATGTTCATGATACAATAACTGTGAAAGGCACAACAAAAGTAAGAAAAAGCAACAGTTCTCTGAACAACAAGAACAACCTAACAAAGAATAAACAGTTATTTCTTTCACATCCAGAGACAGAGCGTGGTTAGTTATAAAACGTAAGGGATAAGCTAATACATACACAACACTGTCCACTGGTTGCATAACTAACATTTTAGCTCTCTCTCTCTCTCTCTCTCTCTCTCTCTCTCTCTCTCTCTCTCTCTCTCTCTCTCTCTCTCTCTCTCTCTCCCTGTGTCAGTTCCTCTTTTGATTTAAAACAGACGTGTTGAGAATTTGTTTTCTTATCGTAATAGATATGGATGTTGTATCTTTATACCACTCAACAGAATTGCCCTCGACCATATGACATTTAGATCTCTCTCTCTCTCTCTCTCTCTCTCTCTCTCTCTCTCTCTCTCTCTCTCTCTCTCTCTGCGCGTGCGCGCAAAGAACCGGAATAAATTATTCTACTTTGGGGTCAAATTCACGCCCTTCAATGGCATAAAAATTGTGAAAATATCTCAACTGAA
>JANJGK010000001.1:60931457-60933957 GCA_039081455.1 Macrobrachium rosenbergii | reverse complement strand
GGTATACTTTGAAATCCAAAAATAAATGGGTATAGGTGAAATTGCTCGGTTTTTGCAAGAGAAATTATTATTGAAGTTACAAATTGGTGTCACAGATACCTTGTCCTTTTCCTGAATTGCTTTTCCCTGTGACAACATTCGATTGAAAAATGATAGGGAATCCCTTCCCGGTCACCCTCTGGACGGTGTATTACTCGATTGGATACATTTTTTTTTTCAATAAAACGAAATAGAATTTTGTAAATTTTTCGTTTGAAATATATTTTGTTTTCCCCATTGCTGCGACTGCTTCATTCCATACACGCATTTAGATAGTGGAGCACGTGTGCTTGATGGTGGTTTTACTTGTAATCTCTCTCTCTCTCTCTCTCTCTCTCTCTCTCTCTCTCTCTCTCTCTCTCTCTCTCTCTCTCTCTCTCTCTCTCATTGAGTTGTTTGACCAATAGAATTTTAGAACCAGTATTAGAAATAATTCTCGACAAAGCCTATTCAATATTTAGCAACTGTTACTTACTATTGAGAAAGTTTTTATACTAACTTTTTTTTTTAAATTACAAAGTTTTAAATTGAAAGATGCCATTATTCATGTACTTATTCGATAATAAAAGTTACGTGTGTGTTTCCCTCTTGACAGATGCATTTTAATATTTATCAATATAACGATTTTCTTTTTCTGACTTTTGGTTTAGTAAAATTGAAATTTATTTTTTGAATGTCATGCCTTAGGGGAAACACTCCACTTCCACCCCTGCCTTTCACATGCTTAAGGAGCATTAGTGATTTCTGCAGAATATTTTTGCGTCTCTCGAACCCAACAAATTTCCAGACTACATTTCCTTCTTATTACACATTTATACCAAATTCATTACCTTCATAACAGGCATCTCTGCTCTCATGCAACCTGACTTGACGCCTTATTGTATATGCCATGTTGCATTTGCTCTCTGTACAGGTGATGCTATCGTTAACTAAGCCACATTCGGGTAGGGGGAAGGCATGCCAGCCCCACTCAGTGCTTTCTTAAATAGGAAAAAATGTGTTTTTTAAATTATATAAGGCTCAGTGCACTGAACTATGAGAAAAAATAAAAAAGGGAATGAATAAGATGCTGTTGCAGTTACCATCGTCTTTCTTAGGTTTCTTAGAATAAAGAAATACATTTTAGTCGCTACATTTTTACGCCAGAAGTCTTCAGGTTAATTTATAAATAGTATCTGTCTTCCCATACCCTACGCTCCCCATATCTACCGTCCTTGACAATGGGGTATATAGACTACAATATATATATATATATATATATATATATATATATATATATATATATATATATATATATATATATATATATAGTTATTATGAGAAGGCTATTTGTTTGTTTGTCAGGCTACGTATAGATGCAGCGTCAATGAGGGAGGTTTTATCTGAAGACGGTCGTCAGTTCTGAAAGAGAAAAATGCGAATCCAGTAATATCCTCGTCAGTCTTGCAGATAATTAAATGCCTGGATTGTATTGTTCTTTTGTTTGGACTTGAATTGTTCTGAATACTTCACGAACTCATAATATCCCGTCGAGTTGTTTGTAAAGAGCAGGTCAGATAGCCAAGCGTGAAATTTCAGTATTTTAATGTTGGAATTTTAATTTGAGCCTCTTTCACTTAAACATAATACCTTCTCTGATACAGTTTTGAGAAATAAATAACCTAATTTGATATCTCGTATGCTGATTATTTTAAATATAAGGATTGATTTTTTTATGGTTAGTAAAGATTATTAAAAAAATGGATCACAGATGAAGCGAAGACGCGTTCTAGGTACAATTCATAGGAAATCTTTGTTTTGAAATAGCTATGAAGCAAAAGAATAATTTTCAATTTTCTATACAACTCAGAAACTGGGAACGTCATGTGCCGCATTACATCTTAGTTTCAGTACGTGGAGGAACCAGAGAAAAGAAAGCATTAATGAATGAATGAATGAGAAATTTGGTTTTCTGACTTTTGTACGAAACACAGGAAGAAAACCGTATTTTAAGACAGACACCACTCTCTTATATTTGTTCATCATTGTTTAGAACTGAGTATTGAAGTTCTCTTCCCAAAGTCTTGGCGTGAGAGAACTCTCGATGTCCTATTTCTGGTTCAAGTTGTTTTGTCTTTGGTACTTTGTAATTTTGGGTTCTTTTAATTAAGAGGCTCTCAAGTTTATTAGCATTTGGGATTCCATACAGACACCTTTGCCTACATTAGCATGCATTATTGTCTATATATAGATAATCTGACTGATAGAAAGATTATATATATGTATGCATATATATATATATATATATATATATATATATATATATATATATATATATATATATATATATATATATATATATATATATATATATATATTTATAAATATTTACGCTGTTCGCCCTCGAACATTTAGGGATAGTAGTATCAGCCTGATCAAGACAGGGAAATTGCTTTGTCCCACGCTAGAAGCGTCTTCAGTT
>JANJGK010000001.1:60918957-60926457 GCA_039081455.1 Macrobrachium rosenbergii | reverse complement strand
ATCATTGCGACTGGAGAGCCTCCAGCACCCGAACCTTCTTCTTCGCAAAATTTGACTCCAGGGGATGAACCCCTGGAGGATCGAAATGGTACCCCTTCCTTGGAAGACCAGGAACTGGCATCCTCGGATGCAGAAGTTGAGATCGCTCTCGCTCCGGTTGTCGCAGCAGCCGCAGTAGGGAGTCCTCCCGCAGCTTTTGCAGTTGCCCCTGACTTCGCGCCCGCTAGCCCTTCTGGCCTGTCCCCGGAGTCGGTGCTTTCATCACCTGCTAGGCCAGCTACTGATAGGCCTTGGAGGAACCCGAAGAAGAAGAAGAAGGGGCGGAAGAGAGCCCAGTAGTTGCCGAGCTATACGCTCATCCTGGCACTAGTGCCCTCTCGGCACAGTGCCCTAACATCTAAGAGTGATCCTGGCCCCTTGCCCAGAGAAGGTAGCCAGTGTGATCTCTTCCTTTTATTTGTACCTAGCCTAGGCCGCCTTAAAATACAGTACATCAATTTAGTAACCTTGTTCCTTCCACTTACCACCGAGCCGCAGTAATCATGTAAGTAGCCTAACTAATTTCAGTAATCTTAACTATTGTGAAACGAGCCACGATGCTCGTGACACGCATGGCCTAAGACCTCAGTGAGGCACCCATTTATCATATGAGGCAACCCTCATGAATTAACTAGTAAATTTTAATTGTATTAAACATAAACCATGTTGTAATTTAGTTAGAATATTAACTCTTATGTTGGTGCTACGGTCAGGTTAGGATAGGTTAGGCTAGGGAATATCATAGAATGTACCACTAGGCTAGGTCTAAAACACATCATGATTGTAGGAGGTAGCCTATAATAACCGTGAGCACCTTCTAGTACTATTAGAATTAGGTTAAGTAGTGATTATAGCTCCTATCCTATCTAGGGTTAGGTAGTTCTGTAGCTAGGTAGGCTAACCAGGACTAATCTGCTCAGGGGAAGGAGAGTAACCTACGAGAGGCGAACAGCTTGCTTAGTATAGACCTTCACGCCCGAAAAGGGAGTGAAGGCCCTCTTATAGGGGGGAGCTTTTATAAATATTTACGCTGTTCGCCCTCGAACATTTAGGGATAGTAGTATCAGCCTGATCAAGACAGGGAAATTGCTTTGTCCCACGCTAGAAGCGTCTTCAGTTCAAACCTTAACGTCCGTTGGAGAACGGGATAGGTAAGTTAGGCCTTCCACCCTATAGGAAAATTTCCCATATCAGCCTTAAAAATAGGTGGTCCTAAGGTCCTTTTTCCCTTTTTACCTGTCTCTCGTGGCGAATGTTTTTAACAGAGCGTAGACGCCTAAGGCATGACTGTAGGCCTGTTTTGACCCAGGCCGGTCAGGGAACGGCAGAGAGACTGGAGCATTCGGAGAGACCACATGTCCGACGGGGCCTCTTCTCCCTTTCTTTGTCTATTATCCTATTAGTGAAGTGAAGAAGCAATTGCGAAGACACCCCCCCCCCCCCGGCGGTGTTGGTGCGCACAACGTTCGTCCTAAGGTAAAGTCGCTTTTTGTTCAAAACTTCGCCCATTCTTTTATCTTTTTTCTGTATTTCGCATTTCTTTGTTTCCTCCTTCATCCCCCACTTACTGTATATGTGTTTACGAAGTCTAGATTAAGCCTCATTATTATATTGTTAGCTTCAACCCCGTTATTCCAGTAAAATACCTAGGATTTAGGGTAAGCAAAATCAGGTTAAATCTCGATGCTTTGTATGCCTCGCGTCCGAATGTTTGGAAGAACCGTTGCGTTTAAAATCAAATTCATCTCACATATTCTTTGTTAAGGTTAATAACCCTTAACTGGCGACCTTTGGCTAATTAACGACTGTCTTTGAGGTTAACTTTTGGCTTCAAGTGGCAGGTTACGTGTAATCTTGGTTTGCAGGGCCGTGAAAACTACGTAAATTGAATAATACATGATCAACCAAGACCCTCACACGTAACAATATATATATATATATTGCATGCATCGTCGCTTTTATATAAAAACTGACAGATAGAAAGACCGTATATATATATATATATATATTGTTACGTGTGAAGGGTCTTGGTTGATCATGTATTATTCAATTTACGTAATTTTTACGGCCCTGCAAACCAAGATTACACGTAACCTGTCACTTGAAGCCAAAAGTTAACCTCAAAGACAGACGTTAATTAGCCAAAGGTCGCCAGTTAAGGGTTATTAACCTTAACAAAGAATATTTGAGATGAATTTGATTTTAAACGCAACGGTTCTTCCAAACATTCGGACGCGAGGCATACAAAAGCATCGAGATTTAACCTGATTTTGCTTACCCTAAATCCTAGGTATTTTACTGGAATAATGGGGTTGAAGCTAACAATAAAATAATTAGGCTTAATCTAGACTTTGTAAACACATATACCCTAAGTGGTGGCTGAAGGAAGAAAACAAAGAAAAAAATGTGAAATACAGAAAAGAACTAGTCAATCGACGAAGCTTCAACAAGAATCAGACTTACCGTGAACGTCGAGTCGCTGCGCAAACGAGGAACCTCAGGAGTCGTATTCTGGCAGTCTTCCCAATTCACTAATTAAGATAGACGTAGGAGAGAAAGTAATAAAGAATATCGTTCGGGCACGCACGCAGCGTCACCCTGGTTCCGTGACCGCTGGGATCTCTCTCTCTCTGACTGACCCGACCTCGCTTCGTTCTTCCAGAGGAGGACTTATACCGCCCCGGGCAATCCGACCTTGACAAAGGCATCGTCGAATGCATAGAATAAAGCTTAAGGGCCACCATAACTAGGGGTCATTGAGCGTAAACCCTCTCTGAGGCTTAGGTCCCTAATGCCCTAACATATTTTGTTTACAAACTTTCCAGCCTATGGGGTTAAATGCCTAAATGCTACCTATTCCTTTCTCCAACGGATGATAAAGTTTGAACTGAAGACGCTTCTAGCTTGGGACAAAGCAATTTCCCTGTCTCAGTCAGGCTGATATTTCTATCCCTAAATGTTCGAGGGCGAACAGCGTAAATATTTATAAAAGCTCCCCCCTTTAAGAGGGCCTTCACTCCCTTTTCGGGCGTGAAGGTCTATACTAAGCAAGCTGTTCGCCTCTCGTAGGTTACTCTCCTTCCCCTGAGCAGATTAGTCCTGGTTAGCCTACCTAGCTACAGAACTACCTAACCCTAGATAGGACATGAGCTATAATCACTACTTAACCTAATTCTAATAGTACTAGAAGGTGCTCACGGTTTTTATAGGCTACCTCCTACAATCAAGATGTGTTTTAGACCTAGCCTAGTGGTACATTCTATGATATTCCCTAGCCTAACCTATCCTAACCCGACCGTAGCACCAACATAAGAGTTAACATTCTAACTAAATAACAACATGGTTTATGTTTAATACAATTAAAATTTACTAGTTAATTCATGAGGGTTGCCTCATATGATAAATGGGTGCCTCACTGAGGTCTTAGGCCATGCGTGTCACGAGCATCGTGGCTCGTTTCACAATAGTTGAGATTACTGAAATTAGTTATGCTACTTACATGATTACTGCGGCTCGGTGGTAAGTGGAAGGAACAAGGTTACTAAATTGATGTACCGTACTTTAAGGTGGCCTAGGCTAGGTACAAATAAAAGGAAGAGATCACACTGGCTACCTTCTCTGGGCAAGGGGCCAGGATCACTCTTAGATGTTAGGGCACTGTGCCGAGAGGGCACTAGTGCCAGGAGGAGCTTATAGCTCGGCAACTACTGGGCTCTCTTCCGCCCCTTCTTCTTCTTCTTCGGTTTCCTCCAAGGCCTATCAGTAGCTGGCCTAGCAGGTGATGAGAGCACCAACTCCGGGGACAGGCCAGAAGGGCTAGCGGGCGCGAAGTCAGGGGCAACTGCAAAAGCTGCGGGAGGACTCCCTACTCCGGCTGCTGCGACAACCGGAGCGAGAGCGATCTCGACTTCTGCGTCCGAGGATGCCAGTTCCTGGTCTTCCAAGGGAGGGGTACCATTTCGATCCTCCAGGGGTTCATAACCTGGAGTCAAATTTTGCAAAGAAGAATCTTGCAAAGAAGAAGTTTCGGGTGCTAGAGGCTCTCCAGTCACGATGATCAACTGCATGGGGAATCCTAAATCTCCCGGAGGAGGATTCGCCTCATGATTTAGACCCGGCATAGGGGCCTTTTCCATTGGTAGCTCAACGTCCGGGACGGACGGAGTCTGGCACTGCTCAGTGCTCGCAAGTGGCACTGGCAGCAGTTGAGGGTCAGGCATGCCTGATGAGGGGTCCGGAGGTGCACTACCTCGCGGACGACTTGTGGTTGGCTGCGGCAGAGATTCCTGCCCCAGCGGGAGATCGTAGCCTCTCCTAGAGTTTTGTTCGGGGGCGTCCGCTGGGCGTTGCTTGCTTGGGCAGCCCTCCCAATTTGTGGGGTGGTCTGCCCGCTTGCACGTCCTGCAGCGGTACTACTCCTCCTGAATCTCTCTTCGCGGAGGGGGAAGACCTCTTGGTGGGCCAGCCCTTCGCGATTGGAGAGGGCTAGGCCTGAAATAGGTTGGGTGGCGCCCCTTCCGCGGACCACTTTGGTGGGCGGAAGGTGGAGGTTTGTCATTTTTGGGAGTTACAACTGGGGCCTCCGTGGAGGAGGTAACATGGCTGCGAAGTGGCGTTGGTAACGGGCTTCCGCAGAGAAGATCCCGACCCAACAAGAAGACCACTCCGGGCCGAATTCCACCTACCACGCCAAGGCGGTGGGGTATCGTGCCCCAAGGCGTCATAACCTGGAGTTGGACCGTGGGAACGGTGATGGTGTGGCCCTCTATCCACTTCATTTCCCACCGCGTTTCTTCGTCAACCATGGCACCGGCTGGCACTTGGGCCCTAGTGATCAGGCTAATGTCTGCCGCAGTGTCTACTGTGACCGGAAGGGTCACTGGCAGGCTAGTGCTCTGAAGAGGGGCCACCGAGATGTACTGGGTTTCCAGTCTCTCGGGGTAAAGGATCCGGTGCGGACCAGCCGCAGAGAATGAAGTGCTGATTAGGTTGACAAATTTGGTGGTGGGTACATGATGTGGACAGGCCGGAGATCCAGCATTGTAGTGGCTAGCAGCCCCACAGGATCTGCACGGGCCCTTTGGATGGGCTCGGTGGCCTGCAGTAACTGTTGGAGGAGAGGGCTGAGCGGATGAATCGGGAGCGGAGTTCTGGCTGGTAGGGTTAGGCTGCTTATTAGTGCCGAGTTTGTATCGGCACTCAGCTTCAGCGTGGCCCCCCTTCTTGCAATAGTTGCACAGGGTCTTGCTAGGCAGTCCATTCTTCGGGCGAGTGGAGTTCGAGAGGTAGGCCGGAGGGACGATTCGCTTCTGAGAGGTGCTATGCGACTGATTGAAGGTTTCCCACGAATCAGCCATGCGACAAGCTTCCATAAGTGTGGAGGGCTGCTTATCGTTAAGATATACCGCAAGGGGCCCTGGCACACATTGGAAGAGGTCTTCTAGCATGGTCCGATTGAAGAGATCCTCAAACGTCGTGCAGGCCAAGGAGTCGAACCAGCGCGTACCGGACTGGGTTTTGTGACATGCCCATTCCGTCCAAGACCAGCCGACTTCCTTGGCAAGACCTCGGAACCGTTGTCTCCATTTTTCTGGGGTTATTTCGTAGGCCTTTGTAATGACTCTACGAACTTCCGCCATGTTGCCTCTCTGGCTCTTCTCCAGTGAGCGAAGCGCTGCCTTGGCTTTTCCCTCCATATGCTTAGCTAGTATTAAGGCTCTCTCCGTCTCCGTGGTGCTGTAGTTATCGAAAAGAGCCTCGATCTCCTCCAGCCATGCTTCTGGCTCGTCCTCAGTCCACTTGGGGACTAGGGAATTGATGCTCGAAATTGGAGCGTTTGATGCAGCAGGTGTAGGACTGGAGGCTTGATGGCTAGCCATAGCTTCGGCATTCTCCATTTTCGCTCTCTCAAGCTCGAGCTCCTTCTCCTTTAGGGCTAACTCAGTTTCCTTGCAGGCTAACTCATGCTGTCTCCTTCTTTCTTCTCTTTCCTCTTCATATTGCCATTGCTCGGCTTCATACACCCTTCGTTCTTCTTCATACTTCCTCTGCTCGAGTCTTTCTTCCTTCTCCCGCTTGGCCAAGTCATCCACTTGCTCCTTAACCCAGGTAGTAAGTTCCGAGCCGGTGAGACCTGCCGCCGTCCCCAGCCCCAGGAAAGTTTTATAATGCTCTGCTGCCATGGTTCTGGTGGGGAAGGGCGTCTAACCGGGTCGAGTGGGCGTACTTGGGCAGCGAGGAAGTGTCTCTTCAATGACGTGGCACCCTTTCAAAAGGTGGCACTGTAGTTTGGGTGTGCCGTGTACAGGTCACACTGGTGGCACTCAGTATCCCTAGGCACTGGTGCAGGTTAGGTTCCAGAAGAACTTTCTCTTCTGTGTTCCCTTTTGGTTTCTTTAGTGGCACTTATGGTGCCAATGTGTTCCTAGGGACCCTCTACTGGAGTCCAACTAGGCTATATGGGAGGAAAGGCACTCTACCCCCCCTGCAGAGTGCAACAATCGAATGAGAGAGAAAGGGAAGGTAAAAGAGAGAGAGAGAGAGAGAGAGAGAGAGAGAGAGAGAGAGAGAGAGAGAGAGAGAGAGAGAGAGAGAAGTAAGCTATTCAAGTGATGAGTGCTTCAAATTATTGGCACTGTGGAATAAAGTGAATTTGTTTTTTTTTTTTTTTTTTTTTTCTTTTTTTCTTTAAAGATCCTCGTGAGTGGCTGGTCCCAGTACCGGCCCCAGTGCTGGCCCCTTCTTTTTTTTTCAGAGGGTGAAAACTACTGTTTGCTTTGGTCTGGATAGCAGGCCTCACTCGTGACCGACAGTTTATCACTGTATTGTAATTACTCTTAACTTGTCCTCATCTATTGTGGGACAGAGGTGTTTCTTTTATTTGGTTAAAGTATTCGAATTAATTAGCCTAGTGTCGGCCGTTCTTTCTTTGAAGAGGGTCACGTACACTTAGGTTAGGAATGCTTACTTGAATGACGAGAGAGAGAGAGAGAGAGAGAGAGAGAGAGAGAGAGAGAGAGAGAGAGAGAGAGAGAGAGAGAGATTTTCAATCAGCGAATTTCTTGCTGCTTGAGAACATGTAAACAAAGATTTTATACATGCACAATGGCATGGATCTTAATAAAAATGATATAGATGCGTCGTCTTGGCTTCCTTAGGGATTACTTTATTATCTTAATTTTCCCGGGAGCCGACGTCACAAAAGTTTATCGTAAAAAATTTAAATTTTCTTTATATGATTTTTATAGTAGGTATTCGTATAGGAACTTGTGGTATTACTCCTAACTAAGGCCTATCTTTCCCTGCCTAAATTGTCTTTTGGTTTTGTCTACCGAAGTCTGTCTAACTTCTACTACGCCGAGAAAGTAGTTCCAAAAGGGCTGGGAGCAGGGTGGTCACAACAGAGAATGACAATAACAAGGTCTTAAGATGGCGGAAAATCCCGTTAGGCCTAAGTTTCAA
>JANJGK010000001.1:60903957-60913957 GCA_039081455.1 Macrobrachium rosenbergii | reverse complement strand
AGGTTGTTGTACTGAATTACTCATTGCACGAAGCTTTCACCTACTGACTATACTACCCTAAAATGGAAGGTTGCAGTATCTGCAAAAATACAAAACTGAGAAAAATTTCAGATACTGCAGTTTTCCCTTGCCTTACTGCTGATTTTGCAGATGCTGTGAGTGGGAAACCCCTAAATACTCGTGGAAACCATTCAAGAATCATTATAAAACTGCAATAACTTATGTATTAGTGTTTCATGAGCCCAATTGGTGGCATATCTCAATTTCGAAAAATCTTGCAGATACTGCAGTTTTCCATTTCAGGGCAGTATACTACTAGCATGGGCAAGAAACAATCATATCGTGTGGGAATATGGAGAGAAAGAAAAATTAGGCATCCTTAATTAACTTTTGGGCTAATAATACTCTTTATAACCAAGTAATTACTCAAGTAATATACTGGAGTCTTATTACTCAATCTCGTTTAACGTTAAATCGGATTCAAAGGCTTTATATAGAGTCCCAGTAAGACATTAAATATAAATGCCTACATGATACAGAAGTTCATTAGACATACGGCACTTGTTGACCGACAGATTAGGATTGGAACAACGAATTAATGACGTTTTCGAAGTTGATTGTTCTCTTTACACACACAAACATACACGCACACATACATACAGTATATATATTACTAAAAGGACCTCATTTATTCAGAAAAAGTTACGAGCTTTCTTGGACAAACAGTCCACATTATCAAGTATCCGGATACTTGATAATGTGGACTGTTTGTCCAAGAAATCTTGTAACTTTTTCTGAATAAATGCTCCACTACATACCATCTAGTTTGAATGAGCTCTTTTAGTAATTCTACTAATGCACAGAATAATTGTGTATGTGATAAAGTTAACACACACACACACACACACACACACACACACATATATATATATATATATATATATATATATATATATATATATATATATATATATATATATATATATATATATATATATATATATATATATATATATATATATATATTCAAAGGACACATATATGCATTTCATAGCTTCAATGCTTTAAGATGTTATCGTGGAAGGTTTGGGATGAGAGCGAACTGGGTCGAGAGATTTGATGCGAGATTGCTGAAACAGTGCATAGTTTGGTTCCTTCAGCTCTTTGCGCGAGAAGCTCAGCAATATTGGAGATCAGGTGATCTCCGAAGCGCTATGTATATTCGTGAGTACGTGCGTTACTTTGATCTAGATTATGCCAAAATCTGCCCTAAAAGTGAGTTTGATCGTTCATTAACGTGATAGAACTGCAGCTATACAGTCATAACTTTGAAGTGGTTCCAGGCTTTGAAAATCGGCAGATAAGGTAGAGTCTCAAATCTCTGTTTTTATGGGAGAAAATTGAACTTGTGATTTTTACCATGACTTTCTAATCATTATGAACTTATGAACTGGTGTGGGAAGTTTAATATGAATATTCATACCTCTTTTATATTATTATTTTGTTATGTTACGTTTGCCATATCTTGGTTATGCATTTTACACTTTCCATTATTGTTTCTTGTATTTCATGTATTTTTGGGAGTTTTCTACCATATTTAATTCTTTCGACAGATGTCTGTGGACTTGTGGAAATAGCTGGGTGGTTTGATAAAGAGGACATATGCAAGTCATTTGCAATGTCAGTCTCTTTATGTGGTAGACTTTCGTTTTTTGACATGACGTTTAGTTGTTGATTTGGGAGTATGTGAGATTTTGTGTATTTCCAGGCTATTAGCCATAATGAGACTTCTTTAGTCAGAAGTGCTTCGCAATTTAGAGTTTAGTTATCTGACTCGATAATTCATTTATTATGCATTTTAATCTTTGCTTTGTTTTATTCATTTCTTGTTGGGTTATTTGAATAATAAACCTATTTTTGTAGGAAAGATTGTGTTTCTTTAAATAGTCCATTTAATTGCTTTGTGAGAATGAGAGAGAGAGAGAGAGAGAGAGAGTCGATGAACGGTGAGAGAGAGAGAGAGAAAAAGAGAGAGGGGAAAAAAGTGCGAGTGAGATCAGGGTCGAACCTTTTTACGTCTTCTTCCTGAAATTAGATCACTTAGATCACGCTACGTACACTTCCAAAACAAGTGTTGATCTGTTCCGTGTAACATATATACATATATATCTTTCTCGGCAGAACCCACTGATACTCAATCAGTATTTGAACCTTAAAATATTCATGCATCCCACACTGACAAGGAGGGATGTATGCATGGTTGTATGTGTATGTATGTATGTATGTATGTATGTATGTATGTATGTATGTACAAACACAACTAACTGCATACAGTTTCAGACACATATTTTGGTTGATGCAAGGGAAAAGTATTGTTCAAATATAATACCCGTGGATGCATTGACTGATATGTATTAATCAGGTTAATGTTTTTGACCAATATAAAAGGGCAATACTTTTTATTGGGGCTGTAGCAAATCATCATGATCAGTCGATGAAAAAAATACATATAATTAAATGTCCATTCGCTATAATAATTCACAAGGCTAATACTCAACAGTTATCCTCATCATTAATGGTATTCAGTAAAACAAACAACGGCAATACATTAATGGAACCCAGTTTAGAAGTATTTAAAAGGAGAGCTGGTTTCATTGTTTGCCGTATGCTATGATTTTATTTATTTTTTCATTGTTTATTAAACATTCTTCTGTTGTCATTGACTCAGAAAAAAAGTACCGATTTCTGTAAGAAGGGTTTGTTTTAACCTACTAACGTTTCCAGAGGCTGTGTAATAGTGTTTGTTTTAAATAACTCCTAAAATAACTGATGGATTTCCATGATATCAAAGCAGGGAGCGCTTCATACAATGGCTTAATTTTGGGAAATACTGTGCATTGCCAATTACGTTTTATTAACTTTTTTACTTAAGAAAATGAGGCTAAAGCCAGTCTTAGCCACCCACACATTCGCAAAAGTGATGTCGTCCCTCAGTGACGTTGGTATAACGTTTCTTCCCCTGTACCTCCCATCCCCCGAATTGTTAAACGCCTGTTTAACTCCATAGATAATTGTCATATGACCTACCCCAAGCAATACGAAATTCTTTGTCAGTAAAAGTTCAGCATACCTGGTAATGTGATTCGTGACTTTAGACTTTACCTAAACACAAGACCAACCTTTTATATCTTACCCACTCACTTACATTGAAGATCATGAATGAGACTTATGACAGGAGACGAAAGAAGCCATGCTAACCCTACACTTCGCACTTCAAGCGAGTGTTGGTAAAGCAATAGAAATATAGTTTTCTTTAGGTTAAGCCGTAGGACTCATTCTTCCATACAACACAGGTTACTCGATACATCAATTGCCAGGAAGAAAATGACAGAGAGCAATGTTTGATATAATTTATCATATCAATTTCACCAGAGAGAGTAGCTTGAATTCCTTAGAAGGTAGACTTCTAAAAGATGTTTCATATAAGGGCATTGACATCGGCCATTTGATAAATTTTGAAATCATATATATATATATATATATATATATATATATATATATATATATATATATATATATATATATATATATATAATATATATATATATATATATATATATATATATATATATATATATATATATATATATAATATATGTGTGTGTGTGTGTTCATACATACATAAGATTTATTATATTTCAACCTATAGTTTTATATATTTATTTACGTTATAAGTACCAGTACCTATTTTTGTTACTTAAAAGGTGTGTGACAAATATCATTGCGACTTTGTCACTGGAATTATACCAGACTTCAATTAATGAACCAATCAACCTTACTTTGAGAAATCCATTGACATTGTCTACATGCCAAGCTGATATACTCGTATCAAAGTATTCATTAGCTTTGCTTTTCCAAAATAATGTTATCACCAATTGCTGGAAAGCATAGATATATGAGGGATGAAAAAAAAACAAGAAATGGACACTTATACATTTTACTCATCATCACCAACGTTGATGATGACCGGATCTATACTGTCTTGAATATTATCTGAAAGCCAGTAATCATCTTCAAAATATCTTGATCTCCTGACAGCGCCAGCCCACGTCTCCCCTGTTACAGCAAGCCTGGCCTCTTCAAGCCTGGCAAAGAGATCAGCACGGGTAAACCGCTGCAACGAGGAGCGCACCTGTCGTTTCATACAGCCCCACACCTGCTCGATGGCGTTGAGCTCAGGATGGGCAGGGTGCAAGCGAACCACTTCATGGCCCCATTCACGGATTATATTATCCACGATGTAAACTGGTTTCGGCCGGTTGCCCCTGCATATCCTTAGAAGCTCAGGGCGTGTTGCGTGAGCTGGATACTGTATTTTTCGAGACCTGAGCCAGTTAACCAAATCCTCCTTTTTTGTAGCTGTTGTTGGGCATCGGCTATCTCCTGTCAATTGGCTATGGTATGGGCCGTTGTCTAGCACCAGCACCGAAGGCTCCTCAAGCGAGGGCAGGAGCTGTGATGTTAGCCACCGAATAATATCTCTGAATTCATTTCTCCATGGTAGTCGCGGTCTTATTTTTCGCAGGGAAGCATAAAAATGAATTTTCTACAAAACCTTTAGCTGTACCACCTGCTACCACCACAAACCTCTCTCCTTCTCCTGGTGGCACCTGCCGGCTGTAGGTGGCACTGGTGACAGATTGAGAGGTGTCCACCCACTCCTTGCTATGTTGCATTCTCGTCGTAAACCACGTCTCATCGACATACACTACTTCTCTTCCTTCATCACGATGTTGCTGGAAGGATCGTAGAGCATCAACTCGGCGGCAAACGACGTCCAAAGTTTCTTTCCTTAGGTACATTTTCCGCTGGGATGTTTTGTACTGGAAACCCATGTTATGGAGGATTCGCCATACTGCCTTCTCAGATGTTTCTTCAGGAATGATATTTAGCATTTTAAGTTCTTCCGCTAAAGTGGCAATAGTGAAAAATCGCTTAGCAGCAAACATGCTGTGCACATGTCTCCTAATGGAACCAACGGTGAAGTTGTCAAAGACCAGAGGCGACGTATTTGATGATGCAACTGGTGTTTCAGGTGGATGAGGATTCTTTCCACGGCTCACCAACACTCGGACAGCGTTCGGAGTCATCCCCATAGTATCAGCAACTCTTTCACATGGCCTGTAGGAAAAAAAAAATAAATACATTTAAATAAACAAATATATATATATATATATATATATATATATATATATATATATATATATATATATATATATATATATATATATACAATCATGAAGCTACAAATGTCGCTTAATATCGAAATTCACGCTACCTCGGTATATCTCCGTTGGAGAATTGTCGCCGAAGGGGAATTTATAAGAGTGATAAATGAATATACCGAGGTAGCGTGAATTTCGATATTAAGCGACATTTGTAGCTTCATGATTGTATATAAAATCACGGTGTGATAAAAATTTCATATATATATATATATATATATATATATATATATATATATATATATATATATATATATATATATATATATATATATATATATGGCTAGCAGTATATTGCAATATATCATGTACTTATTAAAGTCATACTTTTCTTACCGATTTATACTAATTTTCAGGCGGTTTCTTTCTTTCTCTCTGTTGTAGATGGTGAAGAGTTTCAGCGCAATAGTAGTTTTGCAATGGCGAGGACAAAGCGACATATTTGCCATGACTAAAGTCGAATCTATATGAAATAGTTCAGAGCTACTACTACAACTGCTGCCGATGATTACCTTGGATGTACTAACAGGGCTCTGAGGTAGGAGTCGAAGTCGGTGAAATTATTTCTGAATCCTGCTCCAGTCTTGCCCCAATAACATCATTCCAAATATAAAACTCTCTCAAGGAAAAAAATTGTTTTCTATTTCTACTAATGTTTTTATTTATTTTATTTTATTTTATTTTATTTTTTTTTTTTAGTCGCAAATCTAAAATTTGTAGGAGTCCGAGTAGAATATCTCTCAGTGTGATTCCACACCCCTGTTTTAAACCTCTTCTATTATGTTCGATAATTTGTGTTAACCATCTAATCATTATCTACCACCATAAAACATTTTATTGCTCTTCCGGCTCATTTGATATGTGCAGTACACAGTCTTTCCTAACAGGGATTTACTCGGTAGCCTAATAACAATGGGAATGAAGGAAAGAAGGCAAGAAGGAAGGGTGGGGGGGAGTACTAGGATAGCCATAGGTTTAAAGACCGAAGGAGGGTTGGGGGAACCTCTGCGTCACAGTTACGTGATCAAGTACCACTTCTTCGAAACGCTCTGAAGGAGGGGAAGAAGTTCCTCTTTTTTCTAAGAGTAAACGGCTTAATTAAGCACATCTGTCAATTCATTGTACCACCAAAAATTAGGCCACTGTTTGAAACATTCATTGCTGTAGTTTCATGGAAATTCATAAGCCGGTTTGTTAGATATTTGGGAAAAACACTATTACACGGCCTCTGGAAACGATAGTAGATTTCATTTGGCCCCGCATAATGAGGATGTGATTCAGCCAGTACAATTGGACTCTTAAGCCTACGTGTATTCTGTATCTGAGCGCGCGAGAGTTTAATTGTCAACGCACATACACATATTTGTGTGTGTGTGTGTGTGTGTGTGTGTGTAATGTAATTACCTCCTGCTCGAAAGAGAGACAGAGAGCAGGTGTTCTCCTGAGGAGGTTGTTTGGCTGTTAATATGGCACGGAATCCACTCTTCTTCCATGAGATCCTCCGTCATGGAAGACCGGCGAAGGCAGTTGCTTTTCTCGACAGATCCTTTACAGGTGGAGAGGCCTCTCTGATATTCAAACAACACAGCCTCTCTCTCTCTCTCTCTCTCTCTCTCTCTCTCTCTCTCTCTCTCTCTCTCTCTCTCTTTCTGCATCTGGTTTAAGATGATAGTTAATATTTTCGCAATCTCCTTTCAACAGAACGAAGTAGTCCAGATGATGAACTTTATGTGAAGCAATGTAGATTATAATGAGGAACCCTAGGAAATACTTGACATTTAGATATAAATATTTATGTAACATAAGGGTTAACGCATTTATACGCTTGAATTATTATGAAATACTGGTTACCTGAAGACATCTCCTTAAAGGGAAACTATCGTTAGATCGTTTGCAAGCCACCTTAGTTCTCTTTCTCTATTCAGAGGGAGATGCGGAACTGTTTAGATACGTCCCGTTGAAACCCATTATACTCGCGTCGACTAACACAGAGAGCTGCGTGATTGGTATTTAGTCGACCTTGGTCGGCAGTAGCAAGTGTGGAACAGCGGGTATATGGCTAGCAACTTCGTCGCTAAATAATCACATGGAAAATGAGTACATATACAGTATATATATATATATATATATATATATATATATATATATATATATATATATATTTACATTATATGTATGTATATATATATATATATATATATATATATATATCTATATATATATATATATATGCATGTACACACACACACACACACACACACACACACACACACACACACACACATATATATATATATATATATATATATTATATATATATATATATATATATATATATATATATATATGCATGTGTGCGTGCGTACATGCATACGTAAGTGTGTTTGTGTGTGAATATATTTTCGTAAAATTGACAAGAAATTTCCTATTGACCATTGAAGTCCAAATATCGGCTTTCAGTTTTTGCAGACTCCGACCTTGACAAGTATTTTCTACGTACCACAATTGAAAACAACCTTAGAAAACCACTTTACTGGTTTTAAACATCAAGTTGTTGTGCAGTAGAAATAGTATTACCAAAAGAAGGCCCAAAGCCTTCCGATTTTGGATAATATCATGGAAAATTTCAACACCTCTTCTGCACATTATTACTGGAATTGCTATGAAGCTAAATTGGTGCTGCCATTATGTTTTTCCTTTCTTAAGTTATGAAATATATATTTTTTTATTTGGGGTTAAAATGGGCAGAAAAATCATTGACCATTTCTAGAAAAATTCTTGTGTTCGTTATATTTATTATAACTAATTTTAACTATGAGTCTAGGAATGGCCCACTACGCATTCCCACGTAAGCTTGTGGCAAGTATCATCTGTCATTCGAGTCGTTAAGTAGGAGAACTGATGAAGGTTAATTTGGGTCTCTGTAGTTTACAGATGGATTTCTTCACATTTGAAGCTCTTCGTTGGGAGTGTCGGTAGAGCTGTGGACTAGCACTCACTAGGCCCGAGTTCGAGTCTCCGGCCGGCTGATGAAGAGTTAGAGGAAATTATTTCTGGTGATAGAAATTCATTTCTCGCTATAATGTGGTTCGGATTCCACAGTAAGCTGTAGGTCCAGTTGCTAAGTAGCCAATTGGTTCTTAGCCATGTAAAATAAGTCTAATCCTTCGGGCCAGCCCTAGGAGAGCTGTTAATCAGCTCAGTGGTCTAGTAAAACTAAGGTATACTTTTAACTCTTCACATTTGCAATGGAACTTACTTCAACTGAAGATACCTTCACTGTCCCTCAAGAAGTAATAGTAATAGTAATAATTCCGGGAAAGGTGTGATAAATAATCATTGACCAGTTTCCAGTAATTGAGAACCATACAGAAAATTATTTTTGGCATAATTATAAAAGGCAATTGTTTATTTTGTATGAACTAAACTGAACTACTTCGGATGAGGTGCAGCTGTAATCACGTTCATGTCATCTGGAACCTCTTAAGAGGCAACTTAGTCAATAGATTTACGAACTGACTGAAGCTTGTTAAAGGCAGCCGGTAAAAAACAACAAAAGAACAGTCATTGGCCTCTTCCTCATCAATTGCTGAAGACTAGAGAGAGAGAGAGAGAGAGAGAGAGAGAGAGAGAGAGAGATGTTTTTGATTATCCTGATGTCTTGAGAGCGGATACAAGTCCTCCATGAAACTATAGCGGTAACAACAAATAAAGAGGAAGAAGGATTAAAATTTTTTTTATATTAAAAACGGGAGTTCTAGAAGATGAAGGATGGTCTCAGTGGGGCATCCTTATTACCTAGAAAAGGAAAGGTAAACATAGTGTATGGTGGGATACTGAAACGAAGAGTCCCGAGGTTCAGCCGGAGGCTGGAAAGGGATCCTGGAGAGGCACACAAGGAGGAGAAGAATATGACTGTGCCTGGAAAGGTTTCTGATTCAGAGAGAATGATAACTGAAGTATTGATAGGGAAGAGTGTTGTCTATTTAGCCCATTAGGAGGGTCAAAGATTACGGAGTTCGTTTTTAATGAAACAATTATGTTATTTAAGAACAGTGACTTAATCTTATGGCCGAACTGGCATAGAAAATGTCGAGAACGATACGGATATATGGTAGTTTCTCCAGAGGGACCAGGATGGCGCAAAAGAGTGCATCAAGGAATTGGAAGAGCGTTTATGTTTTCATTGCCGTTAATCTGTTTAATAGAAGAGAAGAGTTTTTGAATATTTTAAAAAGACACTTTGTAGACAAACGAGATTGAGTAACGAACTGAGAAACTGGATGCTTCACTAAAAACTGTGCGATATGTTTTGTTCATTAGAAAAAAAAATTGCATTGAAGATGAATAAGAACTAGTGTGATGAAAGTGATAGATAAGACCCAAGAAGTCAATGCAAATTCCGTGATTTCTCCTTTTGGGTATTATCTTTAACCATTTTCTTCTGTGCAAATTTTAATCATTACTTTCTCCAACGAATATTAGGAAATAGGTGATAATTATCCTTTAATTTTCCACTTACTTTACGACGTATTTCAGTTCATCTTAGTTAATTGCATCATCTGCCATCATCAAAAAGGGTCTTGAGCTAAAGAATGTCAAACTTTGACATAACCGAGGATCAAGGAAGTATTAGTTCTTCTTATGGAGATGACAGGACCGTCAATCATATGAGATGGGAAAGCTCCTGCATTTTGCTGAAAATCCTACCCTAT
>JANJGK010000001.1:60888127-60903857 GCA_039081455.1 Macrobrachium rosenbergii | reverse complement strand
ACATGGCAACTTTTAGGGTAAAACCTCATAATCGATTACGTCATGCATTGTCCCGATTGCATTCAAAAAGTGTTGCTTTCATTTCTCGTCCCCAAATGTCTTAATGACGTCATATAATTGTTTTAATTTCCTATGGGAATCCAAAATTTACTCATTCTTATTTTCGAGACCTTTAGCTGTTGGTCCCTCTCTCTCTCATTCTTAAACAGAGAGAAATTATTAACGTAGAAAATTGTGGTCACTAGCATTAAATATAGCTTTTGAGATCTGACACTAGGAAAACTGTAACGGCACTCAATAAAAAGTTTGTTTTGCGCAGCTGCAAGTTCTTTTACAGAGGTTTTCACAAGCTTGTGTAAGGTAAAGTGAACTTTACTTATTATTACCATCGTATAATAAGGTGTATTGAGAAAATTTTTGCCTAAATGAAATTATTATTGATAAATCTTTTATGTATTTTCATGTGTTCTTCTGTTTGCAATCTTGATTTTTATTGGTGATTTAACATTTATTTACTTAACCCAATAACCGTTTTCTATGGGAAGCAGCTTTGGTCCCCCCCCTGTCAGCTAAGAGTGCGGTCTGCAAAAATTTACGCTACCCAGATTGTCAGCAAAAAGTAAAAAACACAACATGGCAACTACTTTCCCGGCCGCGCTATCTTTTGATCACTATGGGGTTACGTTTGCTTTTTTTTTTTTTTTATCAGTTTCTGTATCTTATTCCATATAGTTTAACCCATATAAGATTATTAACGTATATACGGCCGTTTCCCTTTCACCACTGTCATGTATTTATACGTCTACTCTTTCCAGCCATGATGATAACAGCAATTTTTCCCTTGGCTATAGGATTATCAGCGTGGTGACATTTGGAAAATAACATTCTCTTAGGACCGACACATGTGCATTGTTTCATGAATGGAAGTTTATTAATTTTGTTGTATGTGAAATTCTTTCTTTTTGACGTTCTAGAATTTATAAATAACAGGTTACAACAATTAGTCATTCGAATTACAGTTGTTACTACTCAGCAGATTTTTATTTGACAGCCATACAATGGTATATATTCGAGTGTTTCCAAAAGATCTTGCATTTGGTAGTCTGTATAATCCGATCTTTGGGCTAAACGTAGATTCCTGTTATGAATTCTACATCATCCACGATGCACGTCTGCTTTCTAAATAAAAAAAATAGTAAATAAAAGTAAACTATATGGAATTTCCAAGTCATATATATACATACATACATAAATATATATATATATATATATATATATATATATATATATATATATATATATATATATATATATATATATATACATATATAATATATATATATATATATATATATATATATATATATATATATATATATATATATATATATATATATATATATATATATATATATATATATATATATATATATATATATATATATATATATATATATATATATATATATATATATATTATATATATATATTATATATATATTATATATATATATTATATATATATATATATATATATATATATATATATATATATATATATATATATATATATATATATATATATATATATATATATATATATATATATATATATATATATATATATATATATATATATATATATATATATATATATATATATATATATATATATATATATATATATATATATATATATATATATATATATATATATATATATATATATATATATATATATATATATATATATATATATATATATATATATATATATATATATATATATATATATATTTATATATATATATATATATGTAACGACCCGAGTGGGCCGTTATGCAGGTTCTTTAACATACTCAGGATGGGGCTGTCATGACTGACGGCAGATGCAACAAACAAAGAAGGAGAAAACAACAAAAACAATAAAATGAGCTTAATATTAATTTATTTTTACAAATATTTACAAGTGAGACAGGTCTGGTAAAAAGATAAAACCATAAACAAAAAAAACCAAGAGGCAGCACTAAACAAAATAAAGTTAAATAAATGATTAACTTCATAATCAAAAAGTAGCTTAAAATTTAAAAAAAGGCAAAAACAAACAACAGCAGGCAGGAAAAAAAAACCAAACATACGTCCTCCATCGGGGCACCAAGACAGCCCTCAGCTGTGCAACCGGGACAAAAACCCACCAACCAGAATACCCCGATGGAGACGTCAAGACAGCCTCACGCTGTCATCAAAGATGAGCAGCTCGTGGTCACACAACTACTCATGGTCACACTCCACCTCTACGTCGTGCTCCACTTCGTAGGCGTGCTCCAATTTGCTGCTCAAAAACTCGACCAATGTCAACTCCAAAAACTGCCTGCTGCCGCTGCCACTGCTGCTACCTTCGCTGCCCTACCAGACCCGACTGAAGCAAGAAAAACGGCAGCTCACCGACGAAAACATCAAAACAAAAAAAACTTGAAGGTAAGGAGGCAGCAATCCACAAAAGGGAACGAGCGGGGAACCAGCAGTTCCCGCAAAACCATCACTTAACGTGACAATATATATATATATATATATATATATATATATATATATATATATATATATATATATATATATATATATATATATATATATATATATATATCCAAGGCATATTCAGGTATCCTTGGAAGGTAATGATCAGCTGTTGTTTTCAAATTGCCTTTCCTTCCTTCCACCTGCATCGAGTTTGGTGGGTGGAACCGCTCGAACATTAGTCTGAGAATGATGCCTCGGATTATCCCCAGTCCTTTTGACCGATTCCAATTCCTTGTTTCACGGACAATGGCGGATTTAGTGATCTCCCTTTTGTACAGGCAAGTTAAACGACTTTTACTTTCCCCATGACTTTTGACCGTTGACAGGGGAATTCTGAAGTGGCCATCATCAATCAAAGAAGGAACTGGAATCTTTCAAAAGGAGGTAACTAGAGCCATAAACAACAGCCGATCATATCAGTCAATACCACCCACGTCGCTACCTTGCAAATGTCTATATTCGCCAGTTATCAATATCAAGGTATATAGATATAAGGGTGAGAAGGTACAGTCACTTTGGTTGCGGGGGTAGCTGAGGGGTATTTCCGTGATAAGCCTGGAGGTCAGGGTGGGAACAAACAGGCAAGTGCTACCTTGGGAACGATTTAAGTACCTTGGGTCTAAGGGATTAGGCCTGTATGTCCTTTCCACTCTGTTATCTTGTGTACGTTTGGTGTTCTTTTGAAATTCATATAGTTCACTGTACTACACATACAAAATCGTGGATTGATAATGTTTGGCTTTCTAGTATATTATAGAAATCTTAAATTAATGAACCTGATAGGACTTAAAAAAATATTCAATTAGCATTTGACCTGACATTTATTTACAAAAGCTTATTTACAATTTTACTATACATAATTTAATAAACTAACATAAATATACATAGATAACACATAACAGTATCTGGCTTCATAATAGAAATTAAAAATACTTAGCAAAGGTAGAAAAAACAACAACAATCTTTTAGAATTTTCATGGCATTATTTAGTTAGTTTATGCATCTTTTTCTTTTTTTGCCTACTCGATACAATTTGGGCATTCAGAACTCTCTTCCTAAAAAACATCCGACATCTGACAAAAAACAATATTACTTTAAAAGGCAAAGATACAAAATTTTCAATATGGCGTGCCAGGTCGTATAATACTCCATTGCCTGGTCTCAGTGTATTTTCTCCATTGTATGTTTTAAAAATTTTTTCCATTACCTTTAATTTGTGAAAAAACTCAGCACTTGGTTCCGTTAATCTATCCTCTTGTCGCTCTACTGCACTGATCCAGGTTCCTTTTACTTTTTTAAGTTTACATCCTAAGAAGTGATATTCTGGAAATTTAGATGCCACATAACCTCCAACATATCGTAGGCCCTCTTCGTCTGCAACATTCTCTAAAGTTCTTTCATGAAATTCATTGTCTAAATTTTCTGAATCTTCTTCTGGCATCTTCTCATCTTCAGTAGAGGCAAACACCATTGCAGAAATCATGAGCTCTTTTTCAAGATCAGTTGCATTTGAATCACTATTTTCACAACTTTTCTCTTGAAACATTCCCTCCGACATATTTGAAGAGTCGCACTCCTTCATCGAGTTACAATTTTTTCCGGTTAAAGAATTTCCTTTGCCAAGTAAATATGATCTTATTCTGTGTTTGACTTCAACTGGCGTAGGATGATCATAAGTTGCACCCATTTGTCTAAGACAGCCAAACATGTTTTCCAGTTCATCTTGATTAAGTCTGGAGGTAATTATGTATGATACATCATATTTACTTTTCAACATATCATGCAACCTTGGCAAGGATTTACACGACACAATAAGTCCCTTTTGTAATTGATACATCTTATTACTTTTGCAAACTCGCATTGTTTCAGCAGTACATTTCATATTGTCAAGGATTTTATTCTGCTCAGTCAATTGCATCCCATACGCATGTCTAGATTTTTTTCTGTCATAAGGTACCCTTGAATTGAATACATCAAACCACGAGTCAGCCAGCTTTATAAAGTCCCTTGTGCTTTCCCAGAACGTGCTCTTCAAAAGTCCCTGATTTCCATAAAAATCTACAGCTTTGGATGTTGTTTCCGAAAGAAGCTGCACTGCTCTCCTCACATTCATACGTTGCGCACCTGTTACATTTATGTGTTTCTCTGTTAAGCGATATGTGGGTTTCAAGTCACTTTCACTTCTGGCGACGATTTCCCTAACACATCCACTTAGAACAAAATTTCTGTTTTGCAACTGAAAGCCTGAATCAAGAAAATTGTTTCTCACTAACTTGATTAAATGAGGAGCATCGACAAAGACATGAATTTCTCGATCTGGTGCAGAGGGGTTCTCAAATGAAGGATTTTCTGTTCCTACATTGAGACTGTTCCATAAACTGATATTAGTAGGACACATGTCACACACCATAGCCACAACAGGAAAACCGACAGACTCCACTTTTGCAATTAGCTCAAATAACAGTTCCTTGGTAACCTTGGTATCAAAATTATAATATATTAGTTGTTTCCAGGACTGTATTATTCCTCTGATCATAATGAACTGCACACGATTTTAGGATCATAAAGTGTCTTTGATCCATGGTCATAACACCAGATTTGAGAAACACTACACTCATCAAATGAAATGACACATAATCGACTATACTCTTTCATTTCCTTGCCCTTTTCCTTTAGTATTTCAAAAACTGTTTGCTGCAAGATCCCCGCTTCAACAAGGATTTTTCATGCCCAACGCCTTAGGGTACTTTCTGAGGGAAGAGGAATCTTACACTGATCACGTAAGAACCGGTAACCTTTAGGACTCATATTTTTTAATGTTATTGCTCGACTAATGTCGTCATCTGCCCAACGTTTCACATTTTTGCCACTTATAATGTTTTCAACCTGTGAAGGAGAAAATAATTTTTCCAGAAACGATCTGCAACATGATGCTTCATTTCTCAACTTCTCCAATTCCTCCAACAAACGTAACCTTTCTCTATCCCACTGCTCTTTCTCTGTAAGGAGATCGTGTCTTTCTTGACAAACTCTGTTCAATTGAAGCTGCAACTCTTCTAGTGTTGCTGTATGTACCATTTCTTCACTTTGGGGACAGTCTTCGCCACACGAAACATTGTTGTTAGCATGAAGTTCATTTTCATATCCTGATAAAATTTCTGCAACTAAGCGTTTCCGATTTTTATCTTCTACCCTTTTCATTCGAGATGTACCAGGTGCATTGTCATCTGGAATGTAGAAAGAAAAACATTATAATATCTCTCTTTCTCTTATATATATATATATATATATATATATATATATATATATATATATATATATATATATATATATATATATATATATATGTATATATATATATATATATATATATATATATATATATATATATATATATATATTCATATATAGATATTCATATATAGATATGAATATGATATAAATTGCCGTTAGGACTTCATATTAATATGATCGTGATTAATGTATGGAATTTGTTAAGTTCTCCCTTTATACTCTCTATATATTTACTATTTATGCACACAAACCCCTATAAATAAAAACAGAAACAGCTGTCATGAGTGTAAATACTGTGAAAAGGTAAATAGGTGTTTCAAGTAATACTGAAAAAGAAAGATTACCAACCTTGTGAATCAGGCATGTGAAGTGTTGGGATTGCTGTGTTCCTCAAACGTCTATATTTCATTGCTGGGGCTCGTGATCCAAGAAGTTCCTGCTGCAGGTCTCTTTTGTAGGCACTTTCTTCAAAATGTTTACTGCATATGCGATGGGTAGTAGCGTTAAAGTTGTCCTTTCTCTTACAAAGATGAACCCATTTCCGTCTTGTTTCCTCATCACGAGGGAATCGGAAAAAGGATACCTCCTTTTTTCTACTGTTTGAATAACACCCAAACACGGCGCAAATGTTTGGCATTGTTTAATTAATAATTTAGATGATATAAAAAATAAAAATTGCGTTTGTATTCGTAGAATATAAGACAAAATCACTGCAGAGATGATTATAGTGACCTGACCTGTGATCTACATTTGAATGGAACAGTAGCTGAGTGAGTGACTTCTCGCCCTGACCTCCAGGAGGTGCGGCTCTTGGGGGGATAAGCCGCATCCCTCCACAAATGACTCTACCTTGTCCATCTATATACCTTGATCAATATGACAGTCAAACCAAAATGACCACGAACATGTAGTATGTTTTAGATGTTGCCACTTTTCCCAGATTTGATTCATAAAACCTTGACCTAAGTTTGGATATCGCGTAGATATGGCAGACACGTCGCCCCACCTTTCCATGCTGGGCCTGAAACGGAAAACCGTTTGACACTTGTTCTGTGCATCTAACCGTAAAGACGTAAAATGAACTGAAATCTGGAGAATTGAAGTCATACATTAAACTGCTTTGATCAGAAGGTAGGGTGAGGATGATCTAGTTTCTAATCACCTAAATAAATTTTACTTATGCCCAATATCTAGCCCAGACTCACTGATGAAAATAAATGATAGAATGCGAAATAAAAAAAAAAAAAAAAACTGCTATTGACTCCTCAAGTGACGGCAGATTTGTAAATTAACTCGGCCTTGTCCCGGAATGGCCTCTTTCTCCTGGACAGCCCGGGGAAGGGATAATTAGGATTTTATGACCGGATTAAAGACCACCGAATTGAGGAATGCAGATTAACTGTAGCCGGATTATAAGTCAGGAAGTTTGGAATTGTAGCTAATGACACCCATATTGTGTCTACCGAGTTTCTATGTGCACTATAAATCTATATACATAAATACACATTCATACACACACACACACGCACACACACACACACACACACACACACACACACACACACATATATATATATATATATATATATATATATATATATATATATATATATATATATATATATATATATATATATATATATATGAATGACATCATGTTCATTGATGCATAGGCTAATTGTTCTTTTTATAGTTGTTAGAATTCTCGAACGTTATGGATCATCAATGCCAAAATTGTTAGGCTTGAATTACTGCATATGACATCCAATGTTCAAAGGAGGGTAAAGAACAATACAAAGAAAACAGTTATCTCTCTCTCTCTCTCTCTCTCTCTGTCTCTCTCTCTCTCTCTCTCTCTCTCTCTCTCTCTCTCTCTCTCTCTCTCTCTCTCTCTCTCTCCGACTAAAACATCATTTGATTAAGGAAATGGTGATACCGATAAATTTCGTCACCTTCTATTTTTTAAGATTTTCCTTTAACGATGTAATGAAACTGCCACTGTTGTCAAATACGAAATCTTAGGCCCGGAAATCACTGGCAACCCGTTCACAATCATCAAATATAGGCCTCACTTTACTGTCTTTACCTTGTTAGCCTCTGTTGTCGTTTTCATCATTCTCACTGTCGGATGAATTTTCAGCTTTGTCTCTTGTGCCAGAATTTTGTTCGTAACTTTCATTTAGATTATGGTTTTTGTGAATTGTTTCATGTTTGAAAGTTTGTTCGCTCTAGATCTAACCCTGTGATCTGTGACGTTCCAGAGTTTATTCATAAGTAACGACAATTAGTTATTCGAATGTTATATATATATATATATATATATATATATATATATATATATATATATATATATATATATATATATATATATATATATATATATATATATATATCTGTGTGTGTGTATAGCGACATAATATACACAGCTTCTGAAGCAATTTTTATGAAATGCTAAAGTTAAATTGATGAAGTAAATTAAAATTATTGCCAACTTCAGCAATTTACAATAAGTAAACAAAACATTTTTCGTTCGTTATTCAGAATGAAGCGCATCTGGAGTTCAGTCACATGCACTGAACATATCGTAAAGTAATAAAACAGTCAAGTGAGTACATTTTTCATATTTCAGTTTTATAATGTGAATAAACTATAATTACTTATTATTTTTCATTTGCGCTAGAGCTGGAAAAGAAAAACAGAGAAGAAAGTAACTCACGACCGATACCAAGTTGGATTAGATAGGATTATAGCCCTTCTACCCCATGCGTCGAAAGACCAAAATTCCGTGTAAGAGAACGAACCAGTCCAGCAAAGTGTTGTCTCCCTACATAGCGATGCCGCCAAGTGACTGGCGAATTCCCGCATTAGATATAGAAAATCAGGAAAATTATGATGAAAGGGGGTTTGGGAGGAAGTGTTTTTGTTTGGATATGGTCAACAACACTTCCTCGGACTTAGAGAAAACATATTTTAGAGGATTAACCTTGAAAGTAAGGTGGGAAAAATCAATCGTATATATACTGTAGGTACTAAACGCCACGGTCAAAACATCTGCTCCCCGTATATATACGTACCAAACGGCTCAGGCAGAGTTGGAGTGTTACGTATATATACGTACTAAATGGTTAATGGGTTGACATTTTAAATATTTCTTAATGATTTAACATTACATACTTGATTTAATTTTCATTTACTAAGATTTTCTTTTCAAATCTTGAGTAATTCTTGATAATGTAAATTTTACTTGATTGATTTAATTTCTTGATAAATTAAAGTTTGTGATTTAATTTTCTTGACAAATTAAAAATGTTGTGATTTAATTTTCTTGATAAATTAAGGTTTTGTGATTTAATTTTGTTCAATGATTTAATTCAAGTACTAATTAAATTTTGTATTGTTTCCAAGTAACAGTGAATTTTTCAGATTGTGAATTCTAATTATAAATTTTGAATTTAACAATAAATTTTTGTATTTAAAATGTTTAAAAAACAATGTTTCACTTATTGACCACCAGTGAATAGGATTAATTGTGTGTGCATAAGGCAAAGTGATAACCGCGTTTTGCTCCTTTAGTTTTGCTGAAGTGAATTAAGACCAGGGAAACAGTTAAAGTTGTTTGATGGAGTGATGCCATTTTTCTCTTGTATATCTCTTGTTTAAACCTCACAATTCTTTTGATAAACTTAATTTGATTTTTCATGTGATTAATGATCTTTTTAAGGAATCACTGTTACCTTTAGAGTACTCAGTCGTAAATCTTATTGTTATGAGAGTTCAGGTATCTGGCTGAAGGGAGGTAAATTTTTGAATTTTGTGATTAGTTCTGTAATAACCAGGTACTTGGTATGCATCGTGACAATATATATATATATATATATATATATATATATATATATATATATATATATATATATATATATATATGTGTGTGTGTGTGTGTGTGTGTGTGTGCGCACGTGTGTGTTTTGTGTAAGTGTGTGTTTGTGGTGAGTGATAATGATAAAACACGTGTTGTAGGTGCGTGGGAAGTCGAGACACGTGTGCCTCATGTTTTATGCACAGATGTCCTGTTATTGTCTGCCTCACTTTCGCCAGTGACGTGAATTTGGTGTCATTGAAACCAGTGAACATTGCGGAAATGATCAAAGTGCTTCCACACTTGTAGTTATGACTTCAATATATCTGAATTCACACTTGTACAGCTGTCAGCTAATGAAAGCGCGCAGTCAAACCTTCAGCCACTGACAATCGAACAGAGGGAACACGGAAGCTCCCAACAGTCTATTTCGAGTTCACACGGTTCTGACGCATTAGCCTACATCAGCGTCATCATGGCCTTTATTTTTAGACTGAAGAATGGGTTGCCTGTTAATGTTTTTAGATGAGTCTGTAAACTGTTCAACCTTCTATGTACAGGAATAAGCCAACATTGTCTTCCCCATCCTCACCCACAAATCTACCAATTGTATCCACATCCTCACCCACATATCTACCAACTGAATCACATCCTCACCACATATCCACATCGACCCCTTGATATCAAAATAAAGCTGGTTGCTCCCAGAGAAAAATCCTGGAACTATGATCCCAGCCATGTTGACGAATTTTTCCCTGCTCTCAACATCGTTGTATTGCAGACAAAGGGCAAAATATTGTAACTTTTCCGCATTCTTTCCTATTGGAAGTCCGATAAACATATTTTATTGTGTAAGAACGAAAGACTACTTTGCTCCCTGTAC
This sequence comes from Macrobrachium rosenbergii, assembly GCA_039081455.1. Classification (NCBI taxonomy): domain Eukaryota; kingdom Metazoa; phylum Arthropoda; class Malacostraca; order Decapoda; family Palaemonidae; genus Macrobrachium; species Macrobrachium rosenbergii. Next base: position 60,893,247 of record JANJGK010000001.1, on the reverse strand, counting down.
AGTTCGTTCCTGAGGGTTGATATAACCTTGCTACTTTGACGAATTTTGCCTTGCTTACAACATTACCGCATTGATCCTATTATTATAATTATCATCATGTTGCACACTGCACCTCCTTCTGGGACATTGCAGTGAGTGTGGATATGTGTTGTCCTTTATAATAGTCCTCTGCAAAAGTAGTTCTATCTAGGATTAAATGACTTCATGACCTCTTCATGACTTTCTTTTGCAATTGAATGATTCGGGTCTAAATATAGCATTTGTCCAACAGTCTTAACTTAGTTTCATATAAATGAAACTAAACTGTAATGGTCATGTGATTATTGGAATTTATCATCTGTTCAAGGTTTAGATTATGGTTCAGCCTCCTAACCAAATCAACGCAAATCGGGAATTTTCCACTAATTATGTTATGAAATAGTATCAAAATCATCAATGAATGAAATCGTGCTTTAATTATGTCTTCCATTCTCCGTATACTCTAAGGCGGCCACGTGGTCACCATGTGGTCCTTTATCCACACAACAATTTAGAGGATTTTTTACTATAAGCAAGTCGTGAACGCCATCTATTGGCCACCTAAGAAAATCAGCGCGAGTGGCCAATTGCATTTTCACAGATGGGTGAGGAAACCAGTTAGATTATAGTTAGTCCCATCTTTTTCCCATAATCTAAAATGATGAGTCTATTTGGATCCTTAAATTGAACTTCAATTGAAAATGAGTATTTCATGTAAAGGAAAAATGATCCAAATTCGACTTAAGGGAAGACGATAAAGATCAACTTACCTACAGTCCTCCCCCAGAGCGAAAATGCCACCGCCCGTCAAAGACGATATGAAGATCCTGCTATACTAACAAAATGAAATGCAGCACCTCTGTATTTTTAAGAAGAATATTGCAGTTTTGAGCATAAAATGATTGAATCAAAAGTGATTTACAAAAATTAAGGTTTCTGGACTTACTACAGACTGCGTGAATACTAAACCACCTTTAATTCATCTGCTTTAAAAACTAAATATAGATTGGCAGCTCCGACAATCCAGGCGTACCAGCAAAAAGAAATTCAACATATCGTATTTTGGACGAGAATACTATACTTCTGAGAGTAATGTTATTAAGGTATACTTATACGATACTCAGGTTTCAGGCATAACTTGATTTTACTTGAAATAATAAAATATCTTTAATTCATCAACTTTAAAAGCATAATATATATTGGCAGTTCCGACAACCCTGCAGTTCCAGTTTATGGAGGTCTGAGTCTCAGGCCAAATATCTACGGGGAACAATTGCATGGCTTCTTTTTAGATTTCAGTGGGAAATGATACGAAAATAAACGTAAACATGCCATGCCTTTGTTTACATAATTATATACATAATATCCTTCAAGAATGACAAACCATATTGTTTGAATGTAAAACATGTTCCTTATATTCATCGAAAAGGATGGACATGAATTCAGATACATCCATCTCAATTATGTGCTGAGGATGAGGAGGAGGAGGAGGAGTACACTGCACATGTTACGTCAGTCATTTTCGATTGTATTTTTGCTTGCATGCTTCTTCATGCATTTGTTACAAAGACGATTATTATCATTGTTGACTGGATATACTGTACATTCATAGTATATATTGTAACGACCGCGACTTGGCTGATAAGTTTATTACTTGATTTACGTAATTTTCATACGGCCCTGCATGCCAAGGACACACGTAACCTGTCGCTTGAAGCTACGAATTAACCTCAAAGACAGTCGTTTAACACTAAAGGTCGCCAGCCGGGAAATTAACCTCGACAAAGAATATTCAATGAATAAAGACTTTACGATAAACGTCGCCAACTTCGGACGCAGGCAATCTCTACTCCTTAAGATGGTGGTGAAACACAACGGCTCTTCCAAACAATGGATCCGAGACACAAAGAATGCATAGAGAATTAAAATGACTTGCTTACCCTAAGTCCTAGTTACTCTTACTGGAATAATTTGGATGAAGCTAAACAATATAATAATTTGGCTTAATCTAGACTTCGTAAAAACATCTACTGTAAGAGGTGGCTGGAGAAGGAAACAAAGAAAATTGAAATAAAGTGGGAAATAATAGTAACTCGATGAAGGATGAACTAAAATTCCAGACTTACCGTTATAGGAAGGTTGCTGCGCATCAACTGTCGAACGGGCGCGCTGGGATTAATTCACCACTTCACTTAGTAACATAAGAACGAAAGAAAGACGGAGAGACCAAGGAATTCCCGTGCCGGGAAAGACGTCCGCACTCCTCGATAGTTAAATTCTCTCTCTCTTGTCTGACCAGCGCTGGGTCAAAACAGGGTAGCACGGCGTATGCCCCCGGGGTCTGAAATTTTTTGTCAACACATCCATCGAAGCAGAACAGGTAAAAAGTTTAAGACCACGTATCATAAGGTTGGATATGGAAATTTTTCCTATGAGGTTACATCACTAATGCTACCTAACCTGGTCTACGTGGGGACGCTGTCCGTCTCTGCTATGATCGTTATATTTGAATTGCCTGCACTACCTGCGGAACAAAGACGTTCCCCGTCTAGGTCATTCTGATTAATATTACTACACATAAATACATCGAGGGTGAACAGCAGTAATATTTATAAAAATATAATTATTTAAAAAAATATTAAACATTCTATTACCGCGAATTACAGTCATGGTTTGGTTACAGTATTAGGCTTATGCAGTGACAAAGACGATTCTGATGTTGTTCAGGGGCATCTTGGGACATGTCGTAGGAGCTAATCGTCTGCTATAGTTTTCTTGAGGACGTCGTGTGCAGGTGGGGAAGGGATATTCTTCAGCAGAGGACTAGACCCCCCCTTTTTTTATACCCATCTTAAATGATACATTTTTTATTTATTTATTTTTTTTTTATCGGAGCAGTTAGAGGGTTTGACGTACCAAGCGATAATGTCCGACAGGGCGCGTTCTTCATCCTCTCGATACGCGGCGCTCATTCATAGGAGCCCCAACCATATTTTCCAAGGGGGCCCAATGGGGGCCAAATCTTAATACTTACATATACAGTTTCAGTTATCAAGCAAACAAACACTTTTAACCCTTTGAACTAGCTGTTTTTAGAGAACACGACAGTTTCAATACCACGGTTTTTAGGCAGAAAACTTTTACTGGACTTGGTACCAACTTTTATAACTCTTGCTTCGATCATTTTAAATCCAACTCTGTTTCTACCCTTCTCCATAGAGCACTAGTCCTTACGTCGAACTGGAGCCTTTTCCATAAAGAAATTTCATTTTTAATTGACTTTTTTCATAATAACTGTTTCCTTGCAAAGCTGGTGTATAGGAAATTACATAAACTACTCAACAAACATTTCATTACAAAAACCAGCAGTTTTAACCGTCCAAAAAATGAAGTTCTACGCACGCTTTCCATTTGCTCATGACCTCAAGTTTCACAAAAAGTTCATTCAAATTATTCAGGATCATGTTTATGCCATTGATGTTACTTAATTCCTAAGAACACTTTTACCATCGGTTCACTCTTTAAAACTAAAGACCGGTTATCACCTTATATGTCATCTGGTATTGTTTTTAAATATACTTGCCCTGAATGTCAAACAGGGACCTATGTGGGATCCACCAGTAGACTCCTTAAGGTGCGTATCGATTCTCATCGTGGCGTAAGCTTCCGTACAGGTAGCAGAATTTCAAACCCAGAACATTCCAATATCAAAAATCACTCAAAAATTTGTAAAACACACATTGATAATAAAGACTTCTGCATTTTAGGCCATACCACCAACCCTCAAGACCTTGTTATTCTGGAATCACTTTTTATTAAACAACTTGTTCCGTCGTTAAACACCCATAAGTCCTCCTCCCTTCTGTTCTGTATTTATCCAGACTTGTGTTGTTTCCATTTATGTTTACGTTTAGTTTAAAGCTGTCACTCCTCTAGGTCGGTCCTTAATCTTTTGTTCTGTAACCCCTTTCACGGATAGTTTTCAATTTTAGTTTACTGTATATTCTGTTACCTTTCATTTTAATGTAATGATTTAAAAAAAAAATGTCTTCTTTAATTTTAATGTTTCTGTACATTTCTGAGATTTTTGTATGAATAATTTTCAGCTTTTCAATTCTTAACTTTTAGTTTTAGTTTTTACGATTTTACAAAGAATTTTATTTTTTATTTTAACAGCCCTGATGATGTAATTAATTTGATAATTACGAAACGTTGGAATAAACTCAGCTTGTATATCTGTGTCTCCTCTGCCCTTTATCGATAATTTTGAATAAGGATTGACTCCTGACTCCTTACACTAAGCTATATATATATATATATATATATATATATATATATATATATATATATATATATATATATATATATATATATATATATATATATATATATATATATATATATATATATATATATATATATATATATATATATATATATATATATATATATATATATATATATATATATATATATATATATATATATATATATATATATATATATATATATATATATATATATATATATATAATATATATATATATATATATATATATATATATATATATATATATATATATATATATATATATATATATATATATATATATATATATACATACATACATACATACATACATACATACATACATACATACATAATGTGTGTACGTGTGTGTGTGTAATAAGTTATCAAACTGCACGTGACAAATATGTATGTAGATAGCCATTTGGAAGGTGAAAATTTCAGACCAAGTACCAAGAGCTTTCGCGTATCATGTACACTTCTTGAGGGGTACTTTGGAGTACTTTATGCCCCAAAGAAGTGTTGGTGATACACGAAAGTACTTGGTGCTTTGTCTTTAAGTTTCACCTTTTAAATGGTTATCTAAGTATATATTCGTCATGTGCAGTTTGGTAACATATTATACAAACATATATATGTGTGTGTGTTTGTGTTTGTATATGTATATATTATACATATGCATGTATATATATATATATATATATATATATATATATATATATATATATATATATATATATATATATATATATATATATATATATATATATATATATATATATATATATATATA